>JAHRHZ010000222.1:11497247-11542141 GCA_024137785.1 Ginglymostoma cirratum
AGTGGTAATCTGAGACATCTTTCTTCACTAGCCACTACATCACCTATTTTGGCGTCATCTGCAAACTTACTAACCATGCCTCCTATATTCACATCCAAATCATTTATACAAATGACAAAAAGCAGTGGAGTTACCCTTGCGGCACACCACTGATCACAGGCCTCCTTTCTGAAAAACAACCCTCCACTACCACCCTCTGTCTCCTACCTTCAAGCCAATTTTGTATGCAGTTGGCTAGCTCCCCCCTGGATTCCATGTGATCTAACCTTGCTAACCAGCCTAACTTGAGGAACCTTGTTGAATGCCTTGCTAAACACCCTAAGGTTTTAAAGGAAGTAGCTGCTAAGGTAGTGGATGCATTGGTGGTAATCTTCCAAGAATCCTCAAGTTCTGAAAAAGTCCCAGAAGATTGGAAAACTGCCTGTGTAACACCTTTAGTGAAAAAGGGAAGGAGGCAATAAAATCAGGTAACTGTAAGACAGTTAGCTTAATGTCTGTTAATGGGAAAATTTAGAGTATTATAAAGGATGTAATTGCAGAGCATCTTGAAATGCATAACATAACCAAACAGAGTCAATATGGCTTTGTGAAGGGGAAATCATGTTTGACAAATTTAGTATAGGTCTTAGAGAACATGACAAGCAGTGCAGGTAAAGGGGAACCAATAGATATAATATATAAGGCTTTCCAAAATGTGTTCATTAAAGTACTGCACACAAGGCTACTTAATCAGATAAAAACCTATGTCTTGTGATCAGTATATTAACAGGGATAGAGAATTAGCTAATCTGTAGAGGACAGAGAGTTGCAGTAAAGGGGCATTTTCAGGATGGCAACCTGTAATTAATGGAGTGGAACTGGGGCCAGAATTATTAACAATATACATCAATGACTGAGATTGCAAACTTGAATGTACTACTGCCAAGTTTGCAGATGACACAGGTGGGAAGGCAAGCGTTGAGCTTAGCAGAAAGTGTCTACAGGTGGATATGGCCACATTAAGTGAGTTGACAAAATCTTGGCTGATGGAATATAATATGGAAAAATGCGAGACATTTTTGGCAGGACGAGTAGAAGAGCTGAACATTATTTAAATGGGGAAAGACTGCAGAAAACTGCAGCACAGAGGTGTTTGGAAATCCTTACGCGTGGATCACAAAACGCTAGCATCCAAGTTCAACAGTAATAGGAATGGCACGTGGACCGTTGGCCTCTGTTTCAAAGGGAATTGAGCAAAGAAAAGGGAGGTCTTGCTAAAACTATACAAGGCACTAGTCAGAGTACACCTGAAATAGCTTTGGACCTTTATGAAAAGAAAGGTATCCTGACATTGAAGGTTACAAGGTTTAGAGGAATTGTGTTCATTGGAATTTTGAAGAATGAGAGTCAATCTTATTAAAACATGTAAGTTTGTTAGGGGACTTGACAGGCTAAATGCAGAAACTTAGTGGGAGAGTCTAGGACCAGAGGGCATAATCTCACATTAAGGAGTCGCGCATTTAAGAGAAGAGGAAGAATGTCTCAGGGTAGTCAATCTGGAATTTTTGTGCTGAGGGTGGTTGAGGCTGGGTCATTAAGTGTATTCAAGACTGAGGTAGAGAGATTTCTAATCAGTAAGATAATTAAGGTAGGAAAATGGAGTTGAGGATTATCAGATCAGTCATGATCTCATTGAAGGGCTGAACAAACTTGATGGGCTGAATGGTCTATTTCTGCTCCTATGCCTTACAGCCTTAAAGATGGGAAATTGATTGTTACTGAAGTAATGAATGCTTGGCTACATGGTTTTGTACAGATCTGTAGTGATTTGAACCAGGTGGATCTTGCTGCCTACAAGATCCTTGATTGGAGTTGTTAACCTAGGCCTATTAAGAAGCCCTGGCTGACCAATATAAACAGGGGATTTAGAATCTCTTCAGTTCAGGGGATTGATTTGGAGCTGTCTGGTCACAGCCAGTGTACTATGCCTGAGTAAATTAAGGGGCGGTGGCTTGGTAACAGGATACTGGCCCCTGTGTAGTTATTTCAAGAGCTTAGATTGGTTAAAGGCAGTCTTGTCATTCAGTTTGTGACAACATTTCCTTACTCTGTTTTTATTGTCAAAAGAGCTGAGATATTGAACTGAGGTTCCATAAAAGAGTCCCTGGCACTTGTTCAATGAGGAGCTAGGGATTTCTGTCCAGTTTCTAGAATAATGTTTATTCCTCAATCAACATATGGTTATGATGATACTATCAGGTCATTGTGAGATTGCTGTTTGTGGGACGTGTGTGTGAATTCGCTGCCTTGTTTCTTGCAACGATATCTACACTTCTACAGAACTACTTTATGCACAGTACACTGGGACACGCTGAGATTGCCAAAGGTTGCATAAATGCAAGAACTTTATTAATTGAGCCTCTGCTTCTTTGGGCGATGAACTACTTTTTCTGCTCCTTTGCTGCCCCCAAGCCAATGCTTGGTATCAGATAGTGCACATCAGTTACTGGTGAGGAGTAAGCATTTTTTAGCATTAGGATAAGAGGGACAAGGACTGTTCTCTGAGCAAACTCAGTTTTAGACTGTGACAGTCTCCCATGTTGTGCCACACCCGATGTATTTGGGTCTGTTTTCATGTGATGTGGGTCTTGCTGCTTAGGACAGTGTGTGCTACCCATCCTAAGTTGTTCTTGAGAAGATTCATAGAATCTCTACAGTGTGGAAACAGGCCATTCGACCCAACAAGTCCACACTCTCCCTCCGAACAGCATCTCACCCAGACCCGTTCCCCTACATTTCCCATCTCTAACCCAACTAACCTAAACATCCCTGGGCACTATGGGCAATTTACCATGGCTAATCCACCTACCCTGCATGTCTTTGGACTGTGGAAGGAAACCACAGCATCCAGAGGAAACCCACACAGACATGGGGAGAACATGCAGCCGCCACACAGACAATTGCCCGAGGGTAGAATCGAACCTGGGTCCCTGATGCTGTGAGGCAGCAGTGCTAACCACTGAACCACTGTGCTGCCCCAAAGATTGTGATGAGCTACCATCTTGAACTACTGCATTTCATGTGTAGGTACACACACAGCACCATTATACAAAAAAGTTCCAGAACTTAACCAAAAAACTGATTGGACCAAAAGTAATATTTTAGAGTTGTTTTTGAACTGTATTGATAACAGGTGTTGTCTCAGATTGACATGATCTTCTTCTGTCCTTAACACGTCTGTGATTCTGTGACCTCTCTCGTGATGAGTGTGATTGAATAACATAAAAGAAATCTACCTCTAGTCATGTTTTGCTGAGTCTGTTCTGACTCTCCTGAAGTTTGACTGTAAATTTCAATAGACAATCAGATTTTCAAACACTCCCATTGACTACCAGACATAAAGTAATAAAGTGAATCTTGAAATGGATTATACAGAACTAATGTCTCTATTTACAAGAAATGGTTTTCTGGTCAGTGCACAATTTGATTCCTTTTTGGAATCAGAATGTGTCCAGGAGAAATACCACAGGAAGGAAGACGTAAGGTCGTTTTTTTACAGAAGTGACCCTTTTCTGCAGTTGTGTGTGTTTTTTAAATCTGATTTCACAATTGAAAATCATGCAGACACAAAGAAGATTTCAAAGAGGCTGACGGCAAGCTTTGTGCTCGGTTTCCAAAGCACAACTTTCAAACCAGTGCATTGCAATTTGAAACTGTGAACACAGTTCTTTAGGTGCAGGTTGATCTTTGCTGGTAGAGTAAGAGATCTGGGTTGATTTCAGGACGTATTGCAAAGTGGTGTGCCGATAACAGGTTACTCTCTGTATGGGCATGTGTGTGTGTTAGCCAGACAGTGTCTGCTAAAGTTCCTGAACTGCTGTCACTGCAGCTGTGTGATGTGCGAAATATGAATGAATAAAGCCTACTTGAGATGATAATGGCATTTTATGCTAAAAGGATGGGGATCTATTAAATGTTGCATTCACCGTCATTGTGGAGATGTTAGTGACCATCGAGCGAATTGTAAAAAGAAAGACCTTTTGTTATATCACAGTAACATTGTGCATTTATATAGCACCTTAATGTAGCAAAACATCTCAAGGCACTCTACAGGATTTAATATCAGACAATTGATCAGAGAGCCTTGGTGTCAGGAGATATTTGGGCAAAGGCTTTTTTTAAAAAAAAACTTGATTTTAGAGTGTCGCTTGAAGGAGTGGAGAAAAACAGAGAGCAGAGAGGTTTGTGAAAGAACTTCAGAGCTCAGGGCCTAGGCAATTGAAAACAGCACCATCTATTTTGGTTTGTAGGGATGTGCAAGAGTCCACAACTGGAGCTGTGCAGAGTTTTCAGAGGGTTGTAGGGATAGAAGAGGTTACATGGATATGAAGTGAGGGACTATAGAGGGATTGGAAAGCCAGGGTATGAATTTTAAAATGTAACTGTTGCTGGAGAGAGGGAACCAATGTTGGTCAATGAGCAGAGGGGTAATACATGAGCAGGACTTGCCACAAAATCCAGGGAATGGGTACAGAACTCTGGAGGAACTTAGGTTTATGTAGGGTGGGAGAGGCCAACTGGGGGATCATTGGAATGATTGAATTTAGAGGTAATAAAGGATTGAGTGAATGCTTCAGCAGTGGATATGCTGAGGCAGGGTTGGAGGTGGTTGATATTATGGGGGTGGAAATAGACTGAATTTTGCAAGATGCTATGGTCCTTATGGATAACATGTCCTCCAACAATCCAAAACGTACTGCCAGTGTATCAGGCAGTTGTACAGAATTTCACAAAATTTTCACATTACAAGTGTAATGCAAATTACTTAAAACTAGATGTGAAACCCAAAGTGTAACTTTAAGTTTGGTGCGCTGCAGCTGAATTGCTACAATGAATTAAGATATGTTTGGAGTAACAGAGAGATGACACTAATAAAATGCCAGTTATGAATTCTTAATATTTTTGGTAACCAAATATTCAAGAATGATAGAGAGGGAAAGAGAGGGGGAGTTGGCATTATTGATTGAGGACGATATTACAGTTCTAAATATGAAGGAACAAAAATGTTCTGAGGAAGGGTCACTGCACCGGAAATGTTTACTCTGATTTTTTTTCTTCACAGATGCTGCCAGACCTGCTGAGCTTTTCCAGCAACTTCCGTTTTTGTTCCTGATTTGCGGCACCCGCAGTTCTTTCGGTTTTTATCTAAATATAAAGGATTTACTAGGGATGAAACAATTTGTTTTGAGTTGAGGATGGGATTATCTGTTAACTTAAAATAAAACTCTGAACTGTAAGAAGATTATTGAGTAAATTTGTTGCTACATTTCAACATTTGCAAAAATAGTGTGTTAGTAAACTTTAATTCCCTTGGTATAGACTGGTAGAGAGGAAACCATTTTTTAATATGTGGAATTTGCTTCATCAATATATTTTGTGTCCATCAGGAAAGGAAAACAGTATTGGAACTGGTTCTGGGAAGTGAAGTTGGGCAAAGTAGGGTAATATGAGCTGATGGAACTAACAGTGAGTGCACCGTCATCTGGTTTAAAATCAGACAGGTTCAGAAAATATCAAAGTGTTGAACTGGGGAAAGACTAATTTTGGCATAAGTAGATCAGAAAAGTCATTTCCAAGGTAAAGCAGTAATGGCACAATGGAGACCATTTAAGAAACAGATAGTTCAGGTACGGACGAGGCATATTTCTTTGAGGGAATGGAAGAGCATCCAAAGTTTGAACATGAAGAATGACAAAAGGATCTTATGGCCGTTTTTCTTAAAGTGAGCTGTCAGCAATCCCCATCATTGAAATGGGGATCATTTCATCTCTGAAACTGAAAACATCTTCAGAATTTAGCTCTTGGACATATTAGCATTGTTATTCTCCTGTCTTGCGGGCTGAGCTGTAGACTACCACCCCCAGCTCCCTGAGGCAGCACTCATTAAAATCAGTTGATGTGGCATGAACTTCCCCATTTACACTCTCACATCACTGTTAGAAACCTCTTGCAAACTTTTTGCTTGATTTAGTCAGGTGGAACTAGGTTGTTAGTGGTGACCAGAGCAATAACTACATTAGTGTGGATGGTTCAGCTTTGTTATAAGTGCTGTTTATTACTAGGTTGGCTACTTATGGAAATATTTTAATATACTCATCTGCTTCAACAGCTTGATGACATCACTACAATTACACACTGGGACCCATCATAAAACACTGCAACAATTAACTGTACTTTGAGAAAATTAAAGCAATTGCAAAAAGAGATCTCTGAATGAGGCTTTCCTTTACAACTATCTGGAAAATCTGGGCTACTGAATGTGAGCCATTTTCTCAGGAAAGTGATGGGACTATTAAGGACCCAAAAGGAAATCTTTCAGTGGTTTTCTCAGTTTTGTGTCTGTTACTATTTGCATCTTTAATAAAATTGGATGTTAGAATTACCTATATGCAGATGATGTGGGACTTGGCAAAGATGTAGATAGTGATAAGAATAATTATAGGTTTCAGGATGACAGACAGAGTGGTGGAATGTGCAGCAAAATAGCTGATACAGTTCAATGTGGAAAATTGTGAAATGACTTACTTTGAGAGGACAAATATGGAAAGACAATACAGTATATGTAACATTTTCAATATTGCAAAGTATCAGTAAGAGCAGTGAGACCTTAGTGTTCATATGCACAAAATCTTAGTAGTTAACAGGAGAAATTTTCAAGGTGGCTAAAGGAAAACAGATGGGTTACTTGTGTTTAAAAAATTTAGTGTATAATAGAAAAAAACCAAAGAATGTTAGAAAATTACAAATCATTGATTTCACTACAGCTAGAATATTGTGAATAATTGTTGATCTAATATGTCAGCACTGAATTAAAGGTAGTAGAAAGGCTACGGAGGTTTACCAGCATATTGTCAGGAATGAAGGATTTCAATTGCAAAGAGAGGTTGGAAAAGTTAGGACTTTTCTCCTTCACACAGAAAAGGTTAAGCTTAAGATTTGCAGCAGTTCTTGCTTGTTTATCGTCCCTGTGCTCATTGATTCACATTCATTCAGCGGTGCTACTTTCTTCAAGTTGCATGTGTGTTTTCAAATGCATCCATGCCCCTCATTTCACATCTATGTAACCTTTTCCATCTGTATAATCCTTCAAAAACTCTGCAGTGCTTTAGTGTGGCTTCTTGCACATCACAAAGCTCTGAAATTCCAACAGAAACCTCTCAGCCCTTCTGTTGCTCTCCCTTCCTTCATGTCACTCTTTAAAATCAAGCTGTTTAAGCAAGTCATTATTCCAATATCTCCTGATGCTGAGACTTGGTGCTTAATTTTCTGACGTTAACTCTGGTGGAATGCCTTGGGACATTAAAAAGTTTTTCAAAATGATGAGGAGTTCTGATAAATTGAGAAAAATATATTCCTTCTGGTGAGTGGGTTAATAACATGAGTTTGTCAATTTTAAAACTGTTAGAGAAAGCTCATGGGACAGTGAGAAGCATTTGTTTTACTCAGAGAACGGCTGAGGTTTGGAGCACAGTGCTAGAAAACATGATGGAAGCTGATTCCATGAATAATTTTGAAACAAAGTTTTTCAGGTACACGATGAGGAATTTTCAAAGGGAAACACTGCTCTTTCAAAGAACGAGCGCAGGAACTATGGACTGAATGACCTCCTTCAAAATTGAGATGCTATCGCAAAAGTTGCGACGAATGTACTTGACCAGTGAAATAGTCCAGTCAGTTTATTCAGGGTTAATCTGTTCATAATGGTAAGAAATGGTGGTTGATCCACTGTTGGCTAATCCCAGTTCACCTTCTAATAATGCCTTGGGATCTTTAACATTTGCCTGCAGAAGCAGGTGTCCCCCAGTCTCATGTGGTTATTCAAAGGACAGTTTGTCCTTTGGATAAGGACAGTTCAGTGTTTAAGGTGTCCTTTTTGTTTCTTCCATGAAGTCAAGGAGATAGTAATGGCACCTGAATAAAGATATACCTTAAGTGCTGTAAACTGTAGGGCTATGGGCTGTGTGCAGAAAGATGGGACTAGAAAGGGCATCTGGATGTCTTTGGGTTGGCATGGACAAGATGGTTGAATGAATCCCTTCTGTGCTGTTTAAGTTCTGTAATTCTATTTACAAACAATTTTTTTTCAGAAAGGAGGAATTTGTACAGAATGTGATTGGGCTTTGTGTAAATAGTTTTCTGGACGCTGAATCTAAAGGGGGTAAAACACTGTCTTTTATCCCTTTCATAGTTATTGATTTAGATGGAAGTAATCTTTTCCTGTGCTGACTCTGTAGATCCTTGTATAGGCTTAGGGCAGTTTCAGTTCCTGTTCACAGAATTACAGCACAATTTGCTTGTAGTTTGGGACAAATTGCAGTCTTGTTCTCAGAGGCTGCTATAGTGTGGGAGGTGGAATTGGGAATGTCACAATGAGACAGAAGCAGTGGGCCAATGGATAGCACAGAGGCCTCATGCTTCCATCTTCAGACGCAGGAGAAATAACAAACTGAGGAATCTGAATGATGCAGAGCTATAATATTCGAGGAGGAACATAGTGTTAGAACTGGAAATCCGAAGTAAAAACACAAAACACTGTGCAGGTCAGGAGGTACCTGTGGAGACAGAAACAGAGTTGACATTTTCAAAATGGTGGGTGTATCCTGATTCCGGGATACGTGACCCCATTCCTGGGATTTCTGATTTTTGGGAGTGTTTTGCAAAAATGCAGCCTAATTGGCAGTGTGAGCCAGAACACAGCACTCCCAGTGTGGCAGAGATTGATGGTCCTTCCAATTTTCGTAGAATTGGGCCGGCTTTTTGGAAGAGACGTAGTTCATGATACCTCAAAGGTGTTTTAAAAAAATCTGCTGAGTGTACCTTTTGAAAAGTAAGTCCAAAAGGTCTTCCTCATGTACTTCCAATGACACTCCATGGCCCTTCAGGTAATGCTATCCGCACACCCCCCAGCCCCTCATGCCAACAAGTGCATGCCCATGCCCATTTTTTATACATTTTATGGAATTAGTGAACTCTGTACTAATAAAGGGAAGTGTTTTAAAAAAAAATCCATACATTAATTTCCACTATGTGAGATTAAAAGTTCTGTCCCTTTAGGAAGAGTAATAATAGTTTCAATAATCTGGACCATTTAAAGTATCAATAATAAAAACTGCATACACTTGAAACCTTTTAATTCTTTCAAAATAAGATTGTACAATTGACAGCAGTGATCAGAGAGCTAGAGCTATCAATCAGGCATTGGTTATCAGGGGCTTCCATGTTTGAACAGTCTAATGGATGTTTGGGTTCTCAGCCAAACCTCATTCAGAATTATTGGCTCAGAGTGTTGAAACACCTGAGACCATTGGTTCTATTGAGTGAATTACAGGTGAGTGGTAATGGAAGCCCCATAACCTGGCATAGGAGGGGTGAGGAGCTATCGTGGGTGGGTGGAGGGACATAGTCTGGCATAGGGGTTTTGAGGTGCTATGGGCAGGGAGAGTAGAGGGGCACAACCTGGAATGTGGCATGAGACGGCAAGGATAGGGCATGGGGGAATGTTAATGGGCGTGAGGGATTAAGGGTGGAGGGCCTTATGTTTTTCACTTTAATAGGGAAGAAGTCTCACGTCACTGAGACAAGCCTTTTAAACCGACTGTTTCTGTTCCTAACAGACGCTGTGGCTGTCTCTGACCTGTTTTCTGGGTGCGCTGGCCTGACACCCTCCACACCCTCAATGAAAAACTTGTTTTTGTGGGCACTTTCCGATCAACAACCTTTAAAAATCATCCCTAGCACTTTTCTCTCTCACAAAAGCTCATTGACCAGAAATGTCAACTTGCGTTTCTTTTGCCAATGGTACTTCCTGCTTGATTTGCTCAGCGATTTCCAACATTTTGTATTTTCATCTCTAATGTTCTAACACTTGTTCAGTAGTAAAAATACATTTTATGAAGCCATGTCTAGGATGTGAATAAAATCTAGAGAGTTGACCTTTCCAAATCTAAAAGTTCCTGCGTTATAGATAGAGGAAAGGTTTGTTTTGGGGGAGAGTGAAAGGATGCCATCCTGCTTTTAACTATCATGATACTTGACCTGGAAATTCTGGGCTGGCTGAAGTGAAAACGTATTTTATTCTCAAAATGAGCTCAGTTGCTGCAATGAGCATGAAGGTTTACCAAAATCTTTCAAGAAGGAAAATGCGGTGGACTAGAAATAGTGGGGGGTTGCCTAGCGGTAAATGTAAGTAAGTGTAGATTGTGGCATAAAGGTCAGTATTTGAATCACAGAATTGATATGGTGCAGGAGGATGCCATTTCACCCATTGTGCTTACACTAGTTGAAGCCTTGAAAAAAATCGCTCCTAAAACTGGGGCTGACTTTTATGCCAGGTGCAAAAATGAACTCTTGGTGTGACTGTGGGTGTTGGCATCTTTGTCATTCACCACCTGAGGGCGATGTTCTGCATGGCAGTGTCTCAAACTTGTGCGCATTTTCGTAACACAGCCAGAACTGTCTGATCATCCCTTGCATCCAGTGATAAGGTACCGGTGAGCAAAATATCCATTTGTGGGGTGAAAAATTGATGCTGATGATTAATGCAATGTCATGGCTGACAAGGGTGGGGCAGGGAATTTTGATACATATACCTAGTAGAATATGCACATGAGCATGATTCTGGGAGCTAAAGAAATGAGTTTGTTTTATATGCTGGGTCAACTTATAATTTTAAAAGCATTTCCAATGGGGCAGGGTTTGAAGGGTTTGAGCTATAGGGAGCGGTTGAATAGGCTGGGGCTATTTTCCCTGGAGCTTTGGAGGCTGAGGAGGTGACCTTATAGAGGTTTATAAAATCATGAGGGGCATGGGTAGGGTAAATAGACAAGGTCTTTTCCCTAGGTTGGGGGAGACCAGAACTAAAGGACATAGATTTAAGGTGAGAGGGCAAAGATTTAAAAAGGGGCAAATTTTTCATGCAGAGGATGGTGCGTGTATGGAATGAGCTGCCAGAGGAAGTGGTGGGAGCTGATACAATTACTACATTTAAAAGGCATCTGGATGGATATATCAATAGGAGGGGTTTAGAGGGGTATGGAACAAATGCTGGCAAATGAGACTAGATTAATTTAGGATACCTGGTCAGTGTGGATTAGCTGTACCACAGGGTCCATTTCCATGCTGTGCAACTCTATGACTCTAATCAAACACAGGGAATGTGACAACACATTTATAATCCTTAACTATTAGTGCTGTAGAGATAATTTGGCAATTGAGACTTATTACTCTGATAGAAGGATACTTAGACCGAAGTGGATGAGCTCTAAATTTATTTTAGCGAGTTTAGTTTGATTTACTGCAGCAGTGCAGAAACCTGTCCAGTGCATTAGAACGAAGAGCTAATTTTCACAAAGCTAGCAATGGATCAGTGTATTTTGGGCTGCAACTGATGGATTTTCCCATTTAACTGCATGTGCCTGAAGCCGTTTTGCGATTTGCGTGTAAGAAATTGTGAACGTTGTTAGCCTCACTGTTATTCTAACAGGAAGTTCTGGCCCATCAGTTTTGCAACTTTTCTAGTGTTTAGTGTTTTTTCTGTATTTATTGAGGCACAGATCAGCCATGACCTAATTGAATGTCAAAGCAGGACTAAAGGGGCTGAATGACCTAGACTGTAGTGCTGTGATTCAAGTTCAATTGTTTCCAATTATTCTAAAACCATTAATCTTTATCGCCACACGTACTTCGTCTTATTTCCCAAATACATTTTTTTCTATTGCGTAGTGAGTTGCACTTGTACATAATTCAGGAGAAAAGAGAAGCAAAAAGTAGCAAAAATCAGACACTGCTTTCCAATGGTTGAATACAGTAGTCGTCTTAAAAAGATTTGACACATATTCACAGAGCTTCTGAAAAGACAATAATTTCCTATTCATTCATGTGGAGTTAAGGTCAATCGAGTGAGGAGACAGGAAGGCATGGGTGTAGGAGAGTGGAGATACAGGGTGCAGGTTTGAAGCTCAGAGGGTTGGTGGATAGGGGTGGGGGGCTGCTGTTTACTGACTTAAGTCACACATTGGATAAGGCTGCACCTGCACAGGAAATGCTTCATAACAACTGCAAGGGCACATTGTGTTACCCTGATAAACCACCACAACCAAGAGATTATTTATTTGTGTATTAGACATGAAATAGAGTCCCCGTGTTAGGTTGCAACCCATGTGGTAGCTTTTCATGCATTATGTGGCTTTCTTTCCAGCCGAGCTAATGGAAAATGGGTCTTGTGACACTCTCTCTCATTTTTTCCAGATGATTTGATCATAATGTAAAGCAATATTTTCACTTGGGTAGATAATGAGGTTGGACTGATCATAATCTTTCCTCCATCAAGATGTTGCCCCTTGAGTGACTGAGATTGCTCGATTGATGGTTGGGAAGTTTCAACCACATATTGACCATTTAAACTCCAGTTCTCCATGTGTGAATCCAATGGTACATTGCAAGTACTGTGACCTGTTTGTTATATTGACTGGGAATCCCAAATAAACTGAGCCCATCCCCACTTGGCTCCCCCCTCGCCTTGGATTATGTCCCACTGTTTTCGGACAAGCATTTAGAGAAGGGGAAGCTGTCATATTAATGGAAGAACTAAAGGAATAGCACGGGGCAGCGTGGTGGCTCAGTGGTTAGCACTGCTGCCTCATACCGCCAGGACTCGGGTTGGATTCACCCTTGGGAGAATGTCTGTGTTGCGGTTGCACATTCTCTCCGTGTCTGCGTGGGTTTCCTCCATGTGCTGTGGTCTCCTCCCACAGTCCAGGAATGTTTAGGCTAGGTGGATAGCCATGGGAAATGCAGGGTTACAAGGATGGGGTGGATCTGGGTCAGGTGCTGTTCAGAGTGTGGACTCGATGGACTGAACGGCCTGCTTCCATACTTAGGGATTCTATGATTCAAAGAGGATAGTATAGATGAGAATCTCCAGGAATGTTGGTTCAGATCAGATCCCACCACTGCCACCATGTAGTAAGATGAGGTCTATATTCCGGCGAGGCGAACATTAACAGGCTTTATTAACCAGAATTATATACAAGAGATGGTAAGAGCAGACCTTTTTCTGGAACTGAACAGAATCAGGCTCTAATTCCATGACCTGATGTCACTATGACAAAAGCTCCTTATGCTCATGCTCATTAGACTAAAGGTATAATTACCACTTTCCACCACAGTATGGGAGAACAATGACTCAGATGTGTTACCAAGTCATGAAAGCTCTCAGCAAAGTCAGAGATCAGCCACAATCTAACAGAATGATAGAAAAGATTTGAGGGGCTGAATGGTATACCCCCAGTGCCAATAATGTTGTGCTGGCTCAGAGCAGCCAAGTGAAGAGACAGATACCACCAGCATGAGTGTGATCAGGGCTTTCCTCTGATACTGCTGTCAAGCTCTCTGATGTGCCCACGTCAATGCTTAAGCTAGAATGGGATGATACAAGAAGTTTCACATGTTTCAATCGGCTTCCCCGGGTTTACAGTGGTGGCAGTTTTCTGTTTTAGTTTTAACACATAACAGTTATTTGAATAAGAGAAAGAAAAGAGTTTCATTGAGAATGGCACTGAACTGAGAAGTTGCTGTTAGCTTTTGCTTTCAGAAAAGAATCTGAAATGAAACGTCGACTCAAATAGTTTGGCTCATTCTGGATGGCAAAGATGAAGTGATATTAGATATGATTTTGAAATTCTAATTGGAAATTCCAGAAATTCTTCATGTAATCTCTTTCAACTCCCTAAACATCTGAGATTATTTCTAAATGAATGAATAACATTAAAGGGCATTGGTGAACCGGATGGACATTTCCCTGACAACCGACAATGGATTCATGGTCATCATTAGACACTTAATTCCACCATCTGCCATGGCAGAATTTGAACCAGGAACATTACCCAGGTCTCTGGATTAACGGTGCAGCAATAATACCACTAGGCCATTGCCTTTGCCATGCAGAGCTCTAAGAACCTCCTATTTCAGCATCTTGTGCATCCTTATTTAACTTAACTGACACAAACATTAAAGTGCGTTCCATAATTTGAATGGATTATAGAGATTTGTGCACTTTTGAAAAGTCAGCTAAGATCAAAGGGTCCTGGAATTCCAAGGGCAGGTGATCTTTTCTCAGGGGTGGGTGACAGGGCTTGAGTGGGGATAGAGACAGGGATGTGGAGTCAAACCTGGATCTCCTACACTTCAGCCTGTGCGTAGTCTTTTGTAGGAGCAGCACAAGTCAGTCATTTGTTTGCTTTTATCCTTAATTCATTCAATGGGATTTCAGTGTCACTGGCTAGACCAGCACTTATTACTCATCCTAATGCCTAGAGGGCAGTTACATGTTAACCACAATGCTGTGGGTCTGGAGTCACATGTAGGCCGACCAGGTTAGGATGGCACTACAGTGTGGAAGCAGGCTATTTGGCCCATTGAGTCCATATCAACCCTCAGAAGAACATCCCACCCAGACCCACGCCCCCACCTACTCCTGCATTTCGCATGCCTAATCCTCCTAACCTACACATATCTGAACATTATGAGCAATTTAGCATGGCCAATCCACCTAGCCTGCACATCTTTGGACTGTGGGAGGAGACCAGAGCAGCTGGAGGAAACCCACGCAGACAGGAGGAGAAAGTGCAAAATCCACACAGACAGTTGCCCGAGAACAGAATCGAACCCAGGTCCCTGGAGTTGTTAGGCAGCACACCTAACCAATGAGCCATCACACTACCCCAGATTTCCTTCCTTAAAGGATATTTGTGAATGAGGGGGGTTTATATGAAAATCAGTAGTGGTTATACAGTCTCCATTAGGCTTGCATTTTCTTGCACTGTTTTATTGAATTCCCATTTCACCATCTGCCATGATGGAATTCAAACCCATGTCCCCAGGACATTGAGCAGTTCTGGATTACAAGGCCATTGATGTTATCACTAGCCCACCACCTCTCCAGACCTGTGGACTGACACCAGGGTGGTGTGTTTGAATGGGGCCAGAGAGAGCAGGTTATTTTAGCTGGGTCTAAGCTCTACATAAGCACTTGTTGGCCATGGAAGGTGCTCTCCAGCATGGTCAAACTAATTGATTATCAGCCTGTAAATCCTCCCAATTTGGCTGGTTCCAAGTGTGGAAAGGTTGCCTCGTCAGCCACTGTACAGAAGGAAATAGCAAACCCCTGCAGTACTTCGCTCATGAGCACAGACCGATCCAATGGGAGTCTGCGGCCAAACACTTGCAAATGAGGATGGAGATGAGACAGACCGACTTTTAGGCTTGGGATGCATTTCTGCTGTATCTCTCTAGTTGTGGCACCCCTTCACTTCATGATGATTACAGCTGAGATTTGCAACCAGATCAGCGGTCCCTCTGCAAATTGCAGAAGTCTTGCACTGTTCCATTAACTGTGATGGAGCATGGATTTTGAGACCAAACTGTACAAAGTCAAATCGGTTGTCAGAGTAACACTTTGGTTTGAACAGTTTAAATTACAGTCAATATTGCAAGTATTTGCTTGGACTAATGTTGTTTCTTGGACACACATTATTCCCATTCAGTTCTCCATCAAGTTGTTATTTCCATTTTTTGTTAATAAGTAATTAAATTCCATCGGCCTATCAGCTCTTCCCTGAATGAACAAGATTTGAGACACTCAAGTCGCTATAGTCTTACCAGACTGTAAGGCTGCTGTCTCATTGAGACACAACTGCAGGTGTCCACCTTACCTCAGGTGAGGGGAGAAGGTAGGAAGGAGTAACCACAGCGTCATGGTAACCTCAGCTTGTGCAGGAATTGTTCCCACGCAGTCAGCATTTCACTGCTTCGCAAACAAACTGAGCTAAACTGGTTAGGCCACACTTGGAATATTGTGTTCAGTTCTGGTTGCCTCATTACGGGAAGGATGTGGAAGCTTGAGAGAGGGTGCAGAGGAGACTTACCAGGATGCTGCCTGGACTGGAGGGCAGGTCTTACGAGGAAAGGTTGAGGGAGCTCGGGTTTTTCTCATTGGAATGAAGAAGAATGAGAAGTGACTTGTTGGAGGTGTACAAGATGATGAGAGGCATAGACAGAGTGGATAGTCAGAGACCTTTCTCCAGGGCGGAAATGACTATTACGAGGGGCCATTATGTTAAGGCGATTGGAGGAAGCTATAGGGGAGATATCAGAGGTAGGTTCTTCACACAGAGACTGGTGGGCGTGTGGAATGCGCTGCTGGCAGTGGCAGTGGAGTCAGATACGTTAGAGACATTTAAGCGACTCTTGGACAGGCACATGGATGATAGTATAATACAGGATATGCAGGGTAGATTGATCTTAGTAGGATAATAGGACGGCACAACATTGTGGGCTGAAGGGCCTGTACTGTGTTGTACTGTTCTATGTACTATGTTCTATGTTCCATGTTCTAAACTGACTCCTGATGTGATAATTAGGATGAGATCAGTAGAGTGGTGAGAAATGATCTTGATTCAGGGGACCAAGATGTAGAACCTGTCTGGAATTCATTGTTAGAGAGTCAAAGGATCATAGAGCACAGTTGTTAGGGGGCAATTTGGGTATGACATGAGTTAACCTCTAAATCCATGTGAAGTTCCAGCTGGGATTAGGGTGAGGTAGAGAGTTTTAGTTAACTTTATAAGCAATAATCAAATAAATCATTTAAGATTCATTCTCATTTATTCTTGTTCAAGAAAGTAGTCAGGTAAAAAAGAAAATTATTTAAACTGCACAAACATGCTCAGATGCTGATGTAGCAGACAGACAGTTTCTGTGAAAATGAAACGTGGTTGAACCAGCATTAACCCTGAGACCTTGCTAGGAAATGGAATATGAGAATAATCCTGTACCATGCCAAGAAAGACAGAGCAATAAGGTTTAGTGAAGTGGTAATGGAGCACATGCTTCACAGAGGAGGTGGAATGGTATCTGGGAAGATAGGGAGTGCTGAGACCATGGGTAACAGACAGGGAATTGTTAAAAACAAGGTGTTTGTCCATAACAGACCAGTTTAGATTTTGAGCAACGTACTATACGTGTGCTTACAATGTATAAATATTTGATGGATCCTAGTTGAGTTGGAGTACTAGCTTGGAATTTTTCCTGAGGTGGGCTCTCCCAGCATTGGCTGAATAAACCATCATTAATCTGCACCTTGAGGCTCCTGAGATTATTTCATAAAGCAATCCACCACAGCACTAAGAATTTGGGTACCTCTGATAATAAGGATGAGATTAGTACAGCTGAGAGAAATGATCTGGGTTCAGAGGACCAGTATGGAGAATCAGTCTGGAATATGTCGTTAGAGAGTCGAAGAGTCATACAGCCCTTTGGCCTAGTGAGTCTGTGCTGATCCATCTGAACTAATCCCACTTCAACACTTAGCCCATGTTGAAGGAGCCTCGGTCAGTTGCTGCAGTGCATCTAATAGACAACATACACTGCTGCCACTATGCATCAGTGGGGGAGGGAGTGAATGTTTAAGGTGGTCAAAGGGGTCAAATGGGCTGCTTTGTTCAACATGCTGTTGACCTACTTTCATTCTAACAGAGCAGAATATGGGCCATTGAAGATGGTGACTGAAGCCAGACAGATTAAAATCTTTTCAATGCTGATAAATATGAAGGGCGTTAGAAGCCCACTGGATGATGTGGTCAATTGATGGGTGAATGAAGGCCCTTGATAAGACAGACGCTCATTCTCATGCTTCTGGGCTGCACCAAGAGAAAGGAGGCAAGATTTTTCTTCACAAATAGGATTTTGAACTGAGATGGGGTAGTTCTGTTCTTATGTAAGTTTTAGCAGTTGGATTCAGAGATATTAGAACATAGAACAACACAGCATGGGAACGGGTCCTTCAGCCCACAATGTTATGCCAAACATGAGCCAAATTTAAGTAATCCATTGGGCATGCCCTTAGTCTGCATCCCCCCATTCCTTGCACATTCATGTGCTTATCTAAAAGTCTTTTAAATGCCCCTATCGTATCTGCCTCTACCACCACTCCTGGCAGTGCATTCCAGATTCCTGCCACACTCTGTGTAAAAAACTTGCCCTTCACATCTCTTTTGAACTTGCCCCTCTCACCTTAAACACATGCTTCCTGGTTTTAGACATTTCAACTCTGGGGAAAGTATTCTGAATGTCAACCCTATGTGTGCATCTCATAATTTTATTTTTCTATCAAGCCTCCCCTCAGCCTCCACCACTCCAAAGAAAACAACCCCAGTTTTGCTAGCCCCTCCTTATAGCTTTTATCCTGCAATCCAGGCAGCATTCTGGTAAACCTCTTTTGTACCCTCTCCAAAGCCTCCATATCCTTCCTCCACGTAATTCCTGATCAGAATTGAACGCCATACTCGAAGTGTGGCATAACCAAAGTCTTATAAAGCTGCAAAATGACATCCTGACTCTTGTACTCAATTCCTTGACCAATAAAGGCAAGCATGCCATACGCCTTCTTTACCACCCTATCTACCTGCATGGCCACTTTCAGGGAGCTGTGGACTTGAATCCCAAGATCCCTCCGTACATTAATGCTGTTCAGGATCCCGCCATTAACTGTACACTTTTCGTTAACATTTGATCTCCAAAAGTTTGCATCTCGCATTTACCTGGATTAAAAACCATCTGCCGTTTCTCTGCCCATATCTGCAACTGATCTCTGTCCCATCGTATTCTTTGACAACCTGTTACACTATCCACAACTTCACCAATCTTTCTATTGTCTGCGGAATTCATCTACTGTATCCATTGCTTCTGATGTGGTCTCCTCTATACTGGGGAGACCAAACCCAGACCTGGAGACCGGTTCGCAGAGCATGTGCGCTTTGCACACACCAACCAACCCGATCTTCCAGTTGCCATCCACTTTAACTGCCCCTCCCACTCCCCTTGTGACATGTCCATCCTTGGCCTCCTCCACTGTCATAGTGAAACCAAATGTAAACTAGAGGAACAACACCTGATATTTCACCTTGGGTGCTTACAGCCCAATGGCCTGAATATTGACTTCACCAGCTTCAAAATTCTCCACCGTCAACCTGCCCATCTTCTGACTCACCTTTCCACTCCATCCTTCCCATTAACCAACCACAAAAATCCCCTACCTGCAGCCACCTATCTCCATCCCACCAACCCACCCCCAAGCCCCACACCCCACCCTCTATTTATTCTGGGCTCCATTACCCCTCCCCAGTCCAGACGAAGGGTTTTGGCTCGAAATGTTGACTTTACTGCTCTTCAGATGCTGTCTGACCTGCTGTGCTTTTCCAGCTCAACATTTATTGACTCTAGCTTCCAGCACCTGCAGTCCTTACTGTCTCCATCGCCCCTCCACTAGTTGGACTGTCTAAATATTGTTTCAAGAAACCCTCATGGATGATGTTCTCAGTGGAATTTAAGGGGTGAATGAGCTTAAGCAGCAACGTGTATAATACTATTTAGAAGTCATATTATTTAATAGTCTATCTCCTATGGGACTTTCGCTTTCTTCACAGAAAGGCAACTGCATTCTCCAAAACCTGTATCATTGAATCATGGATGGTACAGTTTCGAACAAGGCCATTTGATCCATTGAATCCGTGATAGAGATTATCTCATTCATTTTAGCCCTGAAAATGATTCCACTTCATGTATTGATCCACTTCCCTTTTGAAAATTATTGTTGAATTTGCATTCATGGCCCTTTCAGGCACTGCATTCCACATTATAACAAGTTGCTGTGTCAAACATTGTTTCCTCATATTTCTTCTGGTTCTTTTACTAATTGCTTTAAATCTGTTTCCTCTGGTTACTAGCTCTTTTGTCACTGGAAACGTTTCTCTATCGAAACTCTGTATAATTTTGAACACTTCAATCAAATCCCCTCCTGACACCCTTCCTAAAACTTTGGTGTGCAGATTGGTTCATTGTACTCTAGCTGAGGGCTAAGCTGTGCTTTGTAAAGGTTTAGCTGTAACTCCTTGATTTTATACCGTATGCCTTCATTTATAAAGCTAAGGATCCCATAATATTTTGCTACAAAGCCCTCTCAACTTTTCTAACCACTTTAAATGATTTGGGTATGCCAGGTTTCGGGTTGCTGCACTGACGTGAAATTGTATCTTTTAACACCATGGGGCAGTACTAAAACAAGCTGTAGAAGCTGCTAGAAATTTTTCCGCAGCTTACAGGAAACTATTCAAGATCTGATAACATGAACTCTGGTCATTGCTGCTTTATGTAACGGGCGTCAGAAGCAGCATCATAGCAGCTTCAGGTCAATAATGCAAAATGTTGGAGTACGTCCGAGTGAAAGCATTGAAACTTGCCTGAACCTATTCTTTCTCCCTCAAATATATATAACGTTCACTGCCGTCTTTTTAGATCCTCTAGCATCATGGATTGTAACTTCTTTTTCTCTGCATCATCTTTATCTCCTAGTTTCAATCAGTTTTTATAAACTCAGAATTGAAGTTATGTCTTTATTGGAGACTAGCTTCACCTGCTCAGTGGTAGTAAAGCAGAGCAGCAGCTACAGCAACCATAGAAGGGTACAGCATACCATAAGTGCGGATAAGTTCGTTGCTCAGCAGAGCCAGGGTTAAAAATCATGAGCTCTGGTTCTTCTCGTGTTCCTGGGCTGTTTGTCTTCTCCCCTCCCTCATGTCCTTTGAATTGTGAACTATAGGTGTAGTCAAACTGTTTTTTAGGGGTTTAGCAAAACCTATTGCATGATATGAATAAACATCAGAGCAGACCCGATGGGCTGAATAGACTACTTCAGCTCTCACGTCTTATGGTCTTTTGTACTCTGTGCCTCTTTGTAAAACTCATCAATGCTCAAGTTGCAGACTGATACATCTTACAACCACGGCTTTGTTAAAAAATTATGCACAGCGTGGTTAGTTATATCATGCAGCCAGCTCTGCTTCCTTGAACCTGGCCCCATGCAATATCTAGACAGCAAGATCTAAAAGACTCAAACTTCCCGAGTACCATAACAAACAATCTTACGCATAAATGAGCATATTTTGAACCAGCAATGGCATATTCTGTTGGCTCATGACTCCTAATTTCACGTGCATGTTTGAAAAGTGGCAGACCATTCTCGTAAATTAGCACCATTTGAGTGACTTTCAATAACATGCTATCTTAATTGACGCAAGTGGCTTAATTAACAGAAAATTATACTTTGCATTGTCAAAAGAAAACATTTTACTCTAAGTTGGAACTCACTATACTTACAAATGCCCAGCATGGTGATCAAAACACTGCAGAAAGTGGAAATCTGAAAAATAAGCAGTAAATATTGAAAATACTCAGTAGGCCAGGCAGCATCTGTGGAGAGAGAAGCAGAGTTAGTGCTTCATAATCCACACTAATTCGGATGAAGGCTTAATGACCTGTGTTTCTCTCTCTGCTCCGATACTGCCAGATATGTTGACCATTTTCAACACTTCTTGCTTTTGCTAGAGCAAAAATGATGCTTTTTGCCCACCCTGCAAAAAGCAATCAATCTTCTTATGAGACCCCGCAGCATCTGCCTGAGTTCCGGTCATTAAACACAAAGTTCAAAAACAGAAGTTAAGGTACGAAGAACATCTAATCGATTTGCCAAGCGAAAGCAAATTTGTGTCAAAGCAATATATTGACCATTTTAAACATGTCAATCTAAAAATGTCTAGCAGGAGAGTTAACTAATAAGTTTTATAGCTAATAATTTTTCTTAAGAAGCAGAGCTACAGAAAGACAGGCAGGTCAGTAGGGAAGTGGGTGGGTACTGGGCCTGAGCTAAGGGGTTAGGTTTAACTAATGCTGACCTTGTGTTTTCTTCTGATGGTACACGCACTGAACAGGTCATAGTGGCACTTACATGAAAATGGGTGTTGGAAGTAAGTTGACTTTTAGCCTAGGTTTTCATCCTCTCTTAGCCCAGTGACCTGTTGAGTTTCTCCAGTTCTTCCTCTTTCTATTTCAGATTTCCAGCATCCATGAGATTTTATTTTGATTTTGGTGTTGATTTCCATACTGACTGCCAATATCCATCTTTCTGTTGGGGGAACTCTAGCTAAAGTAAAGCACAGACTCATGGGTATCAAAGACCCTCTGGTACTCTACCCACATGATCATCAAAGCTGGGCAGGAATATATTTAACAGTGCAGGCAGCACAGCCTTTGATCTTCCCTGATATTGGCACATGTGCCAATTTTTATGGGGGCTTGCACAGTGTTCAGTAGCTGGAACCTTACCTGACTTCTTTCCGAGCCCGGGTTTCAGGCACCAATTTGCATGTGACAGCTTGTGCAAGGGATTGAGGATCTTGAGTGAGCCTTGTGATAATGTCACAGAGGTATATACGGACACAAAGGCAAAAATCATGAAAATTGTGAATGACACGTTCTGGTTCAACTTGTCTTGTGTATTTTCAACTGGGCTTCCAGTGTGACAAATCAATCCATTTCCAAGTATACGAGATAACAAGCATGGGGCTGGATGAACACAGCAGGCCAAGCAGCATCATAGGAGCAGGAAAACTTGATGTTTCGGGCCTAAACCCTTCATCAGAAATGGGGGAGGGGAAGAGGGTTCTGAAATAAATAGGGAGAGAGGGGGAGGCGGATAGAAGATGGATAGAGGAGAGGATAGGTGGAGAGGAGGCAGTATGACTGCTTATTTACTAGATTTTCCTCTGTGAAGCACAATGTGGTGGACTTAGATCTCACCGTAATGGGCTAGAAAGCTCATAGAATTGAAACAGCACATTGATGTGAACACGTAAAGTTAGACTAAACTTTACCTAATGTCAGATCAGAGGCTGGTGTATCTATAATTGACATGTGCAAATGAATTTCTCTAACTGTGTTTAGTATTAATGTATAATAAATGGTGTTACTTTGAAGTCTAAACTTGAAGACAGTTCTTGACCATGTCTTCTCCTCAAACAGCCTCGAACACAAACTCTTCGATTTTAACATAAAACCATATGATAAAATACCAACTGCCTATTCAGTGGAAATCAGTTGGTTCAGCACAGTCTGGGGGCCGATTCTGGAACCAACTGATCTGTTTATTTTAGTGCCAAATCATATGGAAGATATGAAATGATTGAGAACTCGTATCCCTCATGTTACTGAGCACCAAATTTAGCTCTTTCTTTCACCTTTGCCCTCCAGTGGTTTAACTTTCTAGATTCTCAACCGATTCCTAGCCAGCCTTGCCAAGCTTCCAAGATTATGATCAGAACATAGAGAAACAGATGTCTGACAGCACTGTAAATTTGTTCAGAAACATTTACATGCTCATACATCCCACATGAAATATTGAGGGTACAGAAAGTCAGATCAGTTTTTGATGCTTGCTCTGACTTGTCTAGTGCACTAAGAAACTTGCATATCATGTTTGTCAACTTTCAAGACGTGTAGTATATGAAAAGAAATATATGAAATATATGACTTGGTTTTATAGGGGGTGTATAATTCCCAGGAGAATTTCAGTTAACTCCCAACAGTGAGCAAAAATTATTGGTGACATTGAAATTTCTAGCTCTCAATTTTTAATAAATAGCTAAAGTAAATGGAAAGATTGAAGATATATGAAGATTATTATTCAAACAAAGGCTTTTGTGTCTTTCAGAAATGTAGTAATAACTGGAAATGAATGGCAAATCAACATACTGATCCTCTTATACCATGTGCAATTTTTGGTAAAGAAGTTTTTGTTAAAAAAACTTCTGCACAAATTGAAGAAGATGCAAAGATGAAGATATATGCCTCTTTCCCCCCAAGACCTGAACACAAAAAATGCCATCCACTTTCTGCACAGGCCATACAGTGCATCCATACATTAAGCATGGAAGGTGAGGGTGATGTCTGAAAGATTCAGAGTGGACAGATTGTGACATCAAACAGCCTTTAACTCTGACCTGATGCAGAAGCTTTGGACCGCTTGAAGAAGTTAATGCGCCCTCTTAGTCACTCCCAGCTCTGCATGAAGGAGCCTCTTTTGGAGTATTGCATGCAATTCTGGTCTTCCTGCTATAGGAAGGATTCTGAATGCTAGTAAGGGTTCAGAAAAGATTCACAAGGATGTTGCCAAGGTTGGAGAGTTTGAGCTATAGGGAGAGGCTGAATAGGCTGGGGCTATTTCCCTGGAGAGTGAGAGGCTGATGTTTATAAAATCATGAGGGGCATGGATAGGGTGAATAGATAAGGTCTTTTCCCCAGGGTAGGGGGAGTCCAAAACTAGAGGGCATAGGTTTAAGGTGAGAGGGGAAAGATTAAAAGGGACCTAAGGGGCAACTTTTTCACACAGAGGGTGGTACGTGTATGGAATGAGCTGCCACAGGAAGTGGTGGAGACTGGTACAATTACAATATTTAAAAGGCATCTGGATGAGTATATGAATAGGAGGGGTTTAGAGGGATATGGGCCAACTACTGGCATATAGAACTAGATTTACATTGGATATCTGGTCAGCCTGGATGAGTTGGACTGAAGGGTCTATTTCTTGCTGTTTATCTCTATGACTCTATGACCCTAATCTGCCCCCACCTGCTCTGAATGAATGCTAACCATCCAGCTTCTAGGGGAGGGGCAATTAACTTCCTTTTGTTGGTGTAGAGTTAGTGGAATACGAAATAAGAAATACGAGCAGGAGTAGGCCAAATGGCTGCTTGAAACTGCTCCTCCATTCAATAAGATTGTGGCTGATCCTTTTGTGGAGTCAGCTTCAATTACCTGCCCACTAAGTATAACCCTTAATTCCTTTACTGTTCAAAAATCTATCTATCTTTGCCTTAAAAACATTCAATGAGGTAGCCTCAACTACTTCAGGGAATTCCACAGATTCACAACACTTTGGGTGAAAAAATTCCTCCTCAACTCAGTCCTAAATCTGCTTCCCCTAATTTTGAGGCTATGCCTTCTTGTTCTAGTTTCACTCTCCAGTGGAAACAACCTCCCTGTTTCTGTATTCCTTCATAATTTTGTATGTTTCTATAAGATTCCGTGTCACTCTTCTAAATAATAATGAGTATATTCCCAGTCTACTCAGTCCCTCCTCATAAGCCAACCCTCATAATCCCAGAATCAACCTAGTAAACCTGCTCTGCACATCTTCCAGTGCCAGTACATCCTTTGTACTGTGTTTGCTGTGACATACTGTGTTTACCTAAGACCACATTAGATATATGGTACAGAAACAGGTCACTCAACCCAATTAGACCATGCTGGTGTTTATGTTCCACTTGAGCCTCCTCTGAACTCTCTTCCTGTAAATCTATCATTGTAATGTTCTAGTCCCTTCCCTCTTGTGCTTGTCTCACTTATACTGCACCTATACCATTCCCTCGTCTTCACCACTCTGGATAAAAAAAACATTTCTTCTTGAATTCTATAGTGGATATCTTGGTGACTATCTTACAGTGATGGCTCCCTGTCAAGTCCCTTAGTACAAGAGGATCTCTCTTGTATCCACTCTTATAAAAAAACCTTTCATAATTTTAAAGGCCTCTAGTAGGTCACTTCTCCACCTTTTTTTGGGAAGAAAACAGATCCAGCTGCCAGTCTTTTCCTAAATAAAAACCAAAAGAACTGCGGATGCTGTAAATCAGGAACAAAAACAAAGTTTCTGCAAAAGCTCAGCAGGTCTGGCAGTTCTGAGGAAGGGTCACCGGACCCGAAACGTTAACTCTGTTTTCTCCTCCACAGATGCTGCCAGACCTGCTGAGCTTTTCCAGCAACTTTGTTTTTGTGCCAGTCTTTTCCTAATATGTATCCCCATGCACTTCTGGTATCATCCTTGAAAATTTTATTTGTACCCTTTCTATTTCCTTAATATTCTTCTTATAGCAGGCTGATCATGACCAGATACAGTACCCTGAATGAACTAAGGCTCAATACAGAAAAACCAAAGAACTGTGGATGCTGGAGTTCTTCAGTTCTGAAGAAAGGTCACTGGACCTGAAATGTTAACTCTGCTCTCCCGCCACAGTTGCTGCCAGACCTGCTGAGTTTTTACAGCAAGAGTCAATACAGGTTTGGCATAACTTCTCAGGTTTTCAGTTCTATCCCTGTAGAGGTAAAGCTGACATCTTGTTTGATTTTTATGGCTTTGCTAACCTGTGCTGTATTTTAAGTGATGGATGTACTTACACTCGGATACTCCTTTGTTTCTGTAATCCGACCTAGACTGGCTCCTTCCAAGGCAGTAAAAAAAAGCTTCCCTCTTCTTACCAGCAAAATATTATTAGGGAGCATTTTGCAAGCTTTTTGGATTTTCAAGGGAATGGTGCTAGGCCTTGAGAAGCGGGTCAGAGGAGTTTAAAAATTTGTCAAAAGAAAGTCTGCTTCAATAATGGAGGCTATGGTTTCAGTTCCTCTTGGGCTGCAACATGACTTAGAGATCAAGTTCAGGCAGTGTGGAAGGGAGCTGAGAGAGGAATGGGAGGAGAGTAAAGAAGGGGAAGAGAAGGATGTTTAACAAAGGGTAGAGACATCCAGGACCTTTTCATCTCTGGACAAGCTGTCTTTGAACAGATCGGGTTTCATTGATTTGCCACCCCGACATCACAATTGCTCCCTAATTCGTCATCTTCCAATCCCTGTGCTGCATAACATATGGCATCCTTTTGGCCTGAATGCTGAAATAAAGCCACCAGCAAAAAATATTCCACAACGATCTTATCGACCAACATTTCAAACAATACACCCAAAACTCAACTTTGTATCACTTCATTCGTTGCCTTTGCCTTTCATGATGCTCCTACTTGGTTCCAGTTCAGTGGCTGATGGAAGGTTGCTGCCTTTATAGGCCGAGACTGCAGACGGCCTTTCTAAAAAAAAAGCATGAGCTTGAGGATCCTGCTTTGAGCAAGTGCTTTCTGGGGTCATTAGTTGAGAACAATAGTAAGGACACTGGCGGAGTGGCATTGGTGGGAGCACAAGTGCATTCACCTTGAGAGACAACAGCAGATTTCTGGTCCATCGGGCTCTTGCCACTCCACTGGGGTGATGCCTCAATGATTCAAGTGACCTGTGAGATCGCAGATGGCATGAAAGTCGACATGCTGCTTTATTATACCAGCCTGAGCCTGTATGGATCCAAGCCGAGATTGCATGACAGTAAATGTGGGTCTCACGTGGGTCTGAGCTCCACTGAAATGTTCAAGACTTGGTTTCGGCCTGTACTCCAAGGGAAACAGATATCAGGCACCTGACACTACAAATGCTGTTGTGAAGTGGGCTCCAAACTCCTCCATGTTCTTTAGCACTGACATTTGACTTGTTGGTAGATGTGCTAACCAACATTCTCTGTCATGTTTCTTGTTGGTGTGTTGACCTCCGAGGTCTCTGAATGACAATGGTTGAAGTGGAAGTCATGAAATGTCATGCCAATGGATATACTAGGAGCTTACCAGTGGCTGTGTGTTCCTCGTGGCTTAGAGAAAATATTGGTGCCAATGCACCAAACCACATGTTGTGCCTGTCCATCCATGTTCTACAGTGTATTCCCCCTGAGTTCTCTGGTTGTCAAATCAAGTGATGATGTTCCTGGTTTAGCTTCATGATGAGGCTATTGCCACTGGCTAGGCAGTATTCTTGAATATCTGATACCAGATACAGAGAGGGAAGGTGGAGTGGGGTAAAGTGATGGTGATGAATTTGGGTGAAAAGGTAACAGCTCCTGGTCACACCTTCTGCTGCTTCGATGTCATGCAGTCAACAGGAGGAGTTTTGGAAAAGGGGAGATGGTAGAAAGTTTCTGTCATTGTGAATATTGTCAGATTTGCTGAATGTAGTGGCCTCAATCCTAATTGATCCCTTGACGCAGATGATCATCTTCACCAAAGGTCTTGGATGATGCAAATGTGTTAGTATCCACTTGGTCACTGAGATTGCAAACTACCTTCCACTGCAAGAATGACGGAAAGTGGAGAGTATGTTCTGATGTAACAGGGTGTGGAGCTGGATGAACACAGCAGGCCAAGCAGCATCATAGGAGCAGGAAAGCTTGATGTTTCGGGCCTAGACCCTCCATAGTTTAACAGCTGGGGGTAAGTAGAAATTGTGAGAGGTGGTTGGAAGGCTCACAACATTGGGAGGATTGAGAAGGTGGGAATGTTACACCTGGGTTACATTTGCTGCTCTGTGAGTGATGTGAATGCATTAAGCAGCATGAGAGCTTGGTGGAGTGGTGACTATGAGAAAGATTCACTGCCCTTAACCAGTTATACTAGGTCATTGAATGTTCTCCAGCACCACAACCAAGCCCTTGTGGGCGGGGGTGGGTGTGGGGGGTGGGGGATGTGGGGGCAAGACTTTCAGATTTGGTTCTCCTGGTTAACTGCTCCCCTTCCCTTGTCAGGGTATACCTTGACCATCTCCTGGTCCCCTTCAGGAACATGCTCCTTTCCATCTCGCGCCATTATCTCTAGTATTGCATCAGAAAACCTGGCATCTTTTATCCCTTTTCTGTTGCTCCATCTGTTGTGATTTTCTGTTCAGCCAAGTGTTCCAGCCAAAGTCTGTAGCATTTCCTGTTGCATGTGTGTAGTTCCGCATAAGAAGACCAATCTGTCTGTTTTCAGGCCAGGCTGTCTGTACTTTACCATGGTGACCCTAGGGTCCCTTGTGGAACATGGAGCCAGTCAGCTGAGTGTCATAGAGCGGATGAGATGAGCAGATAGCATGTAGTTTGCACACTCTACCTCAATGAGATTACATCCAAAAATGAGGTTTTATCCAGTTAAAACCCCCACGTTTTTAATTAACCTGTCTTTCTATGTTTATTTGTAGCTTGTTATCAAACATTTAGTCATTTTCTTTTTCAGTTTCAATTTAAAAGTTCACTTTGTTTGATTTTCTGTCCTCCTGGTTGACATGACCTTGCCTGATAAGGTGGGCCTATTGGCCTATCCCAATGACCCTTTTAAATCTTGGGATAGCTGGGAAGAGATGTCACAAAAGCTGTCCTGACTGGAGTGGCTGTTTGAACTGTTGCTCATTGGCTGTTAAGAAGCACCTGCTTCTGAGCCATTCCTCTTTTTAACAGCGTGGTCTTGATGAACAAACTTACCATCTCTTGACGTACCTGTTGACATGTTGAAGCAGCAGTGCCCCATCAACACAGTGGTATTTCTTTTGCACTATTCTTTCCCCCTTTGCAGTTAGATTGAGACCAACCCACTAAGTATTTACCAATTCCCATTTTCTTGGTTAAAGTTCAATAAAAACTCGATTCCTCTTTTCTGTGGGAGTGAGCAGTTGGTGCTCAAACCAAATGTTGTGCAATTGAATATAAATAGCCAGTGCTGAAGCAAATGTGTACAGATGATCCTGTGCTCATTACAGTTCATTGTAAAGGAGCATAAACAATAAAAATTTTCAGTTACAGAGACACACAACGCATGGATGTGTCGGACTAAAGGGTCTGTTTTTGTGCTGTATGATCTAAGTTAAGTGTTAACTTAAACTTAAAGAATGAGCAAAGGAGGATTCTGACAAACTGATAAAAAGCCTTGCATTTATATAGAACCTTTCATGACTTTAGGATGTCCTAAAAGATTTCACAACCAGTGAATTACTTTTGACGTGCAGCCAGTTTGTACACAGACCAAGGCCCAGCAAATGGAAATGTGATAACGCCTAGATGATCTGTTTTCATGATGATGGATGAGGAATAAATATTGACGAGGACATTGGTGGTTAACTGTTGATTCTCTTCTTCGTACCATGGGATCTTTTATATTCACTTCATAGATTGTGAACTGACTCATAAGTTGTACCACTATTCAAGGATCATTCTTGTGACAAATAGATATATTAATTTTAGTCTAATTTTTAATTAGAATATGGGTTACTAATTACTGAAGATAAAAAGAAATCCAACCTTATTTGCATTGGCCAGTTGTTGCTCAGTGATGGAGTGCAAGTGTGGTTTAGCATCAAGGCCATTTTGCTAACATCAGCCACAAAATTTACAAAGCTTCAACAATCCTGGGAGCTGGTGAAGATAAAGATGGCATGGTCTCCTCTCATTGCTTCCAACAAGGTCCACACTAAATGCCAAATGTACCAATTCCCTGTGCACGCAGTAGAGGCAGGCAGAATGGGTAGATTGAGACATCAGTCCATGTGTAACGCTGCCAATTTGGACCTCACACTTCCTATTAACACCATCTCTTACTGTTGAGTATGTGGTCGGCTGCAGGGGGGAGACTCCCATCTTCTGTTGGTGCTATTTAGGGGAACTTTCAGGCTTTTGATGCTTTTGACTTTCTTCTGCTGTTGCTGAGTTATTGGAAACACTGTGGACTCTGTTGTTTTAGGAGCTGACAGTCCTTTCAGGCAGTTGTGTGGGACCTGTAGAAGGACGTTGGTGGTGCAGAGTTGATGGGCTAAAGTGCCTGTCGTGTAGGATTCTATGACTGGAATGGATTCAAAAGGCCTCTGAGCAGAACATTTCCTCTTACTCACAGAAGACTGTTGTTGCAGTTTCTCTCGGGCTGCAACATTTCAGGGAGGCTGAGCAGAGGCAACAGGGAAGAGAGGAGGTTTTAGAATCGGATTATATTGTCATGTGCATTCAAGTACAGGAGTACAAGAGTACTAGACATGGCGCCATCTTGGGTACAAAGGCACCTAGGTACAAAAAACTTAGGTACAGAGTAGTAAAAGAAACGAAGTTAAAAATGTTAAGCATTATCTTCATAGAATGAATAGGAAAATAAAGAAATAAGCTAATAGGTAACATTAAAGGCCTCCATAATGTAACCAGGAAAAATAAAGGAATCAAGTTAGAAGTTCAACAGTCTTTGATGAGTCCTCTGCATAGCTTGCTCTCCAGGAGGCCTCAGTTGCCTATTCTCAATGCTGCCACCATAGATACCGAGGGACCTCCCTCATTGCTCGCACTTACCATGTTGGGATGTGATGCCATCGATGCTGCTGCTGCCTCCCCGATCTCCTCCTGCTGCTGTCTCTGGAATATGCCCAGGCAGGACCCACTCACAAGCTGAGATACTGCCATGCCGGGCTGAAAGAACTGGCTGAGAGACCAGGCCGTCCTTCCCTTCCCCACGCCCTGAGCTGGAGCCAGGTTGTAGAGGAAGGTGGAGGAGGGGTTCAGTAAGGAGGCCTTCCTACTCAGGGACCTCAGAGAGTTCCTCTGCTGAATGCAGTAAATCGTGAGTAGTTGCTAAGAGGCTGGTTGTTGAACTATGGTGTCCTTTTGTAATTGGAACATACTAGGTCGAGGGGAGCAGAACATCCAAGGTCAATGTCTGTAATAGTGGATCTGTCCGGATTACAGCCAGCAATGTCATTTCCCATTTGGTCGCGCACCACTGCATCAGGAAGGTCATCAAGGCCGGTTCCACCAGAGAATGAGCTTCGTTGCCTTTGGTCCAGACAGGAGGAGTGAACATGTGGCTTTACTCAATGGTGCAGAGGTCACTGACTGTACATGCTTCACTCGGCAGGTTTGACATCACAACTGATAGGTGGAGCTGGAGACTCAGACCATTCTAATCCTGGAATGTGCAGGTAGTGTGTGACCTCACACAGACCATCAATCTGGAAAATTCTCACTCTCGTGTCACTTACCATAATGTTGCCATCTTGCTTTACTCCATTCACCTCCGAGCTACCATGTCAAACCACAGAATGGTCACTGAGCAACAAGGGGTCCTTGCTCTACATTCAGCTCACGACTGATGGAGTGGACGGTGCTACTCCAGTGAATGATATGATGTAACTGGCCACCTTGTGGAGTAGACCATTATCACACTGTGACAATGATTGGACCACCCAAGGGGAGACCTCCAGTTCTTGCTGGTGAGTATTGATACACGGTATGACCTCTACAACTGAGCCATCGGGGGGTACAGCCTTTGGTGACCAGCTCAGAGGAGGAGGAGGAGGAGAAGAGAGAGAGGAGAAAGCAAGAATGCACCTGGTGCATCATCAATGCAGATAGGCTGCCCTCGAGGGCCTCATCAAACTCCATTAGAAAATCCCCACATCGCAGGTCCTCTTCACTTCTCTGTTCCACTATCACAGACCTTCAAAGAGTTATCTGACCGAAAGTTCTGACATAAGAGATGCAGCAAATCGACCTTTCACACCAATTTTATCCAACAACACCTCCCAGATTAATATGGCACAGAAGGAGGCCATTTGGTACTTTGTATCTGCTTTGGTCACTTGCAATAATATAAACAAATTTGAACTATTGACCTTCTCTTAGTATCTGCCTTGTGAATGACCTAGTGTTCCTCCACACTACTAGCCCAATGACTGGAGCACGATGGGTGGGGAAGGCAGCTGACATTCTCGAAAGGAGACGACCGAACGGTCTTGAGCAGTTCTGGGTCTTGAGAGCTTGATTTCAGACCATACTGTGTTGGCATGTGTGAAAGCAGTCTGGACTGGCTGACCGGCAACACAAGGCCGATGTAGCTAAATGGTGAAGGCTGCCGTCCTGACAGAAGGTAACAGGCTTGTACCGCACAGCACCAGTGTCAGTGCCCTAGGATGTCACCTCAACTAGGTTGCCAACTGTCCCAGAATGACTGCCATTAGTTTTCCAGTGGAGAGAGAAAGCATTCTGGGAGATCTGTAATCAATACTTTGAACAATTCAGTTGCATAATTCATGCAGAAGTTCTTTCAGAACTTGGTGGTGATCTCATTGGTGATGGTGATCTCATTGGTGGTGGTGATCTCATTGGTGATGGTGATCTCATTGGTGATGGTGATCTCATTGGTGGTGGTGATCTCATTGGTGATGGTGATCTCATTGGTGGTGGTGATCTCATTGGTGGTGGTGATCTCATTGGTGATGGTGATCTCATTGGTGGTGGTGATCTCATTGGTGGTGGTGATCTCATTGGTGGTGGTGATCTCATTGCATTGCTAATGATGCAGTAGCATGGAACATAATCTTGTAGATTATTCCTGAACAGATTTTGGGTGTTGTAAATTTGCACGTTGTATGTTCTGTTGCCAGTTTTCTCACTGATGCCAAGCCTGAAGGAGGGAAGGCGGAGTTAGTGGAGGCAGAATAACATTAGCACCAGGAGAAGTGCAGGTAAAGGTCAGTGTGTTGGTATGGCACCCATACTGTTCTGAAGTTCCGTAAGAGAAGTGCATTGAATTGGGCTGAACTATATGGTAAGGTATCATACAAACACAAACATTTTAAAAGGTGTGATAGATTTTGAGGGCAGTGTAGATTCTGTTATCACATGCTATGGTTCAGGGAAGAGTCCTTGATCGAGGTGCTGGATGTTAGAGAGGCAGAGAATGCGTTTTGACTGCTTAGCCCTGGAAATCTTCAAACGGGGCCATGGGGCCAGATGTCGTTGGACAGGGAAAAGAAAACCTTGGTGATTACATGAAATGACTCCAAGCTTGTTATTCTGCATGGGTTAAACTGACAGGCCACTGTGTGACATTAGAATTTTCAGAAAAAGAAGATCTCCTGGAAAGGTTTTGGAGACGGTTGGCAATCCCCAACCTCAACAGATTACCAGATTGCTATAAAAAACCCTTTGAGTCCACATATCTGTGCCATGATGGCAACACAGTTTATCTACTGCCTGCAACACTTCTATCCACCGCTGGGTAATCGTGTATGTGAACTCTGTGCTTGCTAACAAGCCTTTTCCAATATTTGCCCTATGGTGTCATGCCAGGCAAAGGCAGTTTGAGGCATCTTTCTGTTTGAAATTTGCTTTTTATGTACCACTTCAAACCAAACCGAGAAAAGGTCAAGATGGAAAATCTGCAATTTGAAAGTGCTACCTTTTGAAAGTTGGAGGATGGATTGGTGCTTTTGAGATTTGGAAGAACCAAAAACTTTTGCTGAAGTATTTGAACTGATTCCATTATACTGAATGCATATATTTCTTGTTTTATACAAACTTCTGGAACAGTAGATACTCATTTGAAATATTATTGGATGCAGATGAATGAAAATAGCAAGCTTATTTGCACCATGCTTAATGTGAGACAGAATTAAGTGCATTTTTAAAGGCCAGTTGTTATGCAAATATTCTAAAAATCAATACTTCCAACTTACAGTGAGATTACACAAGTGACTTTAATATTAGACTTGTAGGATCTAAATTTACATGTATTTGAATTATGAGACATCTAGGGAGCCCAGTTGCCATCGAGCTATTGTAACACCCATGGTTTTGCTTTCTGATCTTGTTATGTAGAATGGGAGTGGTTTGTAGCTACTGGTGATGGTTGGCACCAACTGGAAAGTACAGCCAACTGGTGGCAAGTGGCGATAACTGGCTCCAGTTCTCAAATGCCTACTGGGTTCAACTGTAGCAGCAGATATGGTTTTCTATATGGGTGAACCGGTTTGTCTTCAGGCGATGCTGGTTCCTGTCAGTGATATGCTGGTGTTTCTCCATCCTCCAGTTCTTTGGTGCCCACCTCCCACCATCCCAACCAAGAGGCATTACATTTTTCCTATGACGGAGCAATTGCCACTGGAACTGATTTTTATGTCTTAAATGTGCTTAGAAGTGCATTGTTTCTGAATCCTTAAATTTGTGGTCCCTGTGATCCTTCAGGCTGCAAGTACATTGCAACCACTGTACTAGGTACCTGATCTGAGCTGGTGCCTAAAAGAGAAACCCTTTTGAGGTTACAAGAAAAACACGCCTCTGAATGAAAAAGAAACTGTTAATTCTCAAAGTCAGAATTCGAGGAGTATATATGTCTTTTGGAAACGAGTCAGGAAATGGTGAGGCAATCTCTTCAGCTACAGAATGTGAGAGTTGCTGCTTGTAAGTTCTCAATTTAAATAGGAGAGTGATTTACACCCAAAAGCAAATTGTTATTTTTGGGATTTGTTGGTGAGTGATGAGCATTTTGAAAAAGGGAAACTGTTAAAAGAGTAAGTGAGTAGGTGTTTAATTCAGCTTTTAGCAAAAGAAGTGGCAGGTCCCCACTACTTAAATACTATGAAGTTAAATAGTATAACAGCCAGAGGGGAGATAGGAAGAATTGTGTTTTTGACCGATCATGATCTGGAGTACATCTGCCTGAAAGGGTAATGGAAACACTTTCAAAACAGGTTTGGATAAATACTTGAAGTGGAGAAAATTGCATAGCTACGGAGAAACATTAGGGGATTGGGAATAATTAGGTGGTTCAGTAAAAGAGCTGGTATTGGCACAGTGGGAAGAATGGCCTGCTCCTGTGCAGTAGAAGTCTCTGGGTTGAAATGTTTCAGGCAATGTATAGATAGCTCTGAAGCCATTGTGTTGTGGAAAATTGGGAGGAACCAGTTTAGGGTGGTCCCTTGGCACATTCCAGCATCTTCCTCAGTGTGGACTTGGAGCAAAGTTCATCAACTCACCCCACATGAGGAGGGTGGTATTAAAGTCCATTTTTAGGGGCTATTTTCCAAAGGAAAAGGCACTTTCCTAAAGGAAGAGGGATATCTCTCTTTAATACTAGTTAAAACATAAACTCAACTTCTAGGGACGGGACTGGTAGGAGTGAGGAAGACAGACTTGGCAGATGAGGAAGAAGATAAATTTTGTCACAAATACTTTCTTACATTAATGTTGTCAGGAGGATGCTTTTCATAGACTGAGAGCATTTATTGTAAGCATAAGTTTATTAGCAAAAGTTTGGGCTGGTCAATTGCTCTTGTTAATTTGGTAAATTAGCATTACTTAACTGAATTAATCATTCCATATCTTAAATTATGGCTGCTGCACCAACACAGTTCTGTTCTCCAACTCTCTCACCATCTTTTGTACAAAGGTGCACTTTGTGATGATCGATAGAGAAGCTACTTAGTTACTGGTTATAAAATTGCATTTGAAAACTCGTATCATTGCTGAGAGCCAGTCAGAATCACTGTTTCTAAAATTAGTCACTGTTTGACCCACTGATAGCGTGCAGGAGAGAGGAAATGCTAACATTGTCATCCAATTGTATGTTCAGCCTCAGATTCAGTTTTCAAATGAACTTGGACAATTCCCCCTCATTCTTCTAAACTCCAGTGAATATCGTCCTTATCAATCCGGTCTTTGTTCACATGCCAGTCATGCCATCCAAGGGATCAGTCTGGAAAACCTTTGTTGCATGTCCTCCATAGCCAGAATATTCTTCCTCAGATAAGACCAAAACTGCATACAATACTCCACATGTGGTCTCACCAAGGCCCATTACAATTGCAGCAAGACATCCCTGGTCTTGTACTTGAATCCTGTTGCTATGAAGGTCAAAATACCATTTGCCTTCTACACTGTCTGCTGTACCTGCATGCGTGCATGTGGCATTCCTTTTGCTGTTCAAAACACTAAGCAAATTCATTATATTTTCTTCTGTTCATAGGTTAACCTGTGGGAGACGCTGGCTTTGTATGCCACAGAATTACACTTTCTGTGAAATTGTCGAAATTGATTTGAAAACTGAGTCTGATGCTCAGTGTGAGGAAGTGTGTTTGAAATCACTGGCAAAAAACCAATGTCGCTGCTAAAAAATTAAAATAACTAATAAATAAATTAATAAATTAAAATTAAAAAATTAAAAACATTAAAATAGCCTCATAATGATAGGATACAGAGGGAGAAAACTCTTGAAGAAAATGGATTCCTTATTTACACTGGTTGGCTTACGTTTTTGTATCTGAACTGCATTTAGAAAATAATGTGAACGTTCAATGTAAATCATTGACTTGTGTCTCCTAGGATGCAATACTTTAAGGAGTGCATTAAGTTTATCCATGAATGTCGAATGGAAGGAGGAGGGTGCATTGTTCATTGGTAGGTACAGATATCAATCCACATCTGTTTATGCTTTCTTCAAGGAATCAAGCAGTAAAGTGTGTTATTAAATTTCTTCTCTTTTGTTGTGCTTCTGCCTTCCTTGGCACAGTTTAGCCGGAGTTTCACGCAGCACAACAGTGGTGGTGGCTTACCTCATGACTGTAACTGACTACGGCTGGGAAGAATGCTTGTCTGCAGTGAAGGCTGCCCGATCGTTTGTCAGCCCAAACTTTGGCTTCCAGCAACAGCTCCAAGAATTTGAAGCAACTCTTGTCAACGAGGTAACTGCAGCTCAGGAGAAATGTCCTGGCATCTCTGGGTATTAGACTGAAATAGCCACTGTGAATGAAGTCACATGCAGTATATAGATTGATGATATTATGTGCAACAGAACTCAACAAATACTCTTCCATTGACTGTTAATTAAACGGTATTTAGTAGATGTTATCGCAGTTGAAGTCAGAAAAAGAAGTAAGAAATGCTTCATTCATTTTGAAGAAAAAGCTTAAGATTTGCTGAATGAAACAACAAAGGCTTTTAAGGTTTTCAATATGGGAATCACAGATACCTGAGGTAGTAGATGACTTTGTATGTGATTTCAAGGTCATTTATTAAGTTTATTATGGAATAAAAGTTTAAATATGATGCATAATTCAATAGGGAACATATATACCGTATGGTAGTTCAGGGAGGTTCATTGATACCTGAGGTTGAACAGACAGTTGGCTCAGAAGTACTGAGCCCAGTCACTTGTGAAGGCAGCAGTCTGCTGTCTGGCTGAAGTAATAAGGAACTCTGCCTTTGGTGTTTCTTCTTCCATCTGAAGAAGCTGTGTGCCTCATGAGGACACATTAATATACTTTATTTCCAGGGGCTGGTAGTTCTCATTTGTTGGAATCTTTCCAACCAATGAATGTGGAATAAAAATCCAAGATGTCAGAATGATCACTTCTCCCCAGTCCATTACCTAGCCGAAAGTAGTTTTTTCAGTTTATTCTCACTGAGAGTCATGTCCTAGTCCTTTCCACATATGAGGAAAGGAGCTACTCTGGATATCAGAAGACTCCCTGATATCAGTTCAGAAATGTAGCCACTTCAACACAATCTTTGTAACGGTTATAGAAATATAGAAGCATAGGAATTAGAAGTAGGCTATTTGGTCTTTGGAGCCTGTTCCACCAATCAATGTGATCGTGGCTGATTATCTAACTCCATACCATCTGCCCACTTTCTCCCCATACCTTTTGATCCCTTTAGCCGTAAGTATCTAACTCCTTCCTGAAAACATTCAGTGTTTCGGCCTCAGCCGCTTCCTGTGGCAGAGAATTTCATAGGCTCACTGCTTTCTGAGTGAAGAAATTCCTCCTCATCTCAGTTCTAAATGGTCCACCGTGTGTTTTTAATCTGGGACCCCTGGTTCTGGACTTCCTGGTCATCAGGAACATCCATTCTGTGTTTACCCTGTCTAGTCCTGTTAGAATTTTAAAGGTTTCTGTACCTTGTCTCGATCCCTGGCAACTTAGAATTGCTTATGCCTTTCTAGAGAGATAAAATCAATGCTGTGCCAGCTAACTCCATCAAAGTTCTATACAATCCCCAAAATATTATTTATTAAGAATCCTTTTTCCTAACAGGATCTGTCTATTTTCCTTACCAACATGCTGTCAGTTATACGATACACTGGTACCTGATTTTCTAACTCATCATTGCAATCAACATCTGTCAGTCTCCAGAACATCTGGACATGACGTGAGATAAAGGCCATTGGAGAAGTGAATAACTTAAGTATTAGGCACATTTTTGGGAATTCCTTCGGAAAAGACACAAAAGCAAGGTGCATTGTAGGTTAATTAGTATGTTAAGAAGTAAGTCAGATTCCATGATGTTGTCACTGAGGAATTGATAGAGATGAAACTGTTCTTGTGTAAATATAAATTAACACATTAAGGGGTAAAAATTTGGCAACGCTATGCAGAGGTACATCGATTCTGTCAGGATAGGCAGCAACATGGGCCACTTTCTGTACAGCATGTCTCATTAATTCAGAATCAAAAACAGAAATTGCGGTAGAAACTTGGCAGGTCTGGCAGTATCTGTGGAGAGAAACCAGAGTTATTGTTTGGTTTCCAGTTATCCTTCATCTGAGTTTTTGTTGATTTTTTTCAGCAATTTGTGTTTTTGTTTCTGTTTCCTCAGTTCTCTGGTTTTTTTGCATCATTATATCATTATATTTGATGTGGTTTAAATCTGCAGAGCAGTGCTCAAAGTGGGGCTACACAAACAAATTTTTCTCAGTTGCATTCAGGATAATTGTAAAGCCAAGATAGCAGAAGGTTGAAGATGGCTGTTTGGATTTCCAGTGTTTAGTTTTCTGCCAATGGCTTATGCATTCAGATTCCTTTTGAGTATTGATGTGTTAATTAGACCAGAAAGCCAGTGTTTGGATTTTGTAAATGACTGCTTCCTGTGACTTATTCAAACTAGAGCGAGGATTGCCAGAGAACGTATCAATATTCATTTTCCTGGGAGATAGTAGGAACTGCCGATGCTGGAGTCTGAGATAACAAGGTGTGGAGCTGGATGAAAAAGGGTCCAGACCCGAAATGTCAGCTTTCCTGCTCCTCTGATGCTGCCTGGCCTGCTGTGTTCATCCAGCTCTACATCTTGTTATCTAATATTCATTTTCCTTACGTGTGCACGACCTTCATCCTGCATTCCAGACACTTAAAGGCTAATAGAACACATTTAAGGTTCTAGTTGAAAGGCCAGAGAGGTGGAGAAAAACTGAGCCAGGAAATGTGGAAAGAAATGATGGTCTTGAGTGGAATGGTAATAGAAGTGAGTGGTGAGTGTGTTTCAGTATTGGTAAAAAGACTGTAGCTGTACTGTCCGCAACTGAATGGGATTTTAAGAAGAGGTCATGTCATTTACCACTGTAATTGTGTCAAACCTTGTTCAGTATTCATTGTATTTAACTTCTGTAGCTAAATCTAAATTTTACTCTCGTGCATTCATAATGTGATTCTCATCTTCTGGAGAGAAATAATGTGTGGTGTAGCAATCCTGGATGGTGGGGATTCCAAAAGGCTGTTTGGGCAGAAAAATGCAGAGATACAGCTTCTAGTTCATGACAAATGTGATTCTAGATCCAGGAAGTGCGCAACAATCATTGCTTATTAAATTGCTCTGTAAATTACTTCACACTGATAATGAGCATTATGGCAAATGCTTGTTTTATGACACTAAGGTGTCTGATGACAATTGTGAGGATGGCCTTGAGAAACTAAAGCTTTTTAATGAGTGCTGAGAGGATAGGAAGAACATGGTAGAGGTTGTTGAAATTAGGCAAGCTACAGGATGCTGGCCAGATTGTGGAATTCTCTGTTGCAAACTGGTGAAAGAAAGCCCCTTTGAAAAGGGAAATGTTTGAAAAGAAACTTAGAAGGTTGATTGAAGAAGGGAAACAATAAAGTGTACGGGGAGGTGGGGGGGGTTGCGAAAGTTGAATGTAGGATGTAGAATAGATGATTCTTGGAGTAGGTGGAAAAGATCAGTGCAGACCTAATGGAGCAATTGACCTTTCTCTAACATTCTGAGGTTTAGGAATGATTTCTTATGGGGGAGATCGAATGTTGGGGATCATCTGTGAAAAGTAACCATCCACGTTTGAACAGGAAAAGTACAGGATGTAAAAGTATTCGATGCAGCGTGGAGCTGGAGGAACACTGCAGGTCAGGCAGTATCAGAGGAGCAGGAGAGTCGATGTTTCGGGTTGGAACTCTTCATCAGGACTGGGGAGGGGGAAGGAAGCTGGGAAATAAATAGAAGGAGGAGTGGTGGGGCTGGGGGAAAGGATGGTGTTAGGTGGATGTCGGTAGGGGGTAGTGGGGATTGGTCAGTGGGAAGGGTGGAGGCGGATAGGTGGGAAATGAGATGGACAGGTTGTGTCAGGTCAAGGAGGTGGGGATGAGAGGAAGGGTTGGACATGGAATGAGGCCAGGGGTGGCGGTGTTTTGAAATTGGCAAATTCTATGTTTAGGCCATTGGGCTGTAGGCTTCTGAGGCGGAATACAAGGTGTTGTTCCTTCGGTTTTTGTGAGGCGTCATTGTGGCACTGGAGGAGGCCAGATGAACATGTCACCAAGGGAGTGGAGGGGTGTTAAAATGGTTACTTTGACTTGAATACCGTTGGTCATCAGAAAACACTTATTGAGCGCTTTCTCACATATAAGCCGACCCTATAAGAGTTCTGTATGTGATCTTTGGAAGGAGCTGACTTCATTGTTTCATTGGCTGCATAAGTTAGCGCTGCTTCCTCACAGCGCCAAGGACCTGAGTTTGATTCCAGCCTCCGACGACTGTCTGTGTGGAGTTTGCACATTCTCCCTGCGTCTGTGTGGGTTTCCTCAGGGTGCTCCGTTTTCCTCCCATAGTCCAAATATGTGCAGGTTAGGTGGATTGGCCACGCTAAATTGCCTGTAGTGTTCAGTGATGTGTAGATTAGGTGGGTTATATGGGGCGGGTCTGGGTGGGATGCTGTGAGGTTCGGTGTGGACTTGTTGGGCCGAGGGGCCTGTTTCCACACTGTAAGAATTCTTCTATTCTTCTTCTATTCATAACGCCTCCCCATTCATGGCAGAAAAAAAATTCAGAACTGTGAATTCTGAGCATCAGTGGATCAATACCTCACTTGATCTGCTATTTCCTCACACCATCATGCTAACCCTCCCCCAGTGCTGAAAATGGCCAAATTGTGTTTTTTTTTCATTGTGGGAATGGAAGTTCAGATCCTTTACACACAATAAGTTATGAATGCCAAAATAAGCATCAGCAGAATTGAAACTAACGCAAGGGTTAGCAGGTGCTCTCAACTGACAATAATAGCAAACATCTTGGGCAGAAGTTGATGAGTGCTCTGTTAGATTGCAGGGTTGTGAAATAAGACACAAAATTAAAGGAAAACCTTTTTAAGATAGATAGGACAGTAATGTATGCAGTTACATAAGAATGTATTAAATTGAAATGGAGAATGTGCTGAGAAAATACCATTGTGTGTCTGTGTTGAGCAATAGCTGTTTCAACACCACAGGCTAGATGTGGTTCCTTCTCAAATTATGGACGATCTTTAGATGAGTTAGTTTTATTCTGAAGTCCATTTAAGGTCCAGGATTAATAACAGAGATCTTAACAACTCTCCGAAGTATTTTCTACGCCATTGTGAAAGGTTGATGGAACGCATCCAAAGATATTATACTTTTCTGAATGGAGCTTCAGTAAGTATTTAAGATCATAAGACCACAAGAAACAGAAGCAGGTGAAGGCCATTTGGCCCCTTGATCCTGTTCTGCTATTCAGTAGGATCATGGTTGATCCAACATTCTTACATCCACTTTCCTGCCTTTTCCTTATAACACTTGATTCCTCTCCTGACCACACTCAAGGAGTATATCCCACAGCTCTCTGTGGCAAGGTGGTCCAAGTTTCAGAATCCTCTGAGAAAAATAAATCCTCCTCATTTCAGTCTTAAATTGGCACTCTTCTATTCTGAGGCTTGGCCCCTCTGGTCTTAGAATCTCCCTTAAGGGGAAACATCCTCTCAGCATATACCTGTCAAGCCCCTTAAGAATCCTTGTTTCAGTAACATCACTTCTCATTGTTCAAAGCACCATTGAGTAGAGTCCCAACCTGTTTAGCCTTTGCTCATAAGACAGTCCCTCCATGCCAGGGATCATCCTAGTGAATCATCTCTGAACTGCCTCCAATTAAATATTATCTTAAATAAAGAGACTAAACTGCTCACAGTACTCCAGATGTGATCTCACCACCACCTTGTATAGTAGCAGTAAGACTTCCCAGATCTTATACCCTAACCCCCTTGAAATAAGGGCCAACATTCTATTTGCCTTCCTGATTACCTGCTGTACCTGTGTGCTAGCTTTCTGTGTTTCATGCACAAGGACCTCCAAATCCCTTTGTGTTGCAGCTCTCTGCAGTTTTCCTCCATTTAGCTAATATTCTGTACTTTTGTTCTTCCTTCCAAAATGAACAACTTGGCAATTTCCCACATTATTTTCCATTTGCCAACTTTTTTGCCCACTTACTTAACCTATCAATATGTCTCTATAAACTGTTGATATCTCTCTCACAACCTGCCTTTCCACCTGTTTTTGTGTCATCTACAAATTTGGCTGCAGTACATTCACTTGCTCCCTCCAAGTCATTAGAATTTATTGTAAACAGTTGCTGTCCCAGCACTGAACCCTGTGGAACTCCACTGGTCACTGGTCGCCAACCTGAAAAAGAACCCCTTTTCCCCACATCGCTGTTTCCTGCCCATGAGCCAAATGTCTATCCACAATAACACACTGCCTCTAACACCCTGGGTTCTTATTTTGTGACTTAACCTTTTGTGAGGTACCTTGTCAAATGCAATCTGAAAATCCAAATACAACACATCTATTTGTTTCCTTCTATCTAGTCTGGCTGAAACTTCCTCAAAAAACTGATAAATTAGTCAGACATGATTTCCCTTTCATGAAGCCATGCTGACTCTGCTTGATTTGATTGTGATTTATGAAATGTGCTGCTATTACTTCCTTAATAGTTGATTCCAATACTTTTCCAATAATAGACGTTTAGGCTAATCATCCTATAGTTACCTGCATTTTGCCTCTGTCCATTATTGAGTAGGGATGTAACACTGTCAGTTTCCCAATCCTCTGATACTTCTCCAGAATCCAATGATTTTTTGAAAACTATAACTAATGCACCCACTATCTGTGCAGCTCCCCCTTTTAGGATTCTAGGATGCAAGCCAGCAGGGCCAGGGGACTTAGCTGCCTTTAGTCCCATTAATTTGTCTAATACTACTTCTCCGGTGATGGTGATGGTACTTAATTCCTTGCCCGGTTTCTTCAGTATTAATGTGATGTTTGAAGAATCAGTAAGGACTGATGCAAAATATCTGTTTAACCCCTTTACCATTTCCTTGTTCTCCAAAACTGTCTGCCTAGATTCTTTTTCTCAGAGACCCCTCTCTTCCTCTTCACATATTTAAAGAAGTTTTATTGTCAGTTTTATATTTTTTGCTAATTAGCTCTCATATTTCATTTTCTCTGTTATCCTTTTAGTCCTCCTTTTCTGGATTCTGAATTTATCCCATTCTTCAGAGCTACCACTGATTTTGGCCTCGTTATATGCTCTCTCTTTCAAATTAATATTCTTCGTAACTTTCCTAGTTAGCCATGGTTGGTTTATCCCTCTCTTAGAATCTGTCCTCCTGACTGCACTGTGTTTTTACTGAGACTCATGAATTACCTCTTCATACATATGCCATTGCTTGATTACTGTCATTCCTGCTCATCCACCCAGTTCACTTTAGCTACTCTATCCTCATTTCAGTGTAATTCCCTTTATTTTATTTAAATACAGTTGTTCCCAAATTGTTTCTCACTCTCGTACTGAATGTTAAATTCTATCAGGTAATGATCGTTACTTCTGAGGGAATCTTTTACTTGGCATTTGTTTATTAAATCTATCTTAATATCCAGATTCCTGATTAGTTCTGTGATATATTACTTGAGGAAACTATCCCTAACACACTCTATGAATTCATCGTCATAGCTACAATTTCCAATTTGATTAACCAAACCAACATGAAGATTAAAGTCACCTGTAGTTATTGCTGTATTCTTTGTACTTACTCCTATTATTTGTTAATCTTTAACCCGTCCCACAGAGTGGCTACTGTTTGGGGATCTGTATACTACTCTTACCAATGTCTTCTTTCCCTTGTTGTTTTTGCCTCTGTCCAAATGCACTCTACATCACCCAAGCTTAGATTATCTCTCACAACCGTCTTCATTTTATTTCTTATTAACAATGCTAATCCACTATCTTTTCCATCCCTCTTGTCTCTCCGAAAGTCAAAAATCCCTGAATGTTAGTTCCCAAATCTGATTTCCTTGCAAGATAACAAGCATGGGGCTGGATGAACACAGCAGGTCAAGCAGCATCATAGGAGCAGGAAAACTTGACGTTTCGGGCCTAAACCCTTCATCAGAAATGGGGGAGGGGAAGAGGGTTC
>JAHRHZ010000222.1:11542541-11577454 GCA_024137785.1 Ginglymostoma cirratum
CTTGGGGACCGCTTTGCAGAACACCTGCGCTCAGTTCACAACAAACAACTGCACCTCCCAGTCGCGAACCATTTCAACTCCCCCTCCCATTCCTCAGATGACATGTCCATCCTTGGCCTCCTACAATGCCACAGTGATGCCACCCGAAGGCTGCAGGAACAGCAAATCATATTCAGCCTGGGAACCCTGCAGCCCAATGGCATCAATGTGGATTTCACAAGCTTCAAAATCTCCCCTCCCCCAACCGCATCCCAAAACCAGCCCAGCTCATCTCCACCTCCCTAACCTGTTTTCCCTCTCACCTCAAGCCACACCCCCATCTCCTATCTACTAACACCATCCCGCCCCCTTTACCTGTCCGTCCTCCCTGGACCGACTCCCTACCCCCCTACCTACACTCACCTTTACTGGCTCCATCCCCGCCTCTTCGACTTGTCTGCCTCCTCTCCACCTATCCTCTCCTCTATCCATCCTCTATCCGCCTCCCCCTCTCTCCCTATTTATTTCAGAACCCTCTTCCCCTCCCCCATTTCTGATGAAGGGTTTAGGCCCGAAACGTCAAGTTTTCCTGCTCCTATGATGCTGCTTGACCTGCTGTGTTCATCCAGCCCCATGCTTGTTATCTCGGATTCTCCAGCATCTGCAGTACCTTTTATCTCTGATTTCCTTGCAGTTGTGTTTCTATAATGACTATGGGATAATATTTATCTGCTTCAATTTGCACCATCAGTTCATCTACCTTATTTCGAATGCTTTGTACATTAAGATACAACATCTTAAAATTTGTTCAATTGTCAAATTTCTCAACATTGCTATAGTTCTTTGGTACAATATGACATTCACCCAGTCCTTCCCTTCTTTTTTATTTTCTGGTAACAATCAATCCCATCATTAACCTATAAACTTATTTTCTTCTTTACCTTTGATTTAATAATTTTCCATGCAACTGAACCCACCATCCTTCTATTTAGTTTCAAGCCCTGTCCACAGCTCTAGTTATGCGATTCACCAAGACGCTGGTCCAAGCATGATTCAGGTGGAGCCCATCCTATTGGAACAGCTCCCTCTTTCCCCAGTATGGTGCCAATGTCTGATGAATTTGAACCTGTTTCTCCTGCATCAATCCTTTAGCCACACATTTCCCTCTTTAATCTTGTTAATGCTGTGCCAATTACCTTGTAGTTCATGTAATAATCGGGAGATTCTTACCTTTTTGCTTCTGCTTTTTAATTAGCTCCTAGTTGCTCATATTCCTTCGGCAGGCTTCCACTGATAGAAGACTACGTGGATGTGCAAGTTGAGAATACGCAAATGGAATATTTGAAGCCTTACATTTAGACAATAAGATACGTTGCGTATGACCATGGCTGATGATAAATTGAATAGAATTGGATAACTGAACTGAATTTGGGTCAGAATATTATCTGATCTTTAGGTTCCTTAAAATACAACATGTAGTGCTTTGCTCATGACTGATTTTAGGAACAATTTCAAAGAAAGACAAAAGGCATTGATTGAGATCGTTCACAGTTGAACACAGGCAAGTTGGTCAAATACTCATGCTAGATGCTGCCATCATATGGAGTATTACTATAGTCATCTCACTGGATTCATAAAGAAGGTGCAGATTACAAGATCTCAGTGCTCCTCCAGTTCAAACCTTTTGCACTTTGTCAATTTCCATCTCTCCAGCCTCCAGTTTACAAGGTCCACCAGAATTCACTTCCTAAGTCTCACTATCTCTCTAGCTCCATATGGTGCTCCTTAAAACCGACCTCTTTGACAAAACATTTGGTCACCTGTCCTAAACCCCCTTCATGTAGCTCAGTGTCAGAATTTTCTCAGAATCACAGAGTTGTTAGGATGCAGAAGTAGGTGATTCCGTCTGTTGAACCTGCATTGGATCTCTGAGCATTTTGACTTAGTGCCAACCTGTTGCACATTGTTTGTGTTAAATAATCATCGAATGCTCTCTTGAATGTTTCTGTTGGACCTGCCTCCTCCACACTCCCAAGCAGTTCATTCTAGACCCTAACTTGAAGCTATGTGAAGTTTTTATTTTCTTGCCTTGCATTTTGCTTCTTTTGCAAATAAAGCTTTAAGACTGCTTTCTCAATGCATTATGAGCGGGAACAGTTTTTCCCTGCCTACTTTGATGATTTTTAAAGCTTCCATCTGCTGCCAGCCTTCTCGTCTTCAAGAAAAACTGTTACAATTTCTCCAATCAATCCTCATAACTGGAGTTGCTCATCTCTGGAGCCATTCTTCTAAATTTCTTCTTTTGTTTGTTAATGCCTGTTGGAAGTATTTTCAAACATTTGCTATGTCAAAGATGCTATCAGAATGCACATTGCTGTTGTTTGCCCTTCTATAAAGAAGGTTAATGCAACACTTGAAGAACAGCAGACCCCAGGCTATGGCCAAAGTTTATGAGGTTTTGGTTAGCGCAGTTTTCAATGAGGCAGATCAGTGTTGGGTTGCTCATTTTTTACATGGAATCACTGTTAACGAGCATCACAGGTAGCTTTCATGCAGTCACCACCTGTCTAAATGTGGAATCTCCACAAGTAGAGCTCATTTTTAAAAAGGAATTGTAAAGGATTATTGGTTGTAACCTCTCTCATCTTCATGATAGACTGAACTGTCAGTCAAACACGTCACCGATTAAAGACCCCAAGGCTTTACAGATATAAAGGAATGCTATCTTTGCATTGGAGAGCACTTTGTGTAGACCAGTGCAGTTCTGTAAGGTCATGATTAAAGTATCTGTCTCCCAATTTAACGTGGCAGATATGTTGGCGTCCGGCATGTGCACAGAGTGTATGCATGGATTCAGTTTTGTACCCATGAAGGTTCACAGTGACTTGCAACATCACTGAAATTTAGAAGAATGAAGCGGGGTGGATCTCATAGAAGCATAAAATCCTGATGGGACTGGATAGCCTAGATGTGGGTACAATGTTCCCGATGTTGGGGAAATCCAGAACTAGGGATCACACTCTAATAATAAGGGGTAAGCCATTCAGGACTGAGATGACGAAGAATTTCTTCACTCAGAGTTGTGAACTTGTGGAATTCTCTATCACAGGAAGCTGTTGGGGCCATATTCAAGAGGGAGCTGGACGTGCCCCTTGTGGTTAAGGGGATCAATGGGTACGGAGAGAAAGTGGGAATGGGATACTGAAATTGTATGATTAACCATGATCATATTGAATGGTGGTGCAGGTTCGAAGGGTCAAATGGCCTATTGCTATACATATTTGCTATCTTTCATGATATAATTCATGAGTCTAGTTTCTATCACCTGCCTTCATGTTTGAGGTGAACTCCTCCAATCTCCCTCTTGGCAATCTGTTGTGACCCCACTTTGAGTCCTTAGCCGTGCATTGTCCGTCAAGCTGCTGCTGCTCATTGATATCGAGGCACAGCATTGAGACCAGGTGGGCAGAACGTGGACATAGCTGTTCGCTTTGACACAAGTTCCCCACCGCTGATCCTGACCCTACTATGAGCTCTCCTTGTGGAGTGTGAGTTGCAAAGAAAAAACATGGCCATGTATGCTCGCTGCTGTGTGAGTGTCTGAGTTGTTGCATGGTCTGAATGGATCCTGTGATGATGCCATGATCAAGAGGACTCTGCTCCCCTGGAGAATTGTTGTTAATAACCTCCTCTGAGTTCTGCTGCATATGTGAAGGCTCTGCGGGAGATGCAAGACATGAATTAGTCTTGGCAAAGTCGGAATATGGTAGAAGTTAAGCCCCAAGATGAAGATGATCATATTTCACTCACTGCAATTAAATCAATCTGACTGGGTACAGTGATTTGCAGATGGCTTTTATATAGTTGTGTCATCAGGCAGCAAAGAACTTCTTGTCTCCTCCTCCAAGGAAGGAGAGAAGAGATGTTTAAACATAATGGCATACATTCAGCTGTTGGGCAGTGTTCATTCAAGAGGATGACTTACAGAGAGAGAGGACTGACACTGCATAAGGATCAGGGTGAATGGGAGCAGTGTGTGGATTGAAGGTGACTAACTAGAAAGTGTATATAATGAATGGATGGATGAGCCTCAATGGAGATAACATAAATGGAGATGAGGAGTAATGTGATTGAATAGGTGTGACAAGGCTGTGAGTGGTGTGGTGAGAACAGCAGGATGTAGGGGAATATTCAATGTCCTGACCAGCTCAGACCACGGTCAGACTAAGTTCAGGGGTACGGATGATGCCACTATTGCTGATCCTTTCCTTGTTGGCTAACCCCAGTGTTTTGCCATGTTGGGCAGTCTCTGTCTGCCGTGGTGAAAATGATGGAAGAAGTCAGGAGTCCTGTGTCCCATCTCTGAACGCGGGATGTCTCATTTTGCTGTGGGAAGGATTGGGGTGGCCCTTAGTTGGCAAAGATGTCTCCTGGAGGCAACTGACAACTTCAACCATCAGTTGCCTCCAATGAAATCAGGTGCACTGATTGTGATGGAATGGCAATACAGTTCCAAGTCAGCGAAATCAGGTAATGTGTGGCTCAGAAGGAAACTTACAGTGGTGGTGTTCTTATGCATATACCCTTGTCCTTCCACTTGGATGAGGTCACAGGTTTGAAAGGCGCTGTGAGGTCGGAGGAGCTTTTGTGAGTTACTGCAGTCTATTTTGTAGATGGTACACACTGCTCTAACTGTGCTTTAGTAACAGAGGCAATGAATATTGAAAATAGGGGTGGGGTGCAAATAAAGCAGGATACTTTGTCCTTTTTTGTGTCAGGCTTCTTGACTGTATTTACAGCTGCACTGATCAAGACAAATGAAGAGTATTCTACTACAACCCTGGCTTGTTCCCTACACGTAATGCACTGACTTTAGGGCATTATATACTGTAGAATCCTTAACCTCTGACCTGATGTTGGAAAGAAGAACAAAGAACAAAGAAAATTACAGCACAGGAACAGGCCCTTCGGTCATCAAAGCCTGCACTGATCCAGATCCTCTATCTAAACCTGTCGCTTATTTTCCAAAGATCTGTATCCCTCTGCTCCCTGCCTATTCATGTATCTGTCTAGAGACATCTTAAATGACGCTATCGTGCCCGCCTCTACCACCTCCGCTGGCAACACGTTCCAGGCACTCACCACCCTCTGTGTAAAGAACTTTCCATGCACATCTCCCTTAAACTTTTCCCCTCTCACCTTGAAATCGTGACCCCTAGTAATTGAGTCCCCCAGTCTGGGAAAAAGCTTCTTGCTATCCACCCTGTCTGTACCTCTCATGATTTTGTAGACCTCAATCAGGTCTCCCCTCAACCTTAATCTTTCTAATGTAAATAATCCTAATCTACTCAACCTCTCTTCATAGCTAGCGCCCTCCATACCAAGCAACATCCTGGTGAACCTTCTCTACACCCTCTCCAAAGCATCCACATCCTTCTGGTAATGTGGCGACCAGAACTGTGCACAGTAATCCAAATGTGGTCAAACCAAAGTCCTATGCAACTGTAACATGACCTGCCAACTCTTGTACTGAATACCCTCTCTGATGAATGAAAGCATGCCGTATGCCTTCTTGACCACTCTATCGACCTGCGTTGCCACCTTCAGGGTACAATGGACCTGTAGCTAAAGTATTTAGTTGGCTAATCCACTTCAGCTTCTGGTCAATGATAAACCTCAGGATGTTGAAAGTGGGGGATTCAGTGATTGTAATGCCATTGAACATCAAGGGGAGATGGTTAGATTCTGTCTTGTCAGAGATGGCATTGCCTGACACTTGTGTGGCACAAATGTTACTTGCCACATATCAGCTCAATCTTGCATGTTTCCAGGTCTTCCTGAATGTGGGGATATGGGCTGCTTCAGTTTCTGAGGAGTCACAAGTGGTACTGAATATCATGCAATCATTGGCGCACATTGCCAATTTTCAACTTATGATGGAGGGAAGGTCATTGATGAAGCAGTTGAATTTAGTTGGGGGTCTAGGACACTACCCTTAGCAAGTCCTGCAGGGATGTTCTGGAGTTGTTTTGATTGACTTCCAACAACTACAACCATCTTTCTTGTCCTGGGTATGATTCCAACCAGAGGACAGTTTCCCCATTGATTCACATTGATTCCAGTTTTCCTCGGGCTCATTGATGCCACATTCTGTCAAATGCAGCCTTGATGTCATTCTCACCTCACCTCTGCAGTTTAACTCTCTCACCCATGTTCAGATGAAAGCTGTAATGAGGTCAGGAGCTAAGTGGACCTGGCAGAGCCCAAACTGAGCATCAGCGAGCAGGTTTTTGCTCAGCAAATGCCGCTTGATAGCACTGTTGACAATGATCTTGCTGACGATTGGGATGATGGTAGGCACTGCCAAAGCTGTCAAGGAATTGCCACGCATTATTACAAGAAACTGTCTAAAGAAAGGTGTGAAATTATTTTTAAAGAATTGGTTATTGCAGCTTTATTGTTGACACAAGCCATCAATGGGTTTGTGCTGCATCACTGAATTCCCAAACTCTGATATCCCTAATGGGTTGAGAGTATTAATGTTAAGTGAGTATTCTAATAGAAAACTCCGTATGTTTATAGAAGATAGATAATAGATCATAGAATCCCTACAGTGTGGAAACAGGCCCTTTGGGCCCAACAAGTCCACACTGACCCTCAGAGCATCCCACCCAGACCCATCCCCCTATAACCCACCAAATCTACACATCCCTGAACACTTAGACAACTTAGCATAACAAATCCACCTAGCCTGCACATCTATGGACTGTGGGAGGAAACCGGAGCACCTGGAGGAAACTCACGTAGACATGGGGAGAACTTGCAAACTTCACACAGTCACCCGAGGGCGGAATCAAACCCGGGTCCCTGGCACTGTGAAGCTGCAGTGCTAACCACTGAGCCACCGTGCCACCCTGACAGAATGGAAATATTTGTTTACATAAGGGATTAGTACCAAAGTGAAATGTTTGTTTTCATAAGTATTAATTGAAGGAATACCAACGTTTTGATTTTTTTGTGTAATTGAGTGTATTGTTTCAATTGTGAAATCATCAATAAACAGGCAATGTTATTTTCTGTCAGCCCACCTCCTGAAGAATGCCCATTGTGGATATTGGGTGAGCCAGCATGGAGAAGGCAAAGCTTGGTGGGTGGGAGTTATGATTTGGCATGAGTTGGCACTGAGTTAGCACAAGGGCTATGAAACGCCATGTGATGATTGCGGTCAATGGGGATATGTGTGCTGTGGGAGATGGGTAAATAGGCATGGAGGGGGGCATATGCATTATGAGAGACAATAGTGATGTGTAGAAAGGTATAAAGTGGCATAGCAGGTATGAAAGTTCATGGAGTGGGTACAAGGGCAAAAGTTGCCTTAAAGACTATGGGGCACCTGGGGAATGGATATTAGTGCCACAGGTCGATGTGGTGGGCATACAGAGTGAGGCTGTTGAGACCAGGTGGGCTGTTTTATGTTTTAATCTCTCTATTTAACTTTTGAACACAGTGCTGGAACCCCCAGATCTCCTGTGTGTCCACAGCCTGCCCTGCTCTTCCTGGATCACCTGGCCCAACTGTCAATCTAGGCCCGATTCCTTGGGTCAAAAACTGAAAATATGGATGGCCATTTGTAAAGGTCAGGTTTGTGGATCTAGGATTTCTCCCACCTCTGCATAACTCACCTGGGAACAAATTCAGGGCCTTAGTCTTTGTTTCAAACTATTTTTAATTCATTCATGGGACATAGGGGTTACTGGCTAGGCCAGCATTTATTGCCCATCCCTAATTGCCCTTGTGAAGGTGCTGGTGAGCTGCTGCAATCCCTGTACTGTCAGTAGACCCACAGTAGAATGAGGAAGCAGGTACGAGGATTTTAACCCAGCGACACTGAAGGAACAGTGCTGTGGGTCGTGGACGTGGGTTTGGAAGGTGCTATCTAAGGAGCCTTAATGAACCTCTTGGTAGGACAAGCATTTCTCTCTTATCCCTCACAGACCCCAAAAGCACTTGCAGAGATGTGCAATTGAATTGGGATGCAGTGTTGTAAATGACACTGGAAGACGTTGACCAATTGCTTTCATTTGGTTTGCAACTCCCGACACCTTCAAGTTGTGTTTGGAATGTGCCTTCAAAGGCTGGAGTTGTGACAGTATCCTGCAGGTCTACATCACTATCAGTGCTGAGTCCTGAGAGTGTATCATCACAGGATTCATATGTGCGAGTTCACTCACTCACAATTCAGTGGGAGCAGGGAGAAGACTGGAAGCAAAATTACAACTTTTTTTGTTGTTAAAAATGCACTGACAGAATCACTGCACTTATTTTTTAGGTTTGCTATGTGCTATCAGATCCTCCCACCTTTTCTCAGTCTATTGTGAAATTTACAGGAGCAATGAACATATTTGAATTGTTTAGGTAAGTTTGACTCAGTGATCCAATGTGAATACTTTGAATGATCTGTTTGATGAGTTTCCAAAGAAAGGCCGCAATCAAACCATGGATCTCAGGAACCTATTTCTGCCTTACCCTGAGATGTAAATATTAGTAAGTCTGTAATATATGTTCCTTTTCACTGGCTGAAACAGTGAAAAAGGAGCTAGGCTTTATTTCGGTGAATACCAAGAAAGCATCCAATAAATAATAAAACATAGTCAGAAATGCTGCATTTTTGTCTCATTGACATCACTTTCCAAGTTCACAAACTCTATTGCCTTGAAGGGCAAGTATAACTGATACATGGGAACGCCAAAACTTGCAACTATGCATTATCCTGACTTGGAAATATATCACTGTTCCTCCAGTGTGGGTGGGTCAAAATCCTAGAACTCTCTCCCTAACAGAATTGTATACTGACGTCGCACAGACTGCAGCAGTTCAACAAGGCAGCTCACTACCACCTTCTCAAAAGCAAGAGAATTCTCCTTCCCCCTTCAACTTTGCATAGCAAGCTAAAAAAGAAGTCTCTCTCCCTAGAGAATCATTGACTGAAATCCATTGAAAAAAAAATCCCAGGGTGCTTTCCTACCTTAAATTTAATTGAAGCATATAATTTAGAAACTTCTGATCTGAATTCTTTGGGTGAGCCATGTGCAGTTCTTGATCTGTGATTTCCCTCACACTAAGCTCATGATATGAATCACGTAACTGGGTAAAGTGGAAGTCAGGTATATCCCCAAGTATCCTACAGGTACAATAGAAACTATCCAATTAACAGAGCTAGGTTGTCTTCTGTCTGGAAGTTGGGATAATTTTTCCTGCTGGTGATATTCCCATGAATTCATAGCAAAACATAGAAGGAGATCATTTGGCCCATCATACATATGTTGATACATTGCAAGTGCTATCTAATGAGTACACTCCCTTGATCTTTTACCATTCCTTCTTTTTTCCTTTATAAGTATTTATTCATTTTAATTTTAAACATTAATATTTAATTCACTTTCATGCAGTGCATTCCTGATCATAACAATTAGTTGGTTAAAGTTTTACTCAAATTGATTGCTGCTACATTAACATCTTCATCTGAATTCCCTGTATCAGAACTCGACAAGATGTGCCCCAGTACTCCCGGCGCACTCTGCTTTACCCTGGCTCTGCTGCAGCCCATTCATGCCTGATTACTTGCCACGTACTGATCTCAACTCGATAGTAGCCTCCAAATGGATGCTGGAAAGACTCTTGCAGGTCATGGAATTTCTCTTCATCTCCCCTCTTGTCACCTCGATTCTAACAGACTCCTAACACCTCTCAATCCCATTGTTTCATTTCCCTTTGCTGCAATAGTATTTAGCAATATCCTGGATATTTCAGTTTAGCTTCCTTCTAAGAGGTACAGATCACCTTTAAGAACAGAAAACTGGCCCATCGTATGCTGTGCACACAATGCTTGGCCTACTGCTGAGCGCTGGGCCAATACTCAGTGTGACAGATACTTATCTCTGCACTAAAGTAAGGGAAATAGAGTCATAGACTTCTACAGCTTGGAAACAAGCCCTTCAGCCCAACTTGTCCATGCTGCCCAGCTTTCACAATGAAACCAGTCCTGTTTGCCTGCGTTTGGTCCCCATCACTCCGTACCTATCCCATCCATGTACCTGTCCAAATGTCTCGTGATGATAGAACAAAATTTGCTTAGCTCCTCTTCAGGGGATGTGGGCAGGTTGGGATTCGAGACTCCTACACCCAACAAAAATTGTGTGGATGAATTTTTAGCTCTTGAACTTCTATGTCTTGACTGAAACTGAGATTAAGGATAGCTACAAGGAAGTATTGTTGGACCACAGCCCTTAAAAAGAGGAAGTACATACATTGTTCCCAAGGGGATCTGTAGATTAACACCAGAGTGCTTTGTAAATGTTTGGTACAAAGACAGTTAAATAAAACATTTAAGAAACTTTTTTGGAAGAATTAATCCACGATACAGAAGATACAAACCAAACTCAATTATCCAGTATCTAGCACGGGGCCATACCCCACAGTAAGATATAAGAGCAGAAACAGGCCATTTGGTCTATCAAGTCTGCTCCACCACAACATAGCAAATCATGTTCATGTACACAAGGGTCTGCCTGTGATGTGATATTATTTATGTATTTTCCCTCAATTTAAAACTCAGATGGGGTGATTTCAGAGCTCTGTCTATTCTTATATAGATATTTTAAAACAAGGGGATCGTAGATTAATTTTCCAATCTTGCAAAGCTGCAGTTACTCCATCTTTGTTTTTGACCGTGTTCTGTTTTTACATTTATTGCGCTGCCTACTTAGACCAGAGATTTGAGATATGCCCATGACACCACACATTCATGCTGAGTCAGATTGGCAAAGTCAGAGGCATTCCTTTAAGAATTTTGTCATTGGCAGTCACTCACTAATGAGTATGATTGTCCACCTGAGAAATTCCATGTCACTGGTCATACGTACTGTGGGTTCTTGTGTGACTACGAGCCTAATCCTAGAGCCACATCCCCAACCACACGTTTGGCATGTGTTTCTGGGAGGTGGAAGTGACCATTGGTCTTGAGATGGTTGGCATTCCTTTCTCTGGTTCCTTTTCCATCCTTCCCTTCGCCCAGAGGTGTTCTCAAAGAATTGCATCCCTTCAGACAAGAGTTTCCTCCAAGTCAGTTCCTTCTGAATGAGGGACTCCCATGTGTTGATATCTAATTTGCATTTCTTAAGGAAAGCTTGAGAGAGCCATTGACATGTTTCCTTCGATCTCCTTTTGCATGTCTTGAAAAAAAGGAGAAAATAAGTCCTTTGAATTCTTTTCCTGAATTTCTTCTGCGAAAGTTTTTTGTCACTGTTTTGCTAGGCCAAGGTAGAGAGACCAGTGAAATGAGGAACTACTAAGGAGGTTCCCCAACTCTTCATTACCCACCAGCCTGTGCAGGGAACACTGTCAGGTGGACTTTAGCATTTTTCTCCGGTCCATAAGACCATAAGAAACAGGAAGAGGATTAGGCCGTTTGGCCCCTTGAGCTTGCTCTGCGATTCAATTGGATCACGGCTGATCCAGCATTCCTCACGTCCACCTTCCTGCTCTTTCCCCAAACCACTTGATTTTCCTACTGAACAAGAAACCATCTCAGCTTTAAATATACACGGGGATTCTGCCCCCACAGCTCTTTGTGCTAAGGAGTTCTAAAGACTCACAACCTTCTGAAAGGAGAAATTCCTAATCTCAGTTTTAAATTGGTGCCCCTTTGTTCTGAGACTATGCGCTGTGGTCCTAATCTCTCCCATTAGAGGAAACATTGCCTCAGCATTTACTCTGTCAAGGCCCTTAAGAATCCTATGTGTTTTAACGAGATCACCAGTCTTACAGTCCCAACCTGTTCAATGTTGCACGTAAGACAATCCTTCCAGACCAGGGATCATCCCAGTGAACATTCACTGAACTGCCTCCAATAAAATGACATCTTCCCTGAAATAAGGCATCATTAGATAAATCCTGGCAGCAGCAGACTGACTTTAAGCAGGATCTAATTAGCAATTCAAGGAGCTCAGTTGTGTTCAGGCAGATAGACTGGCCCACTCCCCTTGTGGCAGGAGCAGGGGTGGGCAGGTAGGCAGTGGGCAGGTGGTCATTGGCAGATGGGCCCACCCACCTGGGAGAGAATGTGAATTTTAGCCCGGATGCTGGAGCTTAATGTACACTTGCCAAGATGGTTAGGTTTAAATTGGAACTAACCAAGTCAATGAACAAACTTGAAAGATGAAAATAATTATGTCAGTGTGGCATTTGAAATTTCACTGTAAGAAGGGTCAAGCCAGTGTTCCGAGAATTCTGGAGATTATGTCACCTCCTTAATCACTTGGAGCTGGGCTCATGAATTCACTTGCCAATTCACAATGCTGTCTCAGTTCAGGAATCTTAAAATGTTGCAGTTTGTTCAGCTGCTCTGTCCTCACAGATACATTGTTTGTATTCACTGATCTGGAACTTCCATTTGAGATTGTTAATTATCTTGTGGCACTGACTCTGTATCAGAACTTTCCTAGAGGTTTCAGGACCCTGATGTTAGGATCGAGTTAGGATCCCAAACCTCTCACACACCAGCAAAGTTGCAGTCTTCCGAGAGACAGCCACCTAATCGACCATCTCTGGGCTGGGTGTGAGGTCTGCACGTGTGTGCTTGATGCTGTAGGTCTAGTTAGATGGACAGATCTCCAGAGTCTTGGCAGTCCGATGGAAGCAGCACATGGTGGTGACAGAGCCTCCACACTGGAGGCAAACTGGTTGGTCTGCACACTGAGATATGCATCACTGGGACATAGAACCGCAGGGTGAATCAGGCTGGAGTGGGGGAAACCACATGCTGGATTGATCTCGATGAGGTTCGGCTCCATATAGTCCAGTTCCACTGAGATAGCAACCTTTCTGTGCAGCAGGAGGGCAACCTGTCATCAGCAAAATGGCATAGAGGTGACAAAATCATCTGTATTTCGGACCTGAATAATTCAATTGAATTGAATTAGCTTTTTGTCACATGTCTCCAAATGAGTCCAATGAAAAATGTATTTGTCACCACTTATAGAACCATCATAGGTACAAATGTACCTGGGTACAACCCTTAGTTACAGAATAGAGAAATGGGGAAAAAAAGTTATATTAGAGCCATACACAATACCAAAGATCAGAAAAAACAAGAAGCAAAGTTAAAAAGACAGACATCACTGTGTCTCTCTCCAAGGGCTCTCCTGAGCAGACCAACACATGAGGCCCTCCATTTGGTCTGACCACTGGCTACCACCACACTCCATTCCGGGCCACTAATCACCGGTATCCCCGCTCTGGGCCTGCCGGTCACCGGTATCCCCGCTCTGGGCCTGCCGGTCACCGGTGTCCCCGCTCTGGGCCTGCCGGTCACCGGTGTCCCCGCTCTGAGCCTGCCGGTCACTGGTATCCCCACTCTGGGCCTGCCGGTCACCGGTATCCCTGCTGGTCACCGGTAACCCCACTCTGAGCCGCTGGTTTTTAATAGTAACTTTCATATTCAATATTAATGTACTGAGCAGCTGATTTGCTTCATACTGTGCCCTTCAGATACTTGCATGGCAATGGAAATGCACTGGGGACATGGCACAATGAGGATTCCTCCTATTTTTTCAACCTGCCCATTCCCGCAGTCGCTATGATGAGGCTGGTATAGTTCAACCTCAAGTCTTTATAGCCTGACAGTTGGCTTTGACTTGCACGACTATCTGGTCCCACTGCCTCTGATTGCATACCTGGGAAGTGTCCAGAATTCCTGCGGTTATAGAACATTGGTCCATAAAATATGCCCCCACCTTCCCACAAAGATCCCTATATCCTCCATGTCAGCCCATGGCCATCCACTTTCCTTCCTATGGTCCCTGATATCCTTCATGCCAACTCGTTACATTTCCATGTCCGTTCACCCTGTACTCACAAGCAATGTGCAGAACCACAAACCTTGTGTTATCAATGATACCTGTGGAAAAGATTTATGAAAACACAATTCATTTATAACTTTCTTTCAAAATCTGCTATGACCGCAACCCTATAAAAGGGTCAACCAATTCTAGAACTTTAAAATATCAATAGCAGAAATTAAAAGTGTTTGACAACCCTTCATCTTGTGCAAATAAATGTTTAGAGTCATACAATCATACAGCATGGAAATAGACCTTTTGGTCCAGGTTATCCACACCGACCAGACATCCCAATGTGGCCTATTCCCATTTTCCAGCATTTGGCCCATATCCATCTAAACCCTTCCTATTCATTTACCCATCCAGATGCCTCTTAAATGTTGCAGCTGTACCCACCTCCACCAATTCCTCTGGCAGCTCATTCCATACACGCACCACCCTCTGCATGAAAAAGTTATTCCTCAAGTCCTTTGTAAATCGATCCCATCTCATCTTAAATCTATGTCCTCTAGTTTTGGACTCCCCTTCCCTGGATAGGTCCTTCACTGTTCACTCTGTCCAAGTCCCTCAAGATTTTATAAGCATCCATAAGATCACCTCTTGGCTTTTGACACTCCAGGGTGAAAAAGCCCTAGCCTATTCAGCCTTTCCCAGTAACTCAAACACTGTAGTCATTATTCAGTGTTTTACAGGGTCAGCTTCACATGGTGCATGACTGCCTAGTCCTGCTTCAGCCACAGTGCAACTTTTCGTCAAGAGGTTTAGGCTGGCATTAGGCCATGATGAATATAGAGTTCAATATGAAACCCTGTGATGTGGCACGGTGGCTCAGTGGTTAGCACTGCTGCCCCCCCACCGCTGGGTTCAATTGAACCCTTGATGAGTGTCTGTGTGGAGTTTGCACATTGTCCCTGTGTCAGTGTGGATTTTCTCCAGGTGCTCCGGTTTCCTCCCACCCATCCAAAGATGTGTAGTTTAGCAGGATTAGCCACTCTAAATTGCCCGTAGTGTCCAGGGATGTGCAGGTTAGGTGGATTAACCATGGGAAATGCAGAGTTACAGGGATATGGTAGTGGGGTGTGGGTCTGGGTGGGATGCTGCCCAGAGGATCAGTGTAGACTCGATGGGCTGAAGGCCCTGCTTCCACGTTGTAGGGATTCTATGATTCTATGCATCCATAGTTAGTGCTCGCTGGAAGCTGCAGTCACAGAAATAAGCAGGCCTTAGGAAGTTGACACGTTGCCTCTTGTTGCAAAAAAAAAGTACAAGCTAATTGCATTTTACATTTGCCACATCTACGTTCTGAGGCCCTCAAATCTTTCCTGCGTGAAGAGAGTTCAGACTCACAGCATCATGACCTCCACCTGGGCTGGATAAAAAAGGCAGGTCCTTTATGAATCCCAGCCAGAACAGGAATCGAATCCCAGGCTGTTGGTCCCAGTCTGATCTACAGGAGCCAGCAGATCAAACCTGCCAACCAAGGAATCTGAAACACCGTGGTAACATTCAGTTTTGTATGTGGGTTGTAGCTGGGAGCTAGGAATGGTGGAGGTTCCAATTTCTCTCCATCACACAGCTGAATTAGCCATGGCAAATGCAGGGTTACAGGGATAGGATGGGGGTGCGGTGTGAGTCGGTGTGGACTTGTTTGGCTGAATGGCCTGTTTGGAGTGCAGGAGGGCATGCCAAGAGCAGCACCAGGCATACCTAAAAATTAAATGTCAACCTGGTGAAACTAGAATGCAGGGCGACTTGAGGGCTAAATAATGTAAGCAGCAAGTGGATAGACAGGCCTGAGCAATTCCACAACCAATGGATCTGCTCTAAGCTCTTCATTCCTGCCACATCACATGGCTGAGAAGCAATATGTCCTCTTACCACCTGCCGTTGGTGTGTGTTGGATGGGTTTACACGGGTTGAAAAGTAACTTGTTGATCATGTTATGACCACACCTTCCTTCGACACCGAGTCTTGGAATGTGACTGGAACTTGAAGCTCCGGCTCCGAGACAAAGACACTATCCATTGCACTGTAAGACCTCCGCCTTTCAAATTCAGCCTCCTTCAATTTGTGTGCATGTAGTTAACAGAAGCAATGAGTTACTTCTTCATCATTATAGACTCACTTGCTGTCCCCAAAAGATTTCTAGAAATGTACACTTGTATTGCACATTTACCTGTTCAGCCCTTTCAACATGTAAGCAATGTGAACCCACACTGATGTGGACTCATTTATCAGACATCAACTCAATATTGATTCTAATGCAAAGCTGATTGAGGCACTCACTTCTGTAGTTGCTTGGCCATTTTCACTTCACTGCCAGATTGTGCTCTGATTCTGAAATTATTCTGCCTCCAAATGCAACTGCTCCAAAGCTCTTAGTAATCTGTTGAAGTATATTATGGTATTGGGAAACCTACATAAAGGACCTCGCCCCAAACACTGGATGGACCCAAGAGAAAACACAAGAGAGAAAGTGAGAGGGGCAAGGAAGCAGTAGTTTGGTTTGAAACTCAACTTAACCAGTCAAATCCAGTAGCTTGTAAAAGGGAAAGTTAGAAGAAATAAGGAGTCCCTATGATACAAATGAAGTTAGAATCAAAGACAAAGTGATGACCTTGGTCCTAACAGAGGTGAAATGCAAACAGCTACTGAGTGGACCGGGAAGTATGAGAAAACAGGTAGCAAAATATTTTAATCATGAATATCAATTTGTCAGTTGTCAAAAGTAGTAAGCAATTGTTCTGAATTATTGACTAAGGTTCGTACATTTAGAAAGTATTTTTCTTCTGATATGGACTTCAGTTGAAATGGTAACATATTTGCAAGCATGTTTTTACAAGTTACTCCTCCAAATGCTGCTGCTGCCAGAAATGTCCTAATGCAAAAATACGTCCCTCAGGTAAGAAGAAGCTATACATAACTGGAGGACTCATGGCAGTCTGTATTGAGAAATAACCGAAAAGGTTCAAGTGGTAGAGTATGGATTCTCTAGAGTGTCATTTTGTAAGCAACATACAGTATGTTAAAGCAGTGATTTAATTGGGCAGCACGGTGGCTCAGTGGTTAGCACTGCTGCCTCATAGCACCCAGGACCTGGATTCAATTCCAGCCTTGGACAACTGTGACGAGTTTGCACATTCTTCCCATGTCTGCATGGGTTTCCGCTGGGTGTTCAGGTTTAATCCCACAGTCCAAAGATGTGCAGGCTGGGTGGATTGGCCATGGGAAATTGCCCATAGTCTCCAGGGATGTATAGGGTAGGCGAATTAGCCATGGGAAATTACAAGGATAGGATAAGGGGTGAGTTGGTGCAGACTTGTTTGGCTGAATGGCCTGTTTCCACAATGTAATCCAGTTCCTGTTTTAGTGAAGAAGTTATAAGTGATTTATGGTTTGTCTAAATGGGAGGGCCAACTGTACTAAAAGGGACTCATTTAGTTTTGCTAAAGAAAACAAAATGTCAAATAGGTCAGCTGAAGTACCCTGCAGACCAATGCTAAGTAAAAATGAAATATCATTTGTGCATACTTCAAACTTTAGCCACATGTAATAAAAAATATGTAAGCTCCCTCCAACACTTCCATCTCATGAACCGGTATTCCTCTGTGTTGAACAGCATGTAGACAAAGCACTGAGAGTGCCAATGGTGTAGAATGTAATCTGGGCTAAGGACTTCAATATCTACCATCAAGAGTGGCTTGGCAGTACCATTACTTACTGGTTGGTTGAGTCTGAAAGGACATTGCTCGTAGGCTGGCTTATCGGCAGGCAACAAGAAGGAGAAACATACTTCACCTCATCTGCACCAATCTGGCTGTTGCAGCTGTCCTTGAACAGTGTCAATAAGGGTAACCACTGCACAGTCCTTGTGGATATGAAGTCCCGTCTTCACATTGTGGATAATCGATTCTAAAACAAAGATGATTGGGGCATTCACCTAAGTGGTTGCTTGGCTACTTTCATTCCACTGCCAGATCTGCCCCTACATACAACTGCTCCCAACCTGTTAGCAGCTCATAAAAGTATAATATAACAGTGGTAAACCTAGATAAGGGACCATGTCCCAAGTACAGGATAGCCCCCAAGAAAAGATGGGTAAGAAATTGAAGTCGCTGTATTGTGTGACACTACCACTATACTAAATCCAATAGATTTTGAACAAATTTAGCAACTGAATACTAGGCATTCATTATGCACTGTGGGCCATCTGCAGCACCAGGAGAATTGTGCTCTAACATATTCTGCAACCACATAGCTCAGTAGATTCTCCCTACTCCACTGTAACTATCAAGCTAAGGGATCAACCTCATTTCAATGGAGAGTGCAGGAGGGCATGCCAGGAGCAGCACCAGGCATACCTAAAATTAAATGTCAACCTGGTGAAACTAGAATGCAGGGCGACTTGTGGGCTAAATAATATAAGCAGCAAGTGATAGACAGGCCTGAGCAATTCCACAACCAATGGATCAGATCTAAGCTCTGCATTCCTGCCACATCCAGTTGAGAGTGGTGGTGGACAATTAACTCACTGAAGAGAACGGTCCATTAATATCCCCACCCTCAATAATGGGTGAACCCAGCACATTAGTACAAAGTACAAGGCTAAAGCATTCACAGCAACCTTTAGCAAGAAGTGTTGAGTGGATGATCCATCTTGGTCTTCTCCAGTCGTCTCTAACTTCACAGGTACCAATCCTTCTGCTAATTCATCTCACTCCACTTGATATCAAGAAACAGCTAAAGGCACTGGATCTTTCAACAGCTATAGCCCTGACAATAATTCAACAATAGTAATGAAGATTTATGCCAAGTTGTTCCAGCTACAACACTGGCATTGACCCAACAATGCAGAAATTTGCTGAGAAATGTGCTGTACACAACATGCAGGACAAATCCAACCTGGCCAATTATGCCCCATCAGTCTACACCCAATCATCAATAAACTGATAGAAGAGGTAATCAAGAATACTATCAAGCAGCACTTGCTTATCAATAATCTGCTCACTTATGGCTTTGGTTCAAACATGGACATAAAAACTGAATTCCTGGGGGGTGGTGACAGTCACTGTCCTTGACGTCAAGGCTGCATTTGACCGAATCAAAGGGCCAAGCAGAATTAGAGTCAACAGGAATCAGGGGAAACGCTCCACTGGTTGAATTATAGCTGGCACATAATACAATGGTTGTGGTTCTTTAACTCCAGGACATCTCTACAGGAGTTCCTCAGGATAGTCTCCTTGGCCCGACCAGCTTTCGTGAACATTGATCCTCATTCCTTCATAAAGTCAGAAGTGGGTGTGTTCGCTTATGATTGTACAATGTTCAGCACCATTCACTTGCTTGAAGGCTGCACAGGAACAGTGAACTGATTGATGTTACTGATGTCACCTGTTATATCTTGGAGTGAGACTGTGACAGAAATTGAGAGTCACCATGATGCTCAGAGTCATGGGGAATACAGTGTGTGCACAACAATTTGGCTGAAATCACACTGCACTATGTGACTGAGGTGAGTGACAGCTGACCTGCTGAGGCACAGTTGCATGTCGAGGGCCAGTACTCTGTTTCAGAAGATCTATGTTAACCCTTTTTGGCTGTTGGCTCCTTCACCATTTTCTTGGTGAAGATCTTCTGTCCAGACGCTGCCTCTATAGCCATCGCTGTGGCTGATTGAATGGTAATCCCATTTTTCCTGGTAGTCCTTCAGCTAATAAGATGGCTGAGCTAAGATCAATTTTGAACAAATTGAGCAACTCGAGGGTCAAAGCAAGCCAAGCAGTCTGTTCTGAAGTCTGATCCGCTGCCAAAACCCAGCCAAAATACCTGAGCAAATGGCTCCAGAAGTCAGTTGTACTTGTTTCTGACTTTCCAGCCTTGTAAGTGAGATTTGGATCGGTCTTAATTGTGCTGCTTCAGCCAGCTTTGCAGGTGGGGGCCCTCTGGTTTGGAAACTGGGTTGGCCCTGATTTTTGGGGGCCGGGTGATGATTTGTAACATGCAAGTTGGGTGTGACTTTACCCACAAAATTTCTCCGAATGATTGTGGCAGTATTTGAAGCACCTTCTGCTGCTGAATGCTGCTGGCATTTTGTGCACGTGGCAGGAGGCCCTTGCAGTGTCGTTTTCAGACCGCGAGGTACAGACTATTATTATCTTCAGTGCTGGCTATGCCTTAAAGGCAAACTATTCTTGCAAAGTCTTATCAAGATGTACAAAGAGTTGAAATACTGTCGGTCTAGTGGAGAGGAGGGTGTCAGGAAATCATCAAGATTCCCCCTTCCCCACACGGAATGGGAGAAGGTTGCTAGACTGAGTCTTTCTCCCTGTCTGTCTCTCTCTCACTCACACACACTCTCTCTTCTCTCTCTCTCTCTCCCTCTCTCACAGTCACTCAGTCAGAATCTGCATCCACCATCCAGATACTGCACCTCACCCTCACATATCTATCAATGATACCACTGTCTCTCCATATCTCCTACTATTAACCTCACCCCAGGCACAATGCACTAATCTCATGTATATTATTATTAACCTTATATACCTTACATTATTCTCACAGTTTTGGGCAGGCTCCTTAATGTGATGTTCTCTTGAAAATTATGAGAATCATTTTGCTTTGGAGCCTGATAGCGCCCCCCCCCCCCACCCCGCCACCAACTTTGTTCACAGGCAATAGACAGGAAATCAGTCCAATGCAAAAAACAGATAATCTTCAGGTGGAACAATGCTGTACTCAGTGGAACTCATTGCTGCAGAGGACTGTGGAGGCCAAGTCATTGAGTGTATTTAAAACAGAGATAGATGGTTCTTGACTAGTGAGGGGTTCGAGGGTTTTGAGGACAAGGCAGGAGAATAGGGTCGAGAAACATACCAGCCATGATGAAATGGAGGAGCAGACTCGATGGGCCAAATTGCCTAATTCTGCTCCTATACCTTATGGTCTTACAATCGGTTAGCCCATCTTGTTCACTTTCTGCTGTCAGATAGTTCTGCGTGATGGTGAGATTTTCTTTAAGATATTTGTTCAATTTTGTCTTGGAACATACATTCTCCTGCAATATTCTTGTTGAGCCGTTCCAAACCCAAAATCCCCCTCAAAAATATTCCCTGATGTTGATTTGATGATTTAACTCCAAAGTGATGTGATGATACCTTCCAATGGGGTTTACACTATACTTGTGTGAGTTTCAAAAAAAGGCAAACAATTTTTTCATGGAGCTATGCCTTATGACCTAGAAGTCTTCACAGTCTGCTAGTAAAATGACTTATGAGCTTAAACAGCATTTGTATGAGAGTGAACCAGAATGCCTTCGTGTATGTTACATCAAGTTAAACCATTTATCAGTCACAAAACGATTTTGAGCCAAATATTAGCAGGGGGAAATTCCATTGGAAATACCCTTGTACAATTTTACATTAGGAAGTAAAGATCTACTGAGGCCACTTTGTACCATTCCTTGTTATATGCTACAGTGTGAGTGCAGCCTTGTTAAATCAAAGTTCATTCAGAACTGCAGATGTTTCTTTAAAAACATAATTGATGTTGATCCATATTTGAAAGGAATCCCTGTAGAACTAAGTAGATCAAGTTATTAGCATCAGAAGGTGATAAGATGTTCTTTTACTGTATTTTCATTCTGGAATACTTCAAAGCATTGATATTTTCCTGAGTCAACTTTAAATTTTCATTTTATAGTCTTGAGAACTTTACTTAGGTAACCCCATAGTTCGCTCTTTTCCAAAGAAAGCTCGACCTATTTCATTCATCTTTCTCCATAACTCAAATTTCCTGCTACCCCAGACCTGTATTCATTGTTTGCATTGGTATTCAGTAAAGCAATAATATCTCTCCATATGGTCTTCTCATGTTCAATTTGGTCACAAATGGAATCTCTTTTGCTGTGTAATTGGCCCCTGGACAAATTTAATCCGTTACCTTGTTCCCTGTTTGTAACCATGGGCAGGAGCGGTGGTCCCAAGTGAAAGTCCAACAATGCTCAGCAATGGCCTCATATATTGGCTCAGTGGTTAGCATCGTTGACTAACAGCACAGTGACCCAGGTTCAATTCTAGCCTCAGGCAACTGTCTGTGTGGAGTTTGCACATTCTCCCCATGTCTGTGTGGGTTTCCTCTGGGTACTCTGTTTTCATCCCACAGTCCAAAGATGTGCAGGTTGGATTGGCCATGCTAGATTGCTCGTATGGTCCAGGGATGTGCAAGCTAGATGGATTAGTTATTATCTTTTGGCTCAATTTTTAAAAAAAAAGTCAACTATTTTTCTCTATTGAAGTCTTTGGACTTTGTCACATAGCCAAATAAAGGGAAACACGGAACCACAGAGACACAAGTGGAATCGATTGAGAGGCACGTCTAAGGAGTAACTGCACTGTAATAACCAGGCTAAACCAATAGCAATGTGGATTCAGAAGGGGAAGATCCTGCTTAACCAAATGCCTTCAATTTAAGGAACTAATAGCCCAAGAGAACATTTAATGAAATCTAAGAGAAGGCAATGCAGTTTCAGGTAAGTCTATGGAAGAGACAAGAAACTGATCAAAATGTAGACATGAGTGAATCCTTGTTAGATCAGCAGTTTTCAACACTTTACATCTGATTGAGGAACACTATGATGTATTGTGAAATTTGGTAGAGCCCCAACCCTCAGTCCTTCCTCCATTCCTGCTGTTGTATAGTTGAAAATGAAAACAAAGACAAAACTCGGCGCAAACAAATGAATGAAAATGTAAACACTTTGATTATTTTTCATTAAATGTAATCACAATGAATCTTGAAAAAGATGGTGCAATTTTCAAATGATCCAGACCATTCAGGCATGCTGATAGAATCTTTGGGTTTCAGGGAACCCTTCTGGAAAAACACTGTGCTTTAGCCACTGTATCATGTTGGGAGAAAGCACTGAGTGGGCTGCTCTGAGATTTGGTGTTGTTCTCACTTCTGTTTCTTGCTGACCCAAATGATCTGGACTCAGAAACCCAATGCAAGGTCATAGGGTCATAGAGTCACACAGCATAGAAACAGAGCTTTTGGTCCAACTTGTCCACACTGACCATGTTCCCAAACCAGACTAGTCCCATATGCCTGTGTTTGGCCCATAACACTCCAAACCTCTCATTCTCATACTTATCCTAATATCTTCTAAACGTTATAACTACACCTGTATCCATCACTTTCTCTAGCAGCTCATTCCTCACACTAACCACTCTCCCTGTAAAAAAAGTTGCCCCTCATGCCCTTTATAAGTCTTTCTCCTCTCACTTTTAAATTATGCCCCCTAGTTTTTGATTCCCCCATCCTAGGGAAAAGACCTTTACTGTTCATTTTATCTATGCCCCTCATGATTTTATAAAGCTGTATAAGGTCACTCCTCAATCTCCTTCACTTGGGTGAAAAAAGTCCCAGCCTATCCAGCCTCTGCTTATAACTCAACCCTCCATTCCCAGCAACATCCTACTTTGATTGCAGCCCTTCATCAGATATGGTTATGTGCAATATATGTTTTATTAGGAGAAAAAGGCAGGTGGCAGCACTAATGTTTTGGCCAGATTTGTTGATAAAATCAAGCTAAAGAAAACTCTGGAATGAGAAGAAGCAGCCCAGAAAATTCAACTGAGTTGGACAAAGTGGAAAATGATACCTAATTCAGACAATTGCAAAGCAGCGCATGCAGGATGGAAGAATAGTCGATATGTATATACGATGAATGGTGCTAAAATAGAAAGATATACGAGTCTTGTTAGGGAAACCCATCCAATCAATGAATGAACTGATAAATGCAAAAGCTCAAACAGTAAATTATATCTAAACTACAACGCTGATGAGATCATCATTTGAGGGCTGGGTCCAGTTCAGATTGCTGACATACATTCAAAGATTGGAGGAATAGTAGGAAGGAAGCATGAGACAAATGAAGAAAATGAGGTGATTTTGTAAAGGTAATAAAAGATGAGGAAAATGTGAATTCAGAATATTACATTGAAGATATAGAGTGTGAGTAGGGCAAGGAGATACTGGTCCCAATTAGTAACAGTTAATTTTATGACTGATATAAGGGGCTTCTTGTCATGTGCACAGACCAGAACTTCATGTTGATTTGCAAATAGATTTGCATTTAAGAAGGAAGTAGATGCTGCATTGAAGGTGCTGCAGAGCGCTTTACATGGTCTACCTTAATCATAATTCTCATGGAAAGAGGATGTGTCCTGACAGCACTAGTTTGCCTGTAGTGAGTGGTGGCCTCTGCTGCTTTCCCTATCTCCCCAGGTGTGTGTCATCCACTCTGTAGATTTGTTCTTAAAGATTTGTCCTTAAGTCAAAGTGAGGCTGCAGGGATGGCCAGATTTAGGTTGAGAACGGTGTAACTGGTGCAAATGGCCCTCCCATACCTGTCTGATTTTGGAAACTTGGTAGATTCAGAGACCCGTATTGTGCCTTTGGAGGGCACAGTGAACAGGTGTGAGGACTATTGTCATCATCTTAAAAATCTCCATTTATGTCAACATTATAAAAAATATTGTTGATTTGAGGGTTCTGGGGAAAATGGGTAGAATTTAAAAATTTTTTTTTCATGTGATATGGACATCACGGTACAGGCCAGTATTTGTTGACCATCCCTAGTTACCCTTGTGAGACTAGTAGTGAGCCATCATCATAAACTGCTGCAGATGTGGGGACACCTGCGGTATTGTTAGGAAGGAGAGTTCCAAGGTACGACCCAGCGACAATGAAGGACTAGCGATGTAGGCCCAAATCAGTAAGGTGTGTGGTTTGGAATAACTTGCAGGTGGGCGTGTTCCCCAAGGACTGCAGAGGTTCAAGAAGGCAGTTTCTTCTCAAGGGCAATTAGGGTTCGGTAATAAATGTTAATCCAACCAGTGTTTCCTATATCTATTGAACAAAACAAAACATAAGTTACCCTTGTTCTTCTCGATGATAGAGGTCGGGATTGGAACATGCTTTCTAAAGAGCCTTGTGGAATGTAAGACATTATTAAACTTGACTTTTCAAGCACCACAAACCACTTGCTTTAATTCTAAAAAAAATAGCAAAATGTAATCCTCAAAAATCCTGGAATTATCACAAGCCAATAATTGCTGAAGAGATACATGACAGCTCTGTGTTAGAGAAAAATGTAGCCTACCCTAATTACCTTGATGACAAGCACAATAACCGGTGTGGCATGTAGATCAGGAAAGTGCCAGGACTGAGGCTGATAGTTGATCATAGCCTAGGTGGTAGTGGTGGTGCTACTCCGGCCCTTGGTGCCTTGGGAAAGACAGAAGAAAAATCAAATTAATTGCTGCTCCAAAAATTATCCTGAGACCCCTGCTGAAGGTGCAGAAATAGAGTGAAGACAAGATTGGGCTTAACTATTAATTGTCACTTGACTGGCAGTAGGTCCACTGTATGAGCAGTGAGATGATGGTCACCAGTCAGTCAGATGATGGGCCAGATTATAGGTTAGGATGAGAAATACACTACCTGGAGGGCTCTGTGCAAGATCCAAGGTCGACCAAAGATAGACAGTTTTAAATTTCAGCCTCTACCATCCCTTCATGGCCCTTAGATAGCACAGGTCATGAGGATTCTCTAGGTGCTAACACCAATCAGCAGTCAAAAACTCACAGTCTCAGAGTTATGACAGGTCACAATGCTTTAATATGCTGCCACTTATCAGTGACATGTACCACAGGCAAAATAAAGAAGGGACTCACTTTTCAAAGCCTCAGAACATCCCAAAACACTTTGCAACCAATGAAGTTCTTTTCAAATGTAGCCACTATTCTAATGTGGGAAATGCAGCAACCAGTGTCTGCCCGCACAAACAGCACTGTCGTGATAATAAATATAAAATCTTATAATCTTGATCATGTTGGTTGAAGAATTAAAATTTCTACTATTATCTCAGCTGCTAACATACTTGTCTCTGAGTCACAAGGTTTTGGACTCAAGTTTCTCCAGGGCTTGAGTGTAAAGACTGGGTTAACACTATGATGCAGTACTAAGGGAGTGCTCTAATGTTGGAGGTGCTGTCTATGCAGCCACATCAGACAAAGGCCCCAGCTTCTGCTTGGGAGGCTTTAAAACATTCCGTCGCATTATTTTGAAGAAGGGGAGGGGAATTCTCCACCCTATTCCGTCGAAGACTTTCCTCTCAGTCAACACCATGAAAACAGATTATTTGGTCATTATCAAATTTCTGTTTGTTGGATATAAATTAACTTCTGCGTTTTCCTGTATTTCAACTGTCACGACACCTCAAAACTGCTGTAAAGCTCTTTGAGATGGTCCAGTGGTGGTGAAAAGTACTATATAAATGCAAAGTGTCATTTCTGTTTAGGACATTGGGTGAACTCACCTACTGTTCTTTACAATAATGCCAGGGGACTGTTTAATGTCCACCTGCAGGTGCAGATGTGGCTCTGGTTTAACATTGCATTGAACAAACAGCACTTATGACAGTGTAACATTCCCTTAGTAATGCACTAGAATGTCAGTTTAGATTTACTGATTGCCAACTTTCATGTGGGACTGTTACCAACTGTGCCACAGCTGATTGGGCAGCTGAAACAATGGTATTTGATTTTGTCATGTATGTAAATATAGGCTGGGCTACTGTTATTGGCTTGGGGTGAGAAAACCCACCACTCACAGGCATTGGAGATTATTGGTGACTTCTCAGCAATGTGTCCTTGTGACATCAGGGGAGAAAAACAGAATTTTGACATGTGCTTGTTTTGTTTCAGTATCGGAGATGGATTCGGGCAGAATATGGTGAAAATCGTTTTAATGACAAGCAGGAGGTTGAAAAGCTGCTGTCTCAGTACAATGAACACCAAAAGCAACAACAGCTGAGACTTGGGGAGCGTCACTGGACAAACCATGCATCGACAGTCTATCCTCTTCCATACAATGCCTATGGCAGTACAAGTCACAGCTGGGTGAACAGATAAGAGGAGCACCAGAGAAATACTGCTGAATCATTTTATTCATTTGTAAATCAGCAAGAATATATCCAGCCATATGTACCAACTGTGCAATATGAAGTAGGAGAAAGACATATAATTTATATACCATTGTTTCTCCTTTTCCTATTTATCATTTTCAATTTTGTTTTCATTAGCTACAGTGTGCAAGTTGTGCCTTTCTTTAAACTAAGTGCCTAATTAAGACTGCAGTGTTAAATTGTGTGGCGTTGGATTTGTTTGGCACCTCCCTTTCATTCAGAACAGTTGCTTGCTGCAGTAATTTTGGGCAGTGCCATTTCTGGCTATAAATTATTTAACAATCTATAAAGTTGCTACTTTTACCTACAGGCATTGACAATGTTGTTAAATGGACATAAAATCATATAAGATTTTTTCAGTGTTGCTTACGTCAGTAATTGTTTACTTTTACTCATTAAGCTAATTGAATTTTAAAGTGATTAAAAAGAATGGAAAATTGGGTTTTCAGTGTTGCGGCTTTTTAAGTAAGTTGTGGAAGGTGCATCGGGCACTTTCTCTGCTTCAGCATTGGTGGTCATGCCTTCAGTTACTTAGCTCCTTTAGTGTGGAATTCCCTAACTAAACTTTTCTGTCTCAGAACTCTTACCCAACCACTCACCGCCTCATTTTTAAGATCTCCATATAAACTCCCTCTTTGACCCAATGTCTTGTGATCCTATTAGTATCCATTTCGATGACTCAGTGTCAGTAGTCACATGAAATGCCTTGGATGCTTGCAGTTTGCAGTCAGTGTACTGGTGCTGTTGTTGGGGAATGGTTCTCACTCCTGGATGCATTTCTCAGGAATTCATCATTGCACAGTCAAAAAAGCAGCAAAAGGCCCTTTGGCTCATCAATTCTGCGTGGGTCAAAAATGAGCATCGACCTATTCAAATCTCATTTTCCAGCACTTGGCCCATAGCCTTGTATGCCTTGGCATTGCAAGTGCATATCTAAATACATCTTAAGCGTTACGAGGATTTCTGCCTCTACTACCCTTACAGGCAGTCTACAATTTTTCTGAAACACTCCTCTCAACGGGGCAGCTTTCTGCTGGAAGAGCAGAATTGCACCATCAGTCCTTATTCATTAAATGTTGACAGTAACAGTTTATTTGATCATTAGAAGGATTGCTTTGTACAAAGGCAGCATAAATGTATTTTGAAAGGTGCCTACAGTGTCACATGCAGACGATAAGCACTTCCTCCCTCATCATCAAGGCAGTTTTATCGCAGGGATGTGGTGGTATTGTACTGGCCTAGATTAGCAATAACATTCAGCTTTGATTATCTAGGGACACTGGTTAAAATCCTACTGCCACAGTTGATTTACCGTTAAATAAATCCTGGAATTGAAAACAAGTCTCAGTAATGGTGGCCATGAAACAATTATCATTTAAAAAACCCTTTTGGTTCACTGATGACAGAATTTGAACAGGAGCCATCTTTATGTGGAGCTGAATCTTGTCATATTTTGGTAAAGTGTGAGTTATGTGCGTTTCTCTCCGCAAGGCCTGGTGAGTTTTCTCATGCTACCTTCCCAAACTCATTAACTACCTAACACCTACTATTGCACCCATCTGGTCCAATAGTAGACTGTTTCTACCACTCATTGTAGCTGGGAGAATTCATCACTGCTAGAATATCCTGGAATGAATTGTCATTCCTGGCACCAGTGCTATCTTTAAAAAGCTGCTGTGCACCCGGGACAAGGACTGCCAGTCTGGGGCAGCCCTGCATAGTTCCTGCCATTTGCTGCAGACATGATGGAGAAGGGGAAATTGTGGACAAGGACCAGGATGTCCTAGTGGGTGGGCTGCTGCAGAGGAGGGATGTCCCGTTCCCTCAGGATCGCCTGAGGAGGCTATGACACCAGACAATGGCATCTTGGACCGAGGTTGCCACTTGGGTCAATGCAGTCTCTGCTGTCTGCAGGAACACCAGGCAATGCAAGAAGAAGGTCAATACCCTTTACTACTTTGCCAGCATAAGTGGTACCTCACACTCACTCTCTCTGTGACTGCACACACGTTCTACTAAGGCTTTTTCTCCACCGCTCCGACTGAGCGTATATCCAATTTCCTCACTCGCTCTCATCCCTCAATTTCCTTGTGCTATGAATTCCACACTGCCTACTCTCTCATTCCAAACACATCACCACATTTCCCCTCTTCCCCTGCACAAAAAGTAACAGCTGTACCAGCCACTTTCATCTCCCTTCCTGCCACCTTATCTCTCATTCCAGGAGAAAGCAGCCCCCAGGAGGGCAGAAATAGTCAAGACAGGTGGCTGCCTGCTTGATATTCAGTGCCTCACCCCTTTATGAGGAGAGGATCCCCACTCTGACCACCTCGATTGGCGGATTGTCCATGTTCTGGCCCCTGGACTGTGCTGGGAGCTTCTGGCTCAAGGCTGCCTCCCTTGACAGAGGACTCCTGACAAGCATGGGCAAGCTTCCTGGCTTTCTTCCTGCACTGAACAACGGGGTGAGACTGGAGTACTCTGAGCCTGGTAGTTCTGGCTGAAGGAACATATCACAAAAAACACAGGGCAAGGCAAGGCAGGGATGCTGTGAGCATCCAGGTATATCCAAAGTGAGTGTGTGGCTAAGAGAACAAGCCAGCAGATCCGACCGCGGTGCACCCTGGTCCAGTCCAGGAGTTGGGTGCCTGCCCTTGTGTGTTGCAGATGCAGTGATGGCTGCCGCCATGGACCAAGGCTCAACAGCTTACTGTAAATGAATTAAAGATATGCCATGATGGTGTGGGAAGGCTGACACATGTCAAATGCAACAGCTATGGATCCCCATAGCTGTTGGCACCAGGTGTCCAAGATGGCAGTATGGAGGAACAGGCAGTGAGTTTAAGTCATAAGGTGCCTGCTTCAACTTTCATGTTGACTCTTGTTGACGGGCACTGTTGACGTTTAGTCTCCTCGTGGCAGGTGATAGGATTGGAAGCCGTATATTAATGACGTGAGATTCGCCGTTAATGAAACCAACAACAAGCATTAATCTCCATTAATAGGCATCTGGCTGCTGCCCAGCGTGAATCTTGTCTTGATGCCCAGGACTCTGTTTGAAAATACGAAGAGTTGCTCCCAATGTCAAGAAAGGCTTTGTTTGATATGTCACGTGATTCTCTCAGTTTTCTCACTCTAGCCGACATTGCTCAGGCCCCCTATAAGATTCCACGCTTAGTTTGACCTGAATGTGACTTCAGCCGTGTAGCAATACAACTGACCCTTAACTGTCCCTTTGATATGGCTTAGCAAGCCATTCAGCTCAGTTAGAGAGATAGGTAACAAATTCTGGCCTTGGCATGAATGAATAAAAATGAAAATGGATTGAACGTAACAAGACCAGGCAAATCAAATTCTGTCAGCCCAGGAGATTATGGCTATGCTTCTTGGTTTTAACTCTCCACAAGATGATCACTCCGATGTCCTCATGACACCCTTTGAACAACCTGGATATATATCAAATACATTGACGTGAGCAGATTTGTAGCTCGGGTTGTGGACGTTGTGGTTGGTTGGCTCGCCGAGCTGGTTCGTTGTTGTGCCGCAGATGTTTCATTACCCTGCTGGGTAACATCATCCACGCAGCCTCCGATGAAATGCTGTTGTGTTTTCCTGCCTGATTTTTAAACTCTGGAGTCCGTTGAGCTGGATTACCTCACTTACGGTTTTCCTTCGCAATGGAGTGTATATGGTGTCGAGTTCTGTGTGTTTGTTGATGGCTTTCTTCGTGGAGTACCAGGCTTCTAGGAACTCCCGTGCCTGTCTCTGCTTAGTTTGTCTCAGGATCTTCGTGTTGTCCCCACCGATTACATTGACGTGATTCTACCTAGAAGGATTCAGTCATTCAATATTAGAGTGAGCACTATAACCATTGATACTGGCCAACTTACAAGCTTTTCACATTTTTTGGTAGGTATGAAACAAATTATCTTGAGTAATACAAATATACAGTTCCTTGTAATCTACCCTTCTGCTGTTACTATCTATCATTAAGATATTGTACCAAGATTAATCAATTCTTCCGGTTGAGCTGAGTTTGCTATTTTGTGGGCAGTGATGGGTCAGTCTAAGGCTCTGTTTTAGAGGGAAGGAGGGTTTGGGAGAAGGGAAAGGGAGGCTTGCAAAGCAAAATGATATGGCAGCATTTCAGGGTTGGTATTTGAATAACGATACCAAGTGTGGGACAGAGTGCATAAACGGCAATACATGGGGTGAAAGGACGGAAAAATGGTAAAAAGAACAAAATTATTGCCTTGTGAATGCAGGTAGCATTTGAGACAGAATAAGTGAATTAATGGGACAAAAGAAGTTCACAAGTATGATCTTACAGCCACTATGGAGATACGATTACAAGGAGTTTAAAGCTGGGAACTCAAGAAGGAGGGGTATGTGACTTCCTGAAAGGGCAAGCAAGAAGGAAAGACAGGGTAGATGGGATAGTTTTGTTCATATGGACTGGAATAAGTACTTTAGCAAGAAATTACCTTGAATCAGAAGATGTATAATCCATATGGGTGGCTATAGCAAATAACAAGGGAAAGAAGACACTAGTAGGAGTATATGACCTCCCCTGCCCCACCTCCAACAATAGCTACAGGGTAGGACAGAGAATAACTCATCAGATAATGACGACATGTGAAAAAGGAAGCACTTTAATCAAGGGTAACTTTCCTATGATGCTGCTTGGCCTGCTGTGTTCATCCAGCTCCACACCTTGTTATCTCGGTAAAGGTAGTCATGAGGAAGATTTCATCGAGGATTTTCAGGATATTTTCCTCCAACGCTATATTGTTGATTCAATTGGGGATCAGAGTATTTTGGCTCTGGTGATGTGTAATGAGGCACGTTTAAAAGATCTCCTCAAAAACATTAACCTTAAAAGGGTTAGAATCTATCATTCAGTTTGAGAGGAAGAAACTTTGATTTGACATGACTATGCTAAACTTTGGATGGCATGGTGGCTCACTGGTTAGCACTGCTGCCTCGCAGCACCAGGGCCCCAGGTTTAATTCCACCCTTGGGTGACTGTCTGTGTGGAGTTTGCACATTCTCCCTGTCTCTGCTTGGGTTTCTGCTGGGTGCCCTGGTTTCCTCCCATAGTCTGAAGATGTGCAGGCTAGGTGGATTGGCTGTGGGAAATGCAGGGTTACAGAGATAGGATAGGATAGGGGCTGTGGGTCTGGGTGGGGACCCCTTCGGAGGGTGGTGTGGACTTGTTGGGCCAAACGGCCTGTTTCCACACTGTAGAGATTATAAAGGACTGAAGGCAGTGCTAGCCACAGTGGACTGGGGAAGGACTTTAGTGGCAAAGATGGTAGCTCAAAGATAACATAGGAAAATATTCCATGGCTCATAACGAATGTATATCCCAGTGAGGAAGATGGATCTAGGAAGGCTATAATGGAAGACTATTAAACAAGGATGTTAAGAATTGTATCAAGTTGACAAAATCATATATGATGTGGGAAAGGTTAGTGGCAAGCAAGAGATTGGGAAGGTTTTAAAAACTGAACAATAGACAACCAAAAAAATGTGAAAATAAATTTGGAGGGTAAACTTGCAAGTAATATCAAAACAGGCAGCAAGAGCTGTATTAAATACAGGTGGTTCTCCTATAATGCGATAGTTGCGTTTTTGTGTGACAATGAACTGTAGAAAATCACATTATAGGGAAATCACTACAGAAAATCGCTACACCTGTACAGCAGAAAGTTCACGTTATCCAAACAGAATCCACTATCCATCAGTCGCATTACAGCCAATTCGCGTTAATGAAACACGCGTTATAACGGAACTACCTGTAAATGAAAAGAATGTGCGAAGCCACTTAGAAAATGAGGTGGGGAAATTACAATGGGGACCTTTGAAATGGCAGAGGGAGTTGAATAAATACTTTGTAGACGAAACAGATAGCATTCCAAAAATACTAAAGGGGTAAACCAAGGGGCAAAGAAAGGAAAAGAAAGAAATACAATAACTATTGCTGGATAAAGAGAACTAGGGAAACTAATGGTGCCAGAGATTGATAAACCCCTGGACCTAAGGATATCCTGGGATAATCGAAGGAGTGGCTTACAAAGATAAAGGATATACTTCCAAAAATCCTTGGGTTCTGGAAATATGTTGAAAAATTGGAAAACTGCCACTGTGACACATTTTTCAAAAAGGGAAGGAGACAAAAAAATAGGTAACAGTAGACCAGTTGGCTTAACATCAGTTATTGGAAAAATGTTAGAGGCAATTATAAAAGATGTAGTAGTAGAGCATTTAGAAGTGCAGAAAATAATCACACAGCGTCACCGTGGCTTCATGACAAATTTATTAAAATTTTTGAGGATCTAATGAGCAGAATAGATAAAGGGAAACCAGTAGAGGTAATATATTTGGATTTCAAGAAGCAGTTTGATAAGATTTTGTTGGAGGAATTTCAAATCAATAGTCCAGAGAGCATTCACTAATTTGATCCTGGTATGGAGGGATATTCTTATGAAGAGGAGTTGAGTACATTGGGCTTGTATTCCTAAGAATTTCGAAAAATGAGAAATGACATTTTTGAAATATATATGAATCTTAGGGGACCTGACAGGGTAGATGCAGAAGGGTTGCCTTCCCTTTTTGGGAGTGTCTAGGACCAGAGGATATAATTTCAGAATAAGGGGGTTGCACATTTAAGACAGAGATGAGGGGGGATTTCTTCTTTCAGTCTTCAGCAAATCTATGGAAACCCTTACTGTAGAAGGACATCAAGGCTGGGTTGTTAAGTACATCGAAGGCTGGGATAGACAGATTTTTAATTAAGAAGGGTCATGGGGAAAAGTAGGAAAGTGAAGTCATGAATGATCAGATCAACCATGATCTCATCAACTGGCAGAGCATACTTGATGACCTGAATGAATTACTTCTGCCCCTGTGTTCTTATGGTCTAAAATATTCAATTGACTTTGTAGACATGGCCATTAAGGGCTGTGCGTTTTGCATCCTCGTAAACACTGCTGGATAAATGCTTCGTGAGTTTAGCTTAAATTCTCAGATCACTTTTTTGGAGAGGATATTGTGGTCAGTGTGCATGGAAGTTCATTGTAAATGGTACATGATACAGCTAGAGAAGTGATATCATGTGCATTGGAAAGTAAAAGTACCTAGTCGATCTTCCTTCTCCCTGCATTGACAGTGTCATTTCCTACTGCATCTTGTCACTGGAATGTTCCTCTTCTTTTTGCCTACTCTCTAAACTTTAAATTTCAAGTGTAGCAGTACTCAACTTGGTGAATGTCTCCATCTCGGGTAACCACCTAGAGACAGATGTCCATTTCAAGCCCACTGACTCCCACAGCTACCTGGAATACACCTCCTCTCACCCACCTTCCTGCAAAAATGCCATCCCCTATTCCCAATTCCTTCGCCTCCGCCGCATCTGCTCCCAGGATGAGACATTCCACTCCCGTACATCCCAAATGTCCTCATTCTTCAAGGACCACAACTTCCCCCCCACAGTGGTCGAGAACGTCCTCGACCGTGTCTCCCGCATTTCCCGAAACACATCCCTCACGCCCCATCCCCGCAATAATAACCAAAAAAGAATCCCCCTCATCCTCACATACCACCCCACCAACCTCCGGATTCAATGCATCATCCTCCGACACTTCTGCCATCTGCAATCAGACCCCACCACCAAAGACATTTTTCCCTCCCCACCCTTATCTGCCTTCCGGAGGGACCACTCCCTCCACGACTCCCTTGTCCGCTCCACACTCCCCTCCAGCCCCACCACACCCGGCACTTTTCCCTGCAACCGCAGGAAGTGCTACACCTGCCCCCACACCTCCTCCCTCACCCCAATCCCAGGCCCCAAGAAGACTTTCCACATCAGGCAGATGTTCACCTGCACATCTGCCAATGTGGTATACTGCATCCGCTGTACCTGTTGTGGCTTCCTCTACATGGGGGAAACCAAGCGTAGGGTTGGGGACCGCTTTGCAGAACACCTGCGCTCAGTTCGCAACAAACAA
>JAHRHZ010000222.1:11582454-11623786 GCA_024137785.1 Ginglymostoma cirratum
AAGGTTTAGGCCCGAAACGTCAAGTTTTCCTGCTCCTATGATGCTGCTTGACCTGCTGTGCTCATCCAGCCCCATGCTTGTTATCTCGGATTCTCCAGCATCTGCAGTACCTTTTATCTCTAATCTCAGCTGCAATCAGCTCAAAGAAATGATGAAAGAATATTTAATAAATCACATCTGACATCAGTTGAGTATGGTATTTGTCTAAACTTGTTATCATCCCAATACCGTGTTTAAGCTGCAGGTTTCATTTTTGATTCTATCATGGGATCTGAATATACATATAAATATATATTTGCACCATAAAATGTTTTCCTTATAGATAACAAATCACTGTTGTATTTCTTACTAGCTTCCTGTTAAAATGAGTTGCCGTGCATCATCAAAAATAAAATATTATTAGAGAATTGGCAAATTTACAACTCAATACCAACGCATGCCATTTCTATTGCCATGGATAATACTGTACTCGGTATATTCATCTTCCAGCTCTCTAGATATTTCCTGATATTTTTCTTTTTACCCAGTATTTTCAATCTGGAAAGGCCTTACTATAACAGAAAACGTCCCTAGAATAAGGTTAGTTAACTATTTTTTTCTTTATTTTCTTTATTTTTCTTCTTTTTTTTCTAATAACACGCACTGAATCCAACTTTGCAGCCACATTTGAACGTCTGTGTAAAATTGCAAATCCTATCTCGACAGATGAAGGGGGTTAATGGGGTGGTTTGAACCTGTCATTCAGAAACTTCAAAAAAAAGGATGCTAAGAGATGATGAGTCCATGTTCAAATGTTAACTGGTTAGAGTTTAAGGATCTGAAGAGTGATTGTGGTTAGTTTTCATCTGTTTCTTTAACAGTTTTAAATAAATAATAGGAAATGGGAGCAGTCTCAATATGAACGCTTTGTCACAATATTTTTGGTGTATATTTTTATTGGTGTATATATTTTTTGAAAACATCATGAAGCCTCAAGAAACATGGCAAATTTAGTTTTTTTTAATCTTATGTCCCTTTGATGACTCAGGTTAATGAAACCAAGCGGGAGCCATTTTTTTGCCGCGTTATCTTGAACCTGACCTAGTTGGTCCTCCCATACATTTACAATACAATGATGGAAACAAATGGCCATTGGTTCTAGTGAAATGCAACCAGGAGTTGCTGACCCACTTCAGTCATTTTAACTGAGCATCATGCTAGTTTGTGAGAGGGGAGATTACCATTTACAGACTGCCTGTGGCAATGGGCTGTGCACTTAATGGTACATTTCAATTTATGCTTTGTTGTGCCAACAATAAGCTGTTCATAATAAATAGGCTAACACTTGTTCAAAAACAGGAATGCTATGCCATTGTGCCAATCCGGATTTCTATCCAAAAACTCTTTCAATTATATTAACTCCATTAATTGTTTTCCATACCAAACAACCTGTTTTCTAGGCCCGAAACGTCAGCTTTTCTGCTCCTCTGATGCTGCTTGGCCTGCTGTGTTCATCCAGCTCTACACCTTGTTATCTCAGCCTGTTTTAGCCCCTGCCTTTGAATGAACAGCTAGTCACTTTTAGGTTCTAATTTTATGTTGAGGGTTTTCAGCCACTGCAGTGCCTTTCAAGGCTTCAGAAACCATGTTTGCTGTAGTCTAAGTTTTGGTGATGTATTTTATACTTTAGTGTTGTGTAGATGCTTTAAGATTGCAAATGTCACTGGTTACAGTATGGAGTTCATCTCCTACATTTATTATCATCATTTCTTCTCACACACTGGCCATTGAAATTCTTATTTGAGTGTCGGAAGATGTTTCTGATAGCTATGGCTTATTTTGTGAGCTTGTGGCTCTGCGCGAATTCTGACAGCATATCAAAACTTCCTCTATTTGGCGATCTGGCCATATATAGGCAACAACTGAGTGAAAATTAAGTGGTGCGTGCAGTGCTGCTAAGTAACTAGCAATGCAAAATAATGAAAACAAATGAAGTCAGGACTCAGTGGAGTGCATCCTTTGCCATGCTACATTAACTCAATGTTATGACAAATATGTAGTTCTACCTTGGGGCTGTTCCCTGCCTGGTTGATGCTCAAACTACAAACTTTATTAACAACTTCCATTTCACCAAGGAGGCCCCAGGCCAGCCCACATCCAACAAATTGCTCCAAAAACACTCTGCTCACACATTGACAACTGACAAAATCCACTATGACAGCTGAGACCATCTATAATATCCTAAAATAATCAACAGCATTCTAAATCAAATAATGCCTAACACTCGAAGAGAAAGTCAATTTGCCCTATCTCCCAATGTTAATGTATCTTTTAAAAGATTCCAGGATCGAGACCAGATCTGCATCTTCAGTGAAACCTTGGGCCATTTCCTACCTGTCTACCAAGTTTCATTGAAATTTGAAAGTTAGTCGCTGTAGAATTCTCATACTCAAACATATTCTTGTAGCACTAGTATTTATGTGGCTGGTCCACTTTAGTTTCTGGTAAACACTAATCCTGAGGGTGTTAATAGTGAGAGATTTAGTGATGGTATTCCCATCAAATGTCAAGGAGAGATGGCTTCATCGTTACCTGGCGTTTATGTAGTGCAAATGTTAAGCATTACCCGTTGGCTTGTTCTTGGATTATTGTTCAGGATTTCTGAAAAGCTCTTAGGGGTGTGTTTGGGATGTGAAAGGGGCTACATGAATGCAAATCCTTCTTTTCCCTTTACAACATTTCCTGCTCCAGTGGAAGAAGACTAAGTATCACGAGTCTCTCTTCCTATCATTTGCACTATCCAACATCATGTTAGTAAATAATATTTCTAAGAAGCTCATACAGGTGGCAGTAAACCTGAAAATAATGATACTAATATGTGACATATAATATAATGACACTTTCACTAATATCCGTTACAAACCCACCGACTGCCACAGCTACCTGGACTATACATCCTCACACCCCACTTCCTGTAAAGACTCCATCCCATTGTCTCAGTTCCTCCGTCTCCGTCGCATATGTTCATTTGAGGCCAACTTCGACAAGGGAGCCTCCGAAACGTCCACATTCTTCCTCAACCAAGGATTCTCCAGCTCTGTTGTCGACAGGGCTCTCAATCGGGTCTGACCTATCTCCCGCACTTCTGCCCTCACCCCTTCTCTTCCCTCTTGCAACAGTGATAGGGTTCCCCTTATCCTCATCTACCATCCCACCAGCATCCACATCCAGAAGATTATCAGACGCCATTTCCGCCACCTCCAGCAAGATGCCACCACCAGACACATATTCCCCTCCCCTCCCTTGTCCGCCTTCCGCAGGGGCTGTTCCCTCCAGGACACCCTGGTCCACACTTCCTTCACCCCCAACACCTCCCCACAGCCCTACGGCACATTCCCCTGTAACCGGCGAAGGTGCAACACCTGCGCATTTACCTCCTCCCTCCCCAGTATCCAAGGGCTCAAACATATCTTCCAGGTGAAGCAACCCTTCACCTGCACTTCCAAGAATCTAGTCTACTGCATTCGCTGCTCACAATGTGGTCTCCTATACATTGGGGAAATGAAGCGTAGACTTGGCGACCGCTTCGCAGAACATCTACGTTCTGCTCACAAAAAAGACCCTGAACTACCTGTTGCCTGCCACTTCAATGCACCACCTTGCTCCCTGGCCAACATCTCTGTCTTCGGCTTGCTACAGTGTTCCGGTGAAGCCCAATGCAAACTGGAGGAACAACACCTCATTTTCTGCTTGGGGACCCTACAGCCCTCTGGACTCAATATTGAGTTCAATAATTTTAGGGCCTAAACTGTCCCATGTCCCAGACCCCCACCCCACACACCAGGCCTGGTTACCACATAGCCTGCCACTACACACCCCCTGTTGTTAGTCACTAACAGTCCCCACTAACAACTATTCACCGTCCCAGCCTGATCGTTAGCAACTCCTTTGTCTGTCCAACTGTCTTTCTCTCTCTTTGGGCTCTATCCTATCGTTTACTCCCAACTCCACCAACCTCCCTATTTTCTACATATAAACCGATGCTTTCCCAGCCACCATCAGTTCTGAGGAAGGGTCACCGGACCCGAAATGTTAACTCTGTTTTCTCCTCCACAGATGCTGCCAGACCTGCTGAGCTTTTCCAGCAACTTTGTTTTTGTTCCTGAAAATAATGACAATTCAGTTTGAAGATTTAATTAATTCTGTAAGGGGCTAATCCAATTGAAAATGCGAGGAACACTTTGATGAACTGTCAATGCTGAATCGTAGTACTGTACTTCAGAGCAGAATTGTGACTAATTCCCAGCATTCGAATTTGACCACTGCGATGATGTAATGCATGTTGATCCATGACTTTGCACTGTATCTCTAAATGCATTGTGCAACTCAGTTCTACATCTCATTGCCAGTTTAGCACATATTCTGGCACGGAAAGAAACCACAAATACTCAAAGGAAAATTGCAATTGTCAGAAAGCCAGTGATTGCTTCATGAAGATCTTCGAAAGATTTGCAGATTTTTCAAGAAGACATCTTGCACAATAAAATATCTAATGAATGTCAGTTATCAACCAAACTTCTTTCTACAGACTCAACTTTACCTAACAAACTGCAAGATCTCATCTTATCAGGGAGGAGAATCTGCATGTTAATGGTAATTGTATAATATAGGTTGTACCACAGTGCCAGTGAGGTTGCTGGTGAGGAAATTCACTCAGTGGAGCAAGTTCCACTACGTGTAACTGGACATACCAGAAATTCAAGGTTCTTCAACCTGTGTCCAAGGGCAAAAGAACCTGCTTTATTGGCACCACATCCACAAACATTCACTCCCTCTACCATTCAGTAACAGCAGTGGATTTTGGTTACAAAATATACTGCAGAAATTCACCATTGATCTGTAGACAGCACCTTCCAAACCCAGATCAGCTGCCATCTAGAAGGACAAGGGTAGCAGATACATGGGAACACCACCCACTTCAAATTCCCCTCCAAGCCACTCACCATGCTATATATCACTGTTCCTTCACTGTCACTGTGCCAAAATCCTGGAACTCCCTCCCATTGTGGGTCTACCTACACTTTATAGTCTGCAGCGGTTCCAGATGTGGTTCAGCACTGCCTTTTCAAACTAATTGGGGATGGACAACAAATGATGGCCCAGCCAATATTGCCTGTACCCCATGAATTTTTTTTGTTAAGAACTTGCTGATTCACCACTTGTAGCGCTTCCCTTGTGGAATTACACCTTCTGATCTACTGGTGCTGTAAGGTTTTATACATTCATTGAAGTCCCTTCATCCTTACTTGATTCTCTGCTTTGCTGTTAAAATTGTTGATTAGAAACATGGTGGCAGTGGAGACACATGTGCAGACCCCTCATCAGTGAGACCACCAATGGAGGGGGAGAGGGACTGAAAGAGACGGATAGACAGAAGGCTATAAGGAAACAATCTCAACTTTCACATTGGAGGTAAGGTCAGCACAGAAGCCCCGATGAATGAGTTCCAAGATCAGATGGGTAAACTTCACTTCTCAATCAACATAAGATATATCATTCAATCTTGTCCCTTCTGTCAATCTTGGTCAAGGGGACGGTTTTTAAGAGGTTTGAGGTCACAACCACCAGGATGGCGAACTCTGGTTGGATGTTTTCCTGCAGGTTTCTCGCAATGACAGTTCTCTTCGAGCAGCCCTTAGATTTCCTTCTCTGCTGTTGGTCACCTTGCTCATTGTCTGTCCAGAACAATACCTTCCTGCACCAGTTGGAAAGCATTGACACCATATCACTTGAGTGAACTATTCAAAGCATTCAAAGAAAATGAGTGAGAAGTTAAAAATAAAAGCCTCATTTGCGATTCTGCCTGGGTCGCTTGCAGCAATGGCAAGGAGATTACTTACTTAATAAACTAAACAATGAGGGACTGGGATGTGAGGCCAGTTATGGAAGGGCTTAGTCTCCCTGTAGAGCCAAAATAAGCATTCTGCTGTTCCTGGCCCACAAATAAATGAAGTTAATTTCAAAATTAACCCGACATTTCTGCACCCTTCTGGTCCCACCTCCTTGTACATTAAATTGGGTTGGTGGGGAAATCATGGTAACCTCTCGACCCAGGACTCAGGTTAAAATTGCAGTTGATCTGTAACAGATATCATTGAGCCTGATCTGCCTATTTAAAGAAGAGCCTAACTGCTTTGCAGCATTTTATAGAGCTCCAGTATTATATCCCAACTTTAATTGATACCTCATCCAATAAAGAAAACATTCCATATGCTTTCTTTACCATTTTATTGACCTGCCCTGCCATTTCCAAGGACCTACAGACATGCATTCCCAGATCTTTCATTTCCTCTACCTCTCTCAATTTGTTTGTTCTCTCCAAATGCATAACTGCTCATTGCTTTGGACCACTGCTGATTGTCATTTTTATAAATGACTTGGACGCAGGCATAGGTGGATGGGTTAGTAGGTTTGCAGATGACACTAAAGTCGGTGTAGTGGTGGACAGTGTGGAAGAATGTTGCAGGTTGCAGGGAGACTTGGATAAACTGCAGAATTGGGCTGAAAGGTGGCAAATGGAGTTCAATGCAGATAAATGTGAGGTGATTCACTTTGGGAAGAATAATAGGAAGGCAGAATACTGGGTCAATGGAAAGATTCTTGGTAGTGTGGATGTGCAGAGGGACCTTGATGTCCAGGTAGATAGATCCCTGAAAGTTGCCACCCAGGTTGATAGTGCTGTTAAGAAGGCATACGGTGTGTTAGGTTTCATTGGTAGAAGGATTGCGTTTCGGAGCCGTGATGTCATGCTGCAACTGTACAAAACGCTAGTGCGGCCTCACTTGGAATATTGTGTACAGTTCTGGTCGCCCCATTACAGGAAGGATGTGGAAGCATTGGAAAAGGTGCAGAGGAGATTTACCAGGATGTTGCCTGGTCTGGAGCGAAGGTCTTATGAGGAAAGACAGGGACTTGGGTCTGTTCTCATTGGAGAGAAGAAGGCTAAGAGGGGATTTAATAGAGACCTACAAAATGATCAGAGGATTAAATAGGGTGGACAGTGAGAGTCTTTTTCCTAGGATGATGACGTCGGCTAGTACAAGGGGGCATAGCTGCAAATTGAGGGGTGATAGATTTAAGACAGATGTCAGAGGCAGGTTCTTTACTCAGAGAGTGGTAAGGGCGTGGAATGCCCTGCCTGCCAATGTAGTTAACTCAGCCACATTAGGGGCATTTAAACAGTCCTTGGATAAACATATGGATGATGATGGGATAGTGTAGGGGGTGGGCTTAGATTAGTTCACAGGTCGGCGCAACATCGAGGGCCGAAGGACCAGTTCTGCGCTGTATTGTTTTAATTTCTATATAATTCCATTTGCCACTTTTCTGCTCAATTAATCAAACAATTGATATCATCTTGCAGTTGACTGTCATTCTCTTCACTTTCAATTAAGTGGCCGAGTTTTTGCATCATGTGCAAATTTTCCAATCACGCCTCTCACATTTAAATCTAAATCACGAATATTTACAACAAACAGCAAGGGAGCAATACTGTGGAATCTGCAACATTAGCTTGTAGCATCAGTATTCGGAAATGCAGAGTCTTGGCTGCATATGTGCAAATGCTTAATGTGTAACTGAATGTACATGCCTACACCTGAACACTGGAGCACCTTCTATATGTACCTGGCTTTACTAACATGCAGGCATCTATCTACACTCCAGGATAAGGCATGTCAGGCTTATGCCAGTAACTTCATACCAATTGCAATAAATTGCTTCAATGTAAGTTACAAAGATCATGAGAAGTATCAACAATTATACAAATAACTCCTTTTAAACAATGAGGATTAAAGAGCAAATTGTTCGATAAAACTCAACAGGTCTGGCAGTTGAGAGATAACAGAGATACTCTGGCAATTTCCATTTTTGTTTCTGATTTCCAGTATCTGCAGTTCTTTGTTTTATTTTAGGATTATGAAGCAGTTCAGATCAGTGTGCAGCTTCAATAATGCTTAGTTTATTGGGAGGTCAAGGGAAACTTATGTATGTTTTGAAAACAGACCAACACTGTAAATGTACATCAAATCCATCTGCGCCAGTAATAACAAATAGATTTTCCAGATATTTAGCTTTGTTCAGATCTAAAAAGACAGGAAACTCCGTTAAAGGGTGGAAGAGGGACCAATTGACATTTTAAGCTTCGACATGGAGCTAATGGGTAGAATGAGTTATAAATTACTTAGCATAAAAGCAAGCAAGAAAGTAAGTTACCTTTTCAGGTTGATGGTCTTACATTAGAACTCTGGTAGAGGAGTTGACAAGTTACAAAAGCAGGTGAATAGAAACTAGGCGAGGAGGGGAGGGAATCAGGAGAGGGAGAAATAAATTCTGTTCAGCAGCAAGAGCTTGAAACAATGGGCAGAATGTTCTGTTCCCTTAAGTAGAGTGGGCAATGGTGGGAAAGTTGGCAAAATAGGGCGAACATTGACAAACCATATGCTCCACATCAAGAAAAATATTTCTAATTGCCCCCTTAGGGTTTAATCAGTAAGTTCTGAATCTCATTGATGACTGGTGACCATCTTATTTCTATGCGTTTGTACCTCATTTTCAGACCAACTTAATCATTTCAAATGCAGCTCCTTCCCTGACTTGCCACCGATTCCCAACATGAAAGCCAGGATGGTTACCTGGCAGCAAGTAGCTCATCATTTGCTTTTCTGAGCCTTCAGACAGCTTTGTCTTCACAGAAATGTGCCTGCATGCTCCCTGGCTGTCCCCTGGCATCCTTTATCCTTGCAACTGGCAGCACGAAACAGGCAGCCTTATCCCTTTTGGACCAACTCCTACATCACTTCCTCCCTTGAGGATCTCACTTTGGATCTCAGGCACATTTATAACTTGTTTTGGGCCAGGCCATCTTGCACGTAGGGAAATACATGCATCTCATGAATAAACACAGGTTGCATTCATAGACATCATAGACATCATAGAATCCCTACAGTGTGGAAACAGGTCCTTTGGCCCAACAAGTCCATACCGACCCTTGGAGCATCCCACCCAGACCCATCTCCTATAACCTACCTAATCTACACATCCCTGAACACTACAGGCAATTTAGCATGACCAATCCACCTAGCCCTCAAATCTTTGGTATGTGAGAGGAAACCGGAGCACCCAGAAGAAACCCACACCGCATTATAGTGGGATGTAAGAAATTGGGACAGTATGAGATTGGAGGCCAATGGCACATTCATCTCCAGAAGAGATGGGTTCAGTGCTAGTCCAGAAATTCATGGTTTGATGTTCACAGGAGATATGAAAGGCTTTGACAGTGAAGAAATGAAATGGCACTGAAAGAACAAAGCCATTTAAAAATGGTTAGGACTGTGAACACCACAACAAGTCTAAAATCAAAACTGGAAACATTACTCCCAAAATGAGGGGAAGAAAAGGGAGGTTGTCACCCAAGAACAGGGTTCCTGTGACAAAAACATCCACATCAGAAGTTTCAACCCCTCCCTGAATGCCAACAAAACCTACTCCGCAAGTCCAGCAGCTTCCTCACTGGATAGAAAGCTGTGACTGTAGCTGCAGTCTGAAGTTACTGAAGTTTCTGTTCCTGGATCTCACACTGAGCTTCATGTAGCTGGTCGAAGGTCAGAGTTGGGGATGAAGATAGGTGGGCAGGTCAATGTCAGGGAGGTCACAGGGTGATCAGTGTTATATTTATAGGCAGAGTGGAGGTGTTTGATTGAGTAATCAAACACCTTCTCTAATATGGAAGTGATTACTCTGTGAGCAATTGGACATAAATTCTGTCTCAAAGGATTCTGCTGAGGACAGTATTGCTCCTTATTTACTTTGCTAATCCAATAACAGGGGTAGAACTAAAGACATTCAAATAAATTATTATCATTGCATTGATCGTGTGAAAGTTGTCAGCCTTAAAATATATGAGACACTTTTCTACATCTGGCACCCAATGTATTAAATATTAATGGGATAGATTTTGCACGGGTTAGTTGCACTTCCCTGTATTTTATGTCAACAAAATGCTTTTGGACCAACTTCATATCTTACCCTACCAGTGTCAATCTTTGCAGGTTTCCCGATAGACACCTTGTGGCTTCTCTGAGTCAAAATGACAATTGGTGCCAAGCTGTTGAGGTGCAACATCAGATGTCGGAGGACTGCTCACAATCATTGAGTTTTAAAGTCCGAATGACTGATTGGGATTGGTGGCAGGCATCCCAAACATTTGGATTGAATTCAAAACTTTTTTTGAATAGTAAAACTGCACTAGCCTACTGCCCTACCCAATCTTGCTAAAGCTAAAATTACATCTTATCTTTTCTACTACGATTGATTTATGGCACATGATTTGAAGCGACTTACAACTAAAGGTGCCTGGAGGTAAGTGGGTGGAGTACAATATAAAGGTACATGCAATACTTACTGGAAATCAGGATCTGATTTTCATTACTGGCATATTTTGTTTTTTATTACTGACACCATAACCATTCTGTTATAAAAAGTAGTGGATAATTAGTAATAGACCTGTAAAGTATTAACGTCCAATTTTGATGTACCCTAGTAAACTTGTGCAAACGCGACAGTTAATTTATACTAACTGCACTCAGAACTTGTAACATGCTTTGGTTAAAAAGAAATGCCTCGAGTTTTGTACCGAGTCTCTACTGTTGACTTGTCACGGCTAACTCAATAATTCTAGACTTTTATTTGCAACATCTCTGAACAGATTGATCAGAAAATATCTACAATTTGCAGCTGAAATGTGAAACTTTCTAACACAGCCTTTATTGTCTTTTGCAGTAAATTTTAGCAAATAAATGAGCAGACCCCAGATGAAGGAAATTCGGTAAAATCTTCTTAGTCCAATGGAAGGAGCTAGACGTCAGGGCATAGAGGAAGTTCGGAACCAAGGGTGTTGGTTTACTGGCTCAACATGTTCTGCCTCTAAAGAATCCTAACAGAGGCAGGTCATGACCAGCAATGGTTAACTGCCCAAAAGCCCTTGAGTGGTTAAGGGAAACGCAACTGAAATTGGCAGAGAAACTCAGCAGGTCTGGCAGTGTCTGTGGAGAGGGAAAACAGAGTTAATGTTTCAAGTCCAGGGACTCTTAATCAGAACTGGACTCGAAATGTTAACTTTGCTTCTCTCCACAGGGACGTTGCCAGATCTGCTCAGTTTTGTTTTTGTTTTTGTTTCAGATTTTCATCTGCAGTTCTTTGTTTGAGTTCAGTGATTGAGTGCCTATTTGTGGGCAGATTGTGATGACACCGAATTGGCTCTCACTGAGCAGGGAGCCCGCAGTTGGCTTCCAGGAGGTGGCAGGCTTAGGACTTGGAAATGCATTCTTCCTCCCTTCCCCGCTTCCACCATCCACCAACCCTGAACACCTCAGCAGCAGCAATTAGCAATGACTACAGGTCACCTTCTGCTGGAGACTTGGCACATGTACTCAGAGCTTATTAATTATTTAACAAATGAGGTTGCTTCACAGGGAACCTCGGTGAAGCCCTTTTCATTGTCTTCCTCTGGAAGACCTACTAATCCTGAGGGAGAAACAACACAGTCAAAAAATCTGATACTTGGAAATGAAAGGGTCGTCCTGGAGCTCCATTTTGAAGCACATGAATCCAGTTGAACTAAGATGTCCCATTGACCAGTTTTCCTGACATTTCCTTCTGGGGGACAGGCGGGCTGCTACCAGGTGTCATGTCATGGCTAGGAATGATCCAGCCTGAGATTATTCTTAAAAGGCACAAGATTCCAACCACTGCTTCTCAGCCTCTTGCAACTTTGTTTCTGCACATTCCCCACTTAAATTTGATCTTTGTTTTTCTCTTTGACATCCTATTCCCTTCTCTCTTTTATGGCATGGAATGAGATTCTTCACCCCATTATGTCTGCACTGGTCATCAAACACCCATCTATTTTAGTCCTGCTTTCCAGCACTTGGCCCATAGACTTGTGTGCTATGGTGTTTGAGGTGCTCATCTAAATACTAAATTATGATGGTTCCCACCTCTGCCACCCCTTCAGGTCAAATCTTCTTGTATTCGCTTGTTCATTTTTTTTTGTACAGTCTTCACTTCAGCTTTCCCTTCTGTCTATCTTTGCCACACATTCTGTTGTTGATGTGTCCATGGCTTTCGTATGTGTTCTTTCCATTGGTTTAGACAGAAGGAAACAGGTGTAATGTGGTTACTAGAATGGGGGATGGTGCTGCTGAATAAACAAAGGCAGAGCAGCAAACGAGTGGGCATTATGCCAAGAAGTACTTGTGTGCAGACTGCTTTCCTGAGAATCTGGCGAGGATTAAGCCAGAAACAAGCAAGGGATTCAAGTTGGGGTGCTTGAAGGAGTGGGAGGGAGGAATTAGGATATGGGATGGCTGAGAAGAGAATAGGCCTGGGTGTTTCAACGGAGATGGCCGGGGATTATTTTGAAGAAAGAGTCTAGAAACACTCATGGCAGAGGTCTAGGGCTGAGGGACAAACAGAATGAGATCTAGGAACATGAAACCACTGAGTGGTTACATGTTGAGTAGTGCAGTGATACTGAAACCAGGTAAGGATTACTTGGAGAATGCAACTCATTCAAACTGAAGAATCTTGTATTTCCTTTTTGATTCCTTTAGGTGAGATGCTTTCAGACTACAGTGACGGTCAAGTGTAGGCTTCTGCCAGGCTTGACTGAAAATGCTGGCACTAGTGCTCTCAGCCTCCAAGAAAATTAGTTTACTTTCTTAAAAGTAACAAAAAACTTAAACTCTGGTCTTCAGTCATGCTGTAACCTGTAACTAATGAACAGCATCTTATTGTTTGTTTTCTTTCTCAGTTATCTAATCAGTGATCAAACATTTCTTAGATGCTGCACTTTGTGCAATGTTATAGGGCAGGTTCATACTGGTTAAATATATGATGTAATTTTGTCGGAAACTATTGAGATTAACTGTATTACTGATAAAAGCCACTATTGAATTAACCCTTTAAGTCTGTAGAATGTTCAGTAAATTATATAATTATTATAGAGTGTTTTACCGTCAGTAAAAGAGCTGTGAACTAATTAGCCAGGAACCAACTCTATGTGCAAGTGTTGTGGAGGGACACATTCATGACTGCAGTAGAGCATCAGATCATGTGTAACAAGATACTGGCTAACTAGATAACATGGCAAATTGGACTAAAGTCAAAGAGTGTTAACCTTTTTAAGTAAAAAGTGTGATCATTTTAAAATCTGGTAACCAAAGACAACCAGACAACAACATGGTGGCAAATGTGAATGACTGTAAAACATTTTAAGTTAATTCAATTCTGATAAGCAAAATTGGCTCAAATTAGTGTGAGACAGAGAGGGAGAGAGAAAGCAAACTGAATAAAAATCAAATGAACTGTGAACACAGGAAATCAGAAACAAAAACAGAAATTGCTGGAAAAGTTCAGCAGGTCTGGCAGCATCTGAGGAGAGAAATCAGAGTTCTTGTTATGGGTCCAGTAACTCTTCCTCAGAACTGATGTCAGCTAGTAAAATGTTGTTTTTTATTGCAAAGGATAGGGAGGTGGTGAAGTGGGTAAGGAGTATATGATAGGCAGCAAAAGAGCCCAAAGAGAGAGAAGAACAGTTGGAGAGATAAAGGAGCGGATAATGATCAAGCTAGGAGGGTGACTAGCTGTTAATAGAGACCATTGATGGCTAACAATGGGAGTGAGTGCCTTATGTTAAAATATTAAAACAGCATGTAGGGCATTCTGAGACTCAGCAGTTCATGTTTACAGCTTATGGGAAACTGGGGTTCGACAACTAAGAACAAGTCAAATCAGAGGGACACACACAAAAGGAAAATATGTTCACGTACGTTCTATGTCACTGAGATACACGGTCCTATAAGAGGTGACATGATATGACACATTTCTGGAGCAGGTGGAACTGGAATCCAGGGATAGGGACACTACCACTGTGCCAGAAGAGTCTCACTCAGTCCTGTCTACCTGGGGTTGCCCTGTTGTGAAGGCCTGCAGGTTGTCTCCTTGAATCATGAGGTGAAGGAAGCAACGCTGGGGGTTTGAAGATTGTTTACACACTGAAACCCCCCTTACAAACAGATGCAAAGGAAGCACGGTGCAAATGTAGCCAGAGTATTTCACTGGGATACATTGAAGATTTTGAGTGTCACATCACCATTGACCTAATGATGTAATCAGTGAATTGTGATATATGTAAAGTATCAATAGGACCAAAAGGAGCGTTTAAAAGAGAGCTCCAAGAGATTGAAGATAGGACGGTGACCACCAGACATAAATAGCCGGTTTAGGCCCGAAACGTCAAGTTTTCCTGCTCCTATGATGCTGCTTGACCTGCTGTGTTCATCCAGCCCCATGCTTGTTATCACAGACTGGGTAAATTCAGTTGCAATGGGAGAGAAGCCAATAGTATAACTTAAAATTTTCTTGAATCCCAAAGATCTTAATCAGACCATAAAGAGGGATCACAAGCCCGTTCCAACCCTGGAGGGTTCATAAACTAGCACTGACAGTGGCAAAAGCGAACTCAGTGTCTGAAATAATTACTGGAATGTGAAGCTAGACCCAACATCTTCACTGTTGACAACATGCAATGTAACTTTTGGAGTGAACAAATTTCTGCCTCTGCATTTTGGCCTTAAACTGATCCAGGGTGTGTTTCAACAGTAGGTCTATAATTCATACAGAGGATGTAAAGGAGCAATTGACACAGCAGATTATATCGAAATATAAGGTACAGAGGATAAAGATCATTTGCACCGTTTACATAACACAATGGAGAAAACTAGGGATTTTGGAATCAAGTTAAATGTAGTCCACCACATTGTGAAAATGACAGAATGCCAGTTCTTTGGAACAGTGCAGACGCCTGATGGAATCAAACCAAATCCTGAAAGAATCCTGGCTATTTCTGGGATGGAAGCTTCAAGAGATGAGAGAAGTGAGGCGTTTCCTTGGTTTCATTCAATTCGTGAGTTCCTTCTTATTGCATATGTCAAAACACACAGCAAACCTGTAGGAGCCGATGAAAGAAGTTCTGCAGAGTACCAGTGGTCAGAGTCACATGACATGAGTTGCAACAAACTCAAGTTGGTAATATGCAGAGAGATAAATCAGTCATACTGCAGTAGAAAAAAAACACCCTGTTACTCTGCAAGTAGATGCTTCCATGAAAGGACTGAAAACATCCTTGGTACAAGAGTAAAAGCCAATAGCATTGGCAAAGCTCTAATTTTAGCTGAGACCAGATATGCCAATGTAGAAAGAATGTTTTTCACAGTCGTATATGAACATGAGAAGTTCTATACAGATCTCTCTAGGAGAAAGCTCACAATGGAGAGTACTCATCATCAACTGGAGCCAATCTACAAGACTAATCTGTGTAAAATGCCAGTGACACCACAGGGGTTATTCTTGAGGTTTCAAAATAACGATTTCATTCTTAAATACAAGCCAGGAAGTGGTGCTGGCAGATAGCCCGTCTTTGCTGTTGCCATAGTTAAAAAAACACGAGATTGTCGATCTAGGTATAAAGATCTACCATCAGGTGAATGTAACACCACTAAAAGTGAGTCAAATTAGAGATAAGATCAGTAAAGATGATGGGTTCCGTATGATGCTCAGTAAGTAATCCAGGAATGGTCTGGTAAGATACAGTGAACACATCCAGCAATAGGGTAGCAGAGGTCTGTCAGAGCTGACTTCACACCAGAAAATGTTCTCAAACTAATTGGATCTAGAGTCAAAACCTCTGCTATCAATATCGTGGGAATTGCCAATGACTAGAAACTGATCTGGGCCACACACACGAATATTGCGGCAACAACAGTAGGAAAATTCCAAGGCATTCTATGCATATATAAGGAGCAAGAGGATAGTTAGGGAAAGGGTAGGTCCACTCAAGGACAAAGGAGGGAATTTATGCGTTGCACCAGAGGAAGTAAATGAGGTCTTGAATGATTATTCACAAAGGAGAAGGACATGGTGTGTGGTGGGTCTCATCGATGTTCTGGGGCACATCAATATAAAAAGGGCGGAAAGGTTGGGTGTTTTGAAAAGCATTAAGGTAGACAGGTCCCCAGAACCTGATTGCATCTATCACAGAATGCTGAGGGAGGCAGGTGAGGAAATTGCTAGGACCTTGTATGAAATCTCTGTATCCTCTTTAGTCACCGGAGAGGTCCTGGAATACTGGAGAATAGCCAAAAATGTTTCTTTGTTTAAGAAGGGCAACAGGAATGATCCAGAAAATTACATGGGCTGGTGAGCCTCGCATCAGTGGTAGGGAAATTGTTGGAGAAGATTCTTAGGGGTGGGATTTATTCATATTTGGAAAAATATGGACTTATTAGCAATAGATAGCATAGCTTTGTGCGGGGAAGGTTGTGTCTCACAAGCTTGATTGAGTTTTCTGAGGAAGTGACAAAAATCATTGATGAGGGCAGGGCAGTAGATATTGTCTACGTGGACTTTAGCAAACCTTTGGCAAGGTCCCTCGTGGTAAGCTGATACAAAAAAAATAAAGTTGCATGGGTTCCCCATGAGCTGGTACGATGGATATACAACTGACAGAGGGTGCAAGGAAAGGTGCTTTTCTGACCGGAGATCTGTGACCAGTGGTGTTCTGTTGTTTGCAATATATATAGATGTTTTGGAGGAGAATGTAGGTGGCCTGATTAGTAAGGTTGCAGATGACACAGCTGCGGGTAGTGAGAAGACCCAGCGGGACATAGATATACTGGAGATTTGGATGGAGAAATGGCAAATGGAATTTAATCCAGACAAATTGGAGGTGATGTATTCTGGAAAATCTAATGCAGGAGGGAAATATACAGTAAATGGCAGAGCCCTGAGAAGCATTAACATAGAGATCAATCTAAGTGTACAGGTCTACAGTTCCCTGAAAGTGGCAACACAAGTGGATAAGGTGGGCAAGAAGGCATTTAGCATGCTTGTCTTCATTGGTCAGGTGGTAGAGTATAAAAATTGGCAAGTCATATTACAGATATGTACAAAACTTTACTTAGGCCACGTTTGGAATATTGCATACAGTTCTGGTCATCACATTACCAGCAGGAGCCATAGAGTAGTACAACATGGAAACGGACCTTTCAGCTCAAACTGGTCCATGCTGACCATGGTGCCCTCTGAGTTAGTTTCAATTGCCCACATTTGGTCCATATCCCTGTAAACCCTTCCCATCCATTTACCGATAAAAATGTTTTTAAATGTTGCTATTGAACCTGCCTCAATCACTTTCTCTGGCAGCCCATTCCATATACGCACCAGCCTCTGAGTGAAGACATTGCCCCTCAGGTCCTTCTTAAATCTTTTCCCTTTCACCTTAAACCTATGCCCTTCAGTTTTCAATTTCCCATCCCTGGGAAAAAAGACCATATGCATTCATCCTGTCTATGCCCCTCATGATTTCGTACACCTCGGTAGGATCACCCCTCATTCTCCTATGTTTCAAGGAATAAAGTCCTACCCTGTGCAACCTCTCCCTGTAACTCAGACCTACGCATCCTGGCAATGTCATTGTAAATCTTCTTTGCACACTTTCCAGTTTAACTATATCTTTCCTATAACAACGTGACCAAACTGTACACAATACTCCAAGTGTGGCTTGACCAATGACTTATACATTGTAACATAATGTCCCAAGTCCTATACTCAAAGCCTTAACCAATGAAGACCAGTATGCTAAATGCCTTCTTCACCAACTCGTCTACTCGTGACAAGTTCTGAGGAAGGGTCACCTTCCTGAAATGTTAACTCTTTTTTCCTTCACAGATGCTGCCAGGCCTGCTGAGCTTTTCCAGCAACTTTGTTTTTGTGTCTACTTGTGACGCTGCTTTCAATGAACGATGTAGTTGTACTCCTAGGTTCCTCTGTTCCACAACACTCTTTACCATTTGCTGTATAAGTCCTACCTAGGCTTGACTTTCCAAAGTGCAACAACAATCTGTATTGAATTGCATTAGCCAATCCTCAGCCCATTTCCCCGATTGATCAAGATCCCTCTGTAATTTTTGATAACCTTCTTTGCTATCAACGACACCTCCTAATTTTGTATCATCCACAAACTTACTCATAATGCCTTGTACATTCACATCCAGATCATTTATGTAAATAGCAAATAACAAAGGTCCCAGCACTGATTCCTGTGGCACACCATTAGTCACAGACCTCCAGTGCGAGAAACAACCTTCAATCATCACCCTCTGCTTCCTACCGTTGAGTCAGTTATGAATCCAATTAGCTAGCTCTCCCTGGATCCCATGCAACATAACTTTGATGACTGACTTGCCATGCAGGACCTTGTCAAAGGCCTTACTAAAGACCATATAGAACAACATCCATTGCCCTACCCTCATCCACCCTTTTGGTTACCTCTTCAAAAAAACTCTAAAAGATTTGTCAGATATGTCTTCCCATGCACAAATCCATGCTGACTACCCTAGATCAGACCTTGACTATCCAAAGGATCCTGTCCCTCAGCATCCTCTCCAATAACTTGCCTACCACTGATGTTAGGCTCACTGGCCTGTAGTTCCTGGCTTGTCTGTACTACCTTTCTTAAACAATGGAGCAACAATAGTCACCCTCCGGTCTTCTGGAACTTCACCAGTGGCCAAAGATGAAGCAAAAATCTCTGCAAGGGCCTCTGCAATTTCTTCCCCAGTCTCCCACAACTTCTGAGGATGGACTTGATCAGGCCCAGGGGATTTACCCATCTTAATGCGTTTTAAGGCTGCAAACACCTCCTCTCCGGTAATATGTACACGATCCAAAACATCCCCACTTGTTTCCCTTACTTCCTTAGCATCCATAAATCTCTCCTCAGTAAACACTGGGGAGAAATATTCATTAAAAATCTCCCCCATCTCCAGTGGCTCCACACTTAGACAGCCATGCTGATCTTTAAGGGGACCTGTTCTCTCCCGAGCCACCCTTTTACTCTTAATATAGCTATAGAAACTTTTGGGATTATCTTTAATCTTATCTGCCAGATCCAGCTCATACCCTCTTTTTGCTTTTCTGATTTCCCTCTTAAGTGTGCTCCTACACTTTTTATTGTCATCCAGGGATTCACTTGAGTCCAATAGTTTAAACCCAATGTATGCCTTCTTCTTTTCACTGACCAGAGCCTCAATATCCCTCGTCAGCCAGAGATCCCTAAACCTGCCAGCTTTTCCCTTCACCCAATGAGCGGCAGACTGTCCCTGGACTCTTCAAATCACTCTTTTAAAAGCCTCCCATTTGCCAGTTGTTCCTTTTCCTTCAAACAGACCCACTCAATCGACCTTTGCTAGATCCTGCCTAATGGCCACAAAGTTGGCCTTGCTCCAGTTTAGAACCTTAATCTGTGGACCTGTCCTATCTTTTTCCATAACTATGTTAAAACTAAGACAGTTATGGCCACTGGACTCAAAGTGCTCTCCAACTGATGTGGAATCTTTGGAGAGTGTACAGAAACGGCCTACCAGGATGTTACCTGGAGGGTATTAGCTATGAGGAGAGATTGAACAAACTTGGTTTGTTTTCACTTAAACATTGAAGGTTGAGGGGCGAACTGATAGAATTTTACAAAATTATGAGAGATATATAATGGGTAGTCAGAGACTTTTTCCCAGGATAGAAATGTCAATTCCTCAGGCAAATAGGTTAAAGGTAAAAGAGGGTAAGTTTAAAGGAGATGTGAGAGGCAAGTTTTTTTAAACATAAGGTGATAAGTGCCTGGAATGAGCTGACAGAGGAGGTGTGGAGGCAGAAACAGTAGAAAGGCAGATTACTACCTGAATGGCTGTAAATTAGGAGAAGGGAGTGTGCAGTGGGCCCTGCATGTCCTTGTGCACCAGTTGCCGAAGGTAAGCACGCAGGTGCAGCAGGTGGTAAAGAAGGCAAATGGTATGTTGGCCTTCATTGTGACATGTTTCGAGTACAGGAGCAGGGATGTGTTGTTGCAGTTGTACAGAGCCTTGGTGAGACCACACCCGGAATATTGTGTGCAGTTTTGGTCTCCTATTCTGAGGAAGGAGGCTCTTGCTCTTGAGGGAGAGCAGCAAAGGTTTACCAGGCTGATTCCAGGGATGGCGGGTCTGACGTAGGAGGAAAGATTGACTAGGTTGGGATTGTTTTTGCTGGAGTTGAGATGACTGAGGGGGTATCTCATAGAGACTTATAAAACTCTAACAGGACTGGACAGGGTAGATGCAGGGAGGTTGTTCCTGATGGTGGGCGTGTCCAGAACTAGGGGCCACAAGATGAAGATTCGGACTCGACCATTTAGGACGGAGATGAGGAGACATTGCTTCACCCAAAGAGTGGAATTCATTACCACAAGAAGTGGTTGATGCAAAAACATTGAATGTATTCAAGAGGCGATTAGATATAGCAGTTGGGGTGAATGGGATCAAAGGTTACTGGGAGAAAGCAGGATTAGGCTATTGAGTTGGATGATCAGCCATGATTGTGAAAATGGTGGAGGAGGTTTGAAGGGACAAATAGCCCCCTCCTGCTCCTACCTTATATGTAATCTGTGTAAATGTTTAAAAGGCATCTTGATAGATATATGGATGAGTAGGAATAGAGGGACGGGGCAAAGGGTTTCTAGTTTAGAAAGGCATCATGTGTCAAAGCAGGTTTTGTGGTCCGACGGGCCTGTTCCTGTTCTGTACTGTGCTTTAAATAGCAGGTCAGGGACTATGAATTTTGTTGAAAGTAACTGACCTCCTGTCACCTGAATGCCAGTTAACTTTCTAAAAGGCATAAGTCACAAGTGTGATGGAATGCTCCCTGTAGCGTATCATACCAACAATGACATCTCCAAACCAGATCATTTAACGGTTAATTAGACATAGCAATAGGCAATTGCTGGAGAGCAGAAAAGTATGTGAAAACAGGCTGTTTTGCAAGAAGGTAGCCTTGTGAGAACAAGCAGTATTGCAGCATTACCTGGACTTGTTTTTGACCAAGCCCAGAGGAATGTTTGGGAAAAGTACTCAGAAGGGGAAATTCAGCATGTATTATCAAATCCAGTGTACCAGTAATATTGGGACTTTTCACAATTCATTAGACTGGGCGCATGACCGATGCTGTCGAAATTGAGGTCGCGCTCCAAGTGCCAGTGTCTGGTTTCCTCACAGGTGAATGGGCATGAGACTCGCTTTTTTAAATACGTCTAAGTAGCTTAAGCTAATAGTTAGTTTCAACATATCTAAAGTAGTATAAGGTAATATTTAGTTCCTACATACAGGCCACAAGTCACACAGAGCTAATAAATTTGCTTTATCAATAAAACAAAGAACTGTGGATGCTGGAGATCTGAAACAAAAGCAGAAAATGCTGGAGAAACTCAGCAGAATGGCAGTATCTGTGGGAAGAAAGTGTTTTGAGTCCAGTGACTCTTTATCAGAGCTGTCAGCACTAAAAGCAGCATCTCTGTTTTTGCTTTATATCAGTGGTTTCTTGCATTCATTTTGATCAGAACTGAAAGAACTAGGTAAGGCATTTCAGTCTTATGTTACACTCCCCACTTGCCTGGGTAAAGACAACTCCACTCAAGAAACTCAATGTCATCCAGGTTAATGTAGATTACTTCCTTGGCACCCCTTCCAGCAGCTTCAATGTTCACTCCTTTCACGCTCAGTAGCAGCAGTGGGTAGATCCACAAGATACATTGCAGAAATTCACCAAGGCTCCTTCGACAGCATCTCCCAAACTCGTGACCTCCATTACCTAGAAGGACAAATGTAGCAGATATATGGGAACACTACCAATTGCCAGTCCCTTCCACGTCATACACCATCCCGACCTGGAAATATATTGCCATTCCTTTACTGTTACTGAATTATTATCTTAGAACTACATTAATAACAGCACTGGGGGTGTATTACATGCCAAGGAGTCAACCGTTCAAAAAGGTAGCTCACCCCCATCTCTTAAAGGCAATAGCTGAGCAATAAATGCTGGCTTGGCCAGTAATGTCCTCATCCCATGAAGAAATAATACAAAAAAATTGCAGGCAATATCCAAAAGACAGATGAGGACCACTTAGGAATGGAGAAATATGTGTATAGAGTCAGATCAGCTTTGCACTGTGCAGCTCTGGAATTCACTATGCTAGTGTGCAGTGGACATTGAATACATTTAAACAGGAGATAGACAGATTTTTAATTAGTAATATGTTGAAGTGTTTTGGAGAACAAGCAGGAGAGTGGAGTTGAGGCCGAGATGAGATCAGCAATGATCACATCAAATGGCGCAGCAGGTTTAAGGACCTGAATTGCCTACTCTTGTTCCTACCTCTAATTTTCTTACGTACTGGATAGGCCCAGTTGTCATGTGAGACATCAGAGGTGAAACCTGTTGAATAGTTTTTCTTGGCTTGGCTGAGTTGTCCATGCTTTGCTGGTGCAAAAGTAGGGTGCTGTGGCCACAGATCACACAGAAATTTGTGTTTTCAATTAGGTTGCTCTTCATCCACAATCAACTTCGCAACTTCACTTGGCAGTTGCAGTCTTGGCCAATGCTAGTGCTGATTTCATCAATAGAGAATAAGTTGCTGGTGATTGTTGGCTCCTAGTGTGTGGAGGCTGTCAGTAATCTCTAGATCGAGGTTGTCAATGTTGAAGTTAGATGGATTTAACGTTTGGAACGAGGTGGATGTCATTGAATATGAGTTCCCTGATTGGGGCTATAATCTGGCCCAATCAGAGAGCCCTGCCTGACAGATATAAACAGGAGTGTCAGAGATTCTGTTCACACTGAGAGCTGGCTCTGAGGAAGCTGGATCAATGTTAAGAGTTCTGCACATGTAAATAAAAGGTGTCTTGATGACAGGATACCGGCCTCTGTGGAATTAATTCAATGGAGTCTTTACATAAGATAACTTTGGTCTACCTGATGCTGATTGCTAGTCCACACTCCATGTAGACCCAAGAGAAGCTATATCCAAGGTGATCCAGTGAACATTAGAATGCCATTCCAGTGCAGTGGCATCAGCAAATATACAAGGACATTATACAGCTTGTTTTTGGTGTGCAGTCTTGCCCAGTTGAACAATTTGCCATGAGATTTTGCATACAGGTAGACACCCTTTTTCAAGCCGCCAAAAGTATATAATAGCAGCATGGAAGATAATATGCCAAAAAAAATTTTGTGCCTGGAATTTATATTAATTGAAAAATCAAGAAAGAATGATGGCTTTAAAACAAGGACTGAATTGCTTATGGCCCAGTTATTCCTTTATCTCCAACTTTATATTACATCCATTGGAGTATTGTAACTAGAGAGGGACAGTGCACTCGGCATTCTTGGAACAATTATTAACCAGAACAATACAATCATCAACATGATTTTGATATTTGAGTTAATTTGATATTTGAAGTTGTATTTAACTGGCTTGGCACAGATAAGACAGGCTATATCTAAATGGTCTTGTTCTGTGTTACTTAATTTTATGTTCTTATGATTTACATACCTCATACATGTACTTTGCTCCATTGAAATTTGGGTGAGGCCACAACTGACAATGGTCTTGACTGGCAGTTAGCAGATTCCTGGGAGAAATTCATGGTGACTAAGCCAACAATTTCACTTCCTCTGTCTGAGGAAAGAGCTCACCCTGCTTATGTCCCACCACAATAGATCAGAAACTCATTGTGTGAGGAAATTTAGCCACAAACCTGTTTCTTACCAGACTTTAGCACGGCACTTTTCTGTCAGTGACAGAATTATGAAATTTACAGAAGATCGACAGCTTTCTGTTGATGTTTTATTCCAAAGACACACTATTGCATTTGAATGGCTTTCCATCCCAGCATCTCCCATGACATAAATAAAAACCAAAAGAACTGTGGATGCTGTAAATCAGGAAAAAAAAAGTTGCAGGAAAAGCTCACAGGCCTGGCAGCATCTGTGAAGCTAAATACAGATTTAACATTTCGGGTCCGGTGACTCTTCCTCAGAAGACATGTTTGCTTTATTGAATCTAATGGGTGGAAATCAGGTGGGCTTTACAAATGATAAATGATTTGACCTGTTTCATTATTGCCCCGGCAGTGCAAGTGATAATACATTGTGCCACTGTCCTACAGAATTTTATAGAAATCTTAAATTATTTAGATCAGACTTGCAAAATTTTTATTTTACAGCCTTACAGAATCCGACTATATCTAAGAGAAAGTAATGACAAGAATATAAAACAAGAATATATGATTGTACAGTAACATTTCTTTATTACCTTTATCACCAAAATGATGACCACCAATTAATTTAATCCCATTTTTAGTAGGTATATTTCAAAACACAGCAGGAAGATGGGCCTAGGTGAGCAGTGTCATGGATGGATAAGGTTCAAGACATCAAAATGACTTTTTTGCCATTAGTCCAAAGTAGACAATAGAACAAGTAGGTGCAAATCAGAACACGTTCTCTAGATTTATGTAACTATCTAATTAGTTTACCCTATCTAGCAAAACAGCATTTCTGTGCATTAGTATAACATTTGACAACCATAATAGTTTCGTGAATGAAACAGAAGTAATCGTCAGATAAAAGCAACAGCTAATTGCATTTCCCTGGCTGCTTTTGCAACCAGAAAGGGTTGCAGTAAATTCCCATCCTTATAAATTGCTAACAGATGTTTTAAATTCTGGAAAATAGCGGGTGGCTCATTAACTGCAACTCCCACATATCATCCTTGTCAGACATGCCTCTAAGAAATATAGTTTTGGCTTTCATTCTTAGCCTTGGCTCTTTACACAGCCCATGTAAATTCCAGATTTTTGTGCAGCTTCCATATCTAGTAAAACTGTTCTAGGCTTTCTCATACATTCCTTGAGAGGACAAGATTAATTTAGCAGTGGATATTCATTTTCTCACTTCCAGCCTGTAACCCTGCCTGTGTTGCAATTCATCTTGTCTTTCTTTATTTTTAAACCGCAGTAAAATGGTTGCCCACTAGTCTTATTCCATCAGAGCTCTAAATATACAGCCAGCCGGTTCTTCCTCTTTAGTGCATCTTTGCTGTGTTGAAATGAAGACTCATTGGCTCCTGTTCTAACTCATTATTTCCCAGAACCCTAATACTTATGATCTTCCTCAATCTTTCCGTCATCTTATAACTATTTCAATCAACAATTTAAAATCCAGTAAAGGTGTCATCTCAGTATTAATTTTTAAGCGAGGTTGCTATGCAGAAGGAGGCCATTTCACCCATCACCTCTCTGCGCATTCAGATTCCAATCTAATGTATTTAGCTCATCTTCTTTGCTGCTCTTTGCAATGGATCGTGTGCCTCCAGCTGATTTTCAATGGGACTTTTCTAATGAGGTGACCTTTTATTATATGATAGCGATATAATTAGATGCAGCAGATGATGGTGTTTTCTTGGTCTTACTTGAAGCCCAAACAACTTGTTGCTTCAACTATCTGATAGCATATGTCAACGTTAGCCATCTTACATATAATCTCAGCAATATATTTCAGAATGGAAGGAGAGGAACAATGTAATTGTTGTCACTTAAATGCCCTTTTTAGCCTGATACACTTAATCTCCGAGCTACGTGGTTAATTTCAGGTAATGACGATATTGACAGAATTTGGGCCTGAAGATCGAAGCAAAAGGATATTGGAGGACACAGAGCTATGGACCACCGAGGGCCAACTGTTCTTATTTCAGCTGGTTTCATAAAATGATTCAAAAGCCATGTTGCGAATCTTGCTCACAGGGCATGAAGTCTAATCTGTTTGAGGGCAGGTTGTGGCGTAGCATCATCTCACACAATTCTCTGATGCTCACCTCATTAAGTATACGCCATGGTGCCACTGTTGCACTACCTCGAGTTCAGCAGCTGTGAAATGCTCACCGCTGTTGGAATCTAGTGATGTTCAATCTGTGGGCACCAGGTTTTAAGCAGCAGCTGTGCACTATGTCAGATGTAATGTCCATTGAGGTTGTGTGGTGTCCAGGGTCTGGAGGAACATGCAGCAATACCACTGGAAGTTTAATTCACTTCTGCTCACTGCAAGCGTGAGTGCCACCATCTTCTCTCTGCTACCTCACTCTCACTCTAATTCTGCCACTACACCTATCCTCATCACAGCTCATGGTCTACCACTCTCACCATGACATGCAGCATCTTTTCTGAACATACGTCACCCACCCCGTCCCCTCAAACTACTACCCCATGCCCTCTGTGATTCCTACTCAACCACTCGGGACACCTCACCAGCTTTCCTGAATGAAGAAGGACTGACTCCCTGCCTGACCATAGTCTGCCTTGACTGTCCATTGCTGCCAGACATGACAAGCTGCCTGACTACCATGTCTACACTGAACAGCAAGAGAATGCAAGGCTTAGATGCTGTAAGCTTCCAAGTAGGTGTAAAGTGAGAATGCACTAAGAAAGCAGGCCAAAGATGTGCAAGTTAGGTGGATTAGTGGATAGCCATGCTAAATTGTCCATAGTGTTCAGGGATGTGCAGGTTAGGTTATGAGAAATGCAGGGATAGGGCTAGGGGATGGTCTTCAGAAGGCCTGAGTGGACTTGTTGGGCCGAATGTCCTGTTTCCACACTGTGGGGATTCCATGATTCTATGAAAGCAAACAAAAAGATGGAACCTATGAGATGGGTGCTGGCCTCTGTGTGTGAAGTGGCCAGGCAGAAGCTTCACAATGAAAGGTGACAGTGAGCTCCGAAGTGCAGCATTGAGCTGGTGAACAGAATTATAAGTGAGTCTGAGATGTGCCTTGAATGATGCGGTGACACTGGAGTGTGTCTGCTGCCAACTTTCATGGAGGAGGTGTGCAGATGGTTGCTGCTTAGGGCCTGTGGTGTATGGGACTGCTGGCTAAGGTACAGGCTTAGGGATCAAGCAATGAGCCGGAGCTACTAGGTATCCACCCAGTCTTTCATGTTGAGAATTATTGCCATCTAATTTCTCTCCACTGCCTGAGAAAATACCAAACTGGATGTAAATGAAAGGAGAATATAATGAAATGTAGATGTGTGCAATAGGCCCCCCCCCACCACCACCACCCCCCCGCCCCCGACCCCCCGCCTCGCCATACTCCTGTGAGATTCTTATCTCGCCATTAAAACCTTGGGTGAAAACTTAGACTTCTTTTTCTCTAAGTCAAGAATCTAATTTCTCCAATCTCAACATATTATTTCAATTGACTTGTCTATTGGCCCTGATATTCTGGACTGGCAAGATTCTGACCCATGTAGGAAAAACTTTAAAGCATGAAGTATGCCTATTGGACACACACACCTTCTTTTATCATTTGTTTATAGGCTGTGGGCATTTATTGTCCATCCCTAATTGCTGCAGAATCAGTCTCGTTGTTGTGGGTCTGGAGTCACATATAGGCCTGACCTGCTGAGAATGTCAGATTTCATTCCCTGAGGGGTGTTATAACAATTGACAGTAATTACATGGTTGTCAGTAGAATAGCTTTTCCAGATTTTTATTGTATTTATATTTCACCATTTGCCATAGTGGGATTTGAACACAAATCCTCAGACTTTTACCCAGGGCTTCTGCATTATTAGCCCAGTGACGTTACCGTGATGCATCTGCCTCCCCTAGAGATTCAAACTTAAAGAAATGCAATAATTTAAGTTTACTGCCAACAGTTCAGATCCCAGAATGTAACCTTGCACGATAGATCATATCTTTTTTAACAAATGTGGTTTAGAAGGCTATCAGTCATTGTAACATAATCGCTTAGGCTGCATAATTTATTTGCCAAAAGCACAATTTATTACACAAAAGAATATATTTTTAAAAAGCTGTCTCAATATAAAATACAGTTAGATAGACCTTAAAACAAAGTCTCGCATGTTTCCTGACACTTATGGAGAATGAAGTCCAGTTAAATTACCCCTCTATAAAGTTGTTAAATTCTACTTAACTGATTCTCCCAAGACTTTTCTACCCCCTATGAACTGAGGAGACAATTTGATGAATCTTTTTTAAATCTGTCAAGAACATGAACTCTTCACACCTCTGGGACCATAAGTTTCCTTATTTCTAATAACCTGCATATTTCTAGCCAAATCCTCTTTGTTTGGAAGTTTCACAAATGAAACCTCTGTAGTGAGATGACTGTGTTTTCCCTGAGCTGTTCTATACTCTTGTAAGGAGATAAGAATAAACTTGTTTCTGACCCCGGTTAGGTCTGTTCTAAATTGCTCTAAAAAGCTTCAGTCACTGGATTTTCTAAACCAAAATCAATCCTTGCTCACCCTGAACTGAAAACAAACTAACGGTCTTCCACATTTACTCTACTTTTCCTAAACCACCACAGTATAACAAATTTTCCATTAACACGTCAAGGATTCATAGTCACCTGTTTTCTGAAGTAAAGCCCTTCACAAATGTAACCAACATGCCACCATATTGAAATCTAAACTTTAAATCTTGTTTGTTTTACATATGCTTTTCATTACTGGGTTCATAAGAATTACGAGTTGAGTACAGGAGAACAGATTCTTCCTGGCAGGAGAAAAATCCCCACTAGCAACATTCTGGGCCTACCATTAACCAGAAACTGTACTGGACTAGCCATGTAATTATAGTGGATACAAGAGTAGGTCAGAGGCTAGGAATACTGCTGCAAGTAACTTACATCCTGACTCCCTAAACCTGTCCATCATCTACAAGTCACAGGTCAGGAGTGTGATGGAATACACCCCACTTGGCTGGATCATTGCTACTCCAATAGCACTCAAAAAGCTTGACACCATCCAAGACAAAGCAGCCTGCTTGTTTTCTATCACATCCACAAACATTCAGTCACTCCACCACCGATGCTCAGTAACAGCAGTGTGTATTATCTAGAAAAGGCACTGCAGAAATTCACCAAAGATACTTAAACAGCACTTTCCAAACCCATGACCACTTCCATCTAGAAGGCCAAAGGCAACAAGTACACTGGAACACCACCATCTGCAAATTCACTTCCAAGCCACTCACCATTTTGGCCTGGGTTATTGTGTTATCATCTGGAATTTCCTCTCTAACAGCATTGTGGACATCCCTCCAGAAGACGTACTGCAGTGGTTTAAGAATGTAGCCCACCAGTACCTTCTCTAGGGTAACTAGAGATGGGAAATATGTGCTGGCACAGCCAGTGACACTGATGCCTCGTCAGTGAATGTAACAAACAAGCTTTCAACAGCTCCTAGGCTTTGATCTGCTCTTGTGGTCACAGGTTATATATGCTAGTCCAGTTCAGTTTTTGGTCAATGTTAACCCAGAAAATGTTGATAGTGGGGGATTCAGCGATGGTAATGGCATTGATTGTCAAGTGGAGATGGTTAGATTTTCTTTTGTAAGAAATGGTGATGGGCTGACACTCGCATGGCATGAATGTTACTTAGCACCTTGCCCAGGTCTTTCTGTAGATGAACACAGCCATTTGTAGTAGAAGGATCATAAATGATCTGCACATTGTGTAATCATCTGTGGACACCCTACTTCTGAACTTATGATGGACTTAGCTACTTTTTTTCACAAAACTGCAATGACTGGTGCTTACATAAAGCTCCTTCTCTTACTCTTCCCAGGTTTTAACACCCTTCCCTCTATGTATTCCACCTCCTTTTATTCTCATTGTATTGAAACATCACTGCAAATGTCATCCATTGAAATAAGACTTTCCACAAGCGTTAATATTCTGGAATGTGTTTCGTTTCTTAGGAATCCTCCCTGTGACAATCTGCAGGCTTTTGACTCTCAAATTTGCCAGAATCAAACCGTAGATTCATGGTTTGCCTCATGTTCTCGTATCACTTTAGACCCAAAAACCATAGAACTTAATTGCTCTCTTGAGTGTCTCAGTAAGAAAACTCTCAATAGCTCATTCCCAATGTGGTAATAACACAACCAGGAGAACCCAACAAACTGTGCCAATAATTAAAGAGGTTTATGTAAAAACCATGAACAGGAAGAAAAACTCCTAAACATCACTTGCAGGAAGTAATTACTGTCATGTGATGGCAGGAGATTACTTCTATTATATAGTGTCACTGTATTTCTAAGATAAGAGAGCAGTCATATAAACCACGAACCCAAGCTGACTATAAGTAGTTTCATTTGTATGTCAAAGGATGGACCTGAGCCAGAGATGCTGTAACAGATGAACCGCTGAATATATTTACTCTCTCCTTTTATGTATCAGTTCCATTCTGCAATAAACTGTCCATTATGTAAAATTTACTGCTGACAGAATTATTCCTTTTGCTGTGAGAGCGCTTTTGCATTCAAGATGACACAGTGTCAAATAACTGAGCAACGGGAAATTCACTGGGTCTGAAATTTTCAAGATCTTGATCAGCCATTGGACTTCTCTTGGCACCTGGAACTGACACTATTCCATTGATGGGGATTGTGTCAGTTGAATGTTCAGGTTGATAGAGGCACAACAGAGACGCGGGATAGATCTGACTCTCTGGCTGAGTGTTGGAGTATCAATCTAACAGCTGAATCAATAGGTTTCACATTGAAATGTCTTAATTCTTTGCTCAAAAAGGAAAACAAAAATGGCCTGCCATCGAATGAGAATTAATTCTCATAATTCCACCTAAGATACCTTCCTTTGGCCTAAGGAAGCCATGCCATTTCACAGCTGCAAACAGTACATTTGCTGGGAATTCTTTTGAGATCGTTTGGGTGGCCCAGCATTAAACATATGTCAATGTTTTGCTGGCATAGCTTTCTCAATTGTCAAGAATCCATGGAATTGTTTACATAGCCTGGAACTGTGGCTCACTATCTGACTACAAAACTGTCTGCACATGTTATGTAGTGAGATGGAGAGGCAAAAAATTAAGAATCTAATGATGACCATGAATGACAATTGTTAATTGTCAGACAAACCCATTTGGTTCACAAATATCCTTTAGGAAAGGAAACTGCCATTCTTAATTGATCTGGCTTACATGTGACTCCAGACCTATAGCAATATGGTTGACTCTTAACTGCTTTCTGGGCAATTAGGTTAGGGCAATAAATAAACCCAGCTCGTGATACCCTTATCCCACAAATTAATTTAAAAAAAAGACACCCTGTGGACTTTGAAATGGAATCAAGAATGCAATTTCCATGGAGCAGAAACCAAGTTCCTGCCACCCCTAAAACAATATTTCTGTATTATGCTTTCACTTAACAGTAGCTCAGCTTTAATTCTTTCACATTCACAGCCACCATAGCGTGCTCGCAAAGTATGATATGAATACTTTGGATGCAAATCACACCTGTATATAATGCCTTGGGAGAGAGAGAGCTGTCAACCAGATGAGACGTAAAGACAACAAGTTTACTTTTATTGTTTCTTCTCCATTATCTGAAATAACGGTGTGCAAATCAAATTCGACAAATTGCTTCTTCTCTTCTAGATGAAAGTTTGAAGATCTTTTCACTTTATCTGCAAAATGTTATTCTTCAATAATTTAGGAAGTTTATGCTTTATCAAAACAAGAACGGAGGAAGTTCCTTCAAGTTTAGACATGAAACTGGATCAGTGCTGTCAGACAGAAACCTTTGCCTCATCACTTTTGAAAATCTGTTATCTAATGCTTCCTTTATACATTAAACATGGTGCATGTATAGAATCTTTCTGAAGTCGGGACAGGTTGACATAGCCCAACGAACTGAGTTGGGAAAACTTTCTGTGTACTCACTAAGAGATAGTAAGAACTGCCGATGCCGGAGTCAGAGATAACACAGTGTGAACCTGGAGGAACACAGCAGGCCAGGCAGCATCAGAGGAACAGGAAAGTTGATGCTTCGGGTCGGGACTCTGCTTCAGAAATGGGGGAGGGGAAGGGAGCTCTGAAATAAATAGAGAGAGGAGGGCTGGGGCTGGGGAAGGTAGTTGGATGGTGATAGGTGAGTGCAAGTAGGCAGTGGAGGGGATTGGTCAGTGAGGTGGGAGGAACGGATAGGTGGGACAGAAGATGGACAGGTTGTGTCAGGTCAAGATGCAGGGATGAGAGGGAGGGTTGGTCATGGAATGAGGCTGGGGATGGGGAGATTTTGAAACTGGTAATGTCCACATTGAGACCCCTGGGTTGTAGGCTCCCAAGGCGGAATATGAGGTGCTGCTCCTCATAGGGGCACCTGCCCCTACACCTCCCCCCTCACCTCCATCCAAGGAATCAAAAAAACCTTTCACATCAGGCAGATGTTCACCTGCACATCCGCTAATGTGGTCTACTGCATCCACTGCTCCCGGTGTGGCCTCTTCTACATCGGTGAGACCAAGTGGAGGCTCGGAGATCACTTTGTAGAGCACCTGTGGTCTGTTCACAACAAACGACAACGTCTTCCAGTCGCTCACCATTTCAACTCCCCCTCCAACTCCCTTGGTGACATGTCCATCCTGGGCTTCCTCCAGTGTCACAATGATGTCACCCGCAAACTGGAGGAGCAGCACCTCATATTTCGCCTCGGAAGCCTACAACCCAATGGTGTCAATGTGGACTTTACCAGTTTCAAAATCTCCTCACCCCAAGCCTGATCCCATAACAACCCCTCCCTCTCATCCCTGCCTCCTTGACCTGTGACAACCTGTCCGTCTTCTCTCCCATCTATCTGCCCCTCTCACCTCACTGACCAATCCCCACCACTGCCTACTTGCACTCACCTATCACCACGCCATCTACCTTCCCCAGGCCCACCCCTCCTCTCTATTTATTTCAGAGCTCCCTTCCGGCTCCCCCATTTCTGACGAATGGTCCTGACATGAAACATCAACTTTCCTGTTCCTCTGATGCTGCCTGACCTGCTGTGTTCCTCCAGCTCCATACTGTGTTATTTCTGTGTACTCACATCAGTTTAAAAGTTTAAAGGGTGGTCAATCTATGACCCTTAAAAAGGGATTCAGTAGTGTGGATACAAAGAAAGTACTCAGTCTGGTGGGGGAAATCCAGACCAAGAGGGCTTAATCATAGAATCACTGCAGTATGGAAACAGGCCATTTGGCTCATCAAATCCACACTGGCCCTCTGAGGAGCATCCCACCCAGACTCACCCTATCCCTGTAACCCTGCATTTCCAGTGGCTAATCCACCTAGCCTGCACATCCCTGGACACTACGGGCAATTTAGCATGCCCAATCCATCTAACCTGCACATATTTGGACTGTGGGAGGAAACCCACATAGACATGGGGAGAACTGCTGTAAGGCAGCAGTGCTGACCAGTCTACCACCATGCCACTCATTAATCTTGAAATTTTTGATAGAGCATTTAGGAGTGAAATCAGGGAGTAGTGGAAATGTGGAACTTTCTCTCTTGAAATGTTGTGTCAATTGAAGCCTTCAACAATCGATCTTTTTTATGCAAGAGCATCAAGAAAGATGGAACAAAGGTGAGTAATTGGAGCTGAAACAGAAATCATCCATGATTTAGTTGAATAATGCATGTGCCTGAGGAATTGGATAAATTCTTCCTGTTCCAATGTTCTGTCGATCACACCAGTAACTCTCAAATCATGGTACTCTTGGCAGAATTAGTTGACAGTTCTTTACAGTGTTCTTTTAAAGCATTTATTTGTTGATATTAACAACAATATTTTCTATCCCATGGAAACCTCAGGGTTCTAAATAAAACAACTCAGTTCTCTCTGAAACTGACTAAATTTGACTCAGAATTTTTTTGGATCTTTCTAAGGGTGTCAGCAGGTGGTAGTTCCGTAGCGTTATAAAGAATGAACAGGGTGGAATTTCTGGGGAAGCCTGGGAACTACTGGGCATGCTGCTTTCATTTGGGTGCAGTGCAATTACTTCATCCCAAGCTAAATTTATAGCTGTTTTTGGAATAGGGTGAAATCCTAGAAGAACTGAATTCTTTCCAAATTCTGATCTCTATCAGGTATACTACCCGTTTTATCCTGTCCCCAGGTCACAATTTCGGAGCTTCTGTTTCTTTTACCGATCATCTTTTACTTTTTTACTATGCAATATGACTTTCTCACTCGCCTACAGATAATCAGAACAATGAGGCAGCCTAAAGTTTTATCAAAATGAGGGACTTCAAATACTTTCGTTTAGAAATGGAATCTGCTACCTTCAGTAGCCTGCAGTGCAAGTACGATGCAAGATTAGCTCTACACATCTCTCCCTGGCACCAGCTCAGATACTTTCACTTATTAAGATTTAGCTGTTGGCAGTAAAGGTGTGGAATCAAGAGATTCACAGATCAAGAAGGAATGAGAGGCGAAAAGAATGGATTCCTTTTCTTTCTCTGCGTACCTTGGCCAATTGCGTTGAATCATGTTTTTCAGCTTACACTCCAGTGTAGAATGTATGGTAGCAATGTATTGATATTTTAGACACATTCGGGACCCTGCGCTGTCCAGGTATTTTTCGGTAACACGACGATCCAAATCTGTTGAATATCTTGCTATTCTTAACTGCATTTATTTAAAAAAATGAGGAAACTAACAAATCCAATTTTCATTCTAAGGATAAGAAAAGCCCCAGAAAGTTTGTCATTGTCTAGTGAAAGCAAAATTTTGTTAAAAGCCTCAAATTGATATGAGTCCACCCTTGTCATCATTTGTGTGTACTTTCCTGGAAGGGGATTGCTCTCAATTAGCTTACAAACCTATCTATGATTGCATTTCTATTAAAAAGAAGAGTCATTACATAACAAAGTTGACCCTCTCTTCACCAATGGTGATATGGCTATTATGGATAAATAGAAACTAGTTGAATAGCAGAAAATAAATTCTCCAGATTCTTCCTTCTATTTAAGCCACGTCTCATTATTTATATCATTGGGAGAAAAAAAATGAGGTTAGCGCTAGGCCCGAAACGTCAAGTTTTCCTGCTCCTATGATGCTGCTTGGCCTGCTGTGTTCATCCAGCTCCACACCTTGTTATCTAGGTTAGCGCTAGTATGTGTGGGATGTGCACCAACTCCTTTTGCATTGAGAGTTTCAATTCTCTTTCAATTCTATACCATTGGTTTTTGTCATTTTTTTTAGCATTATGTTAATGCTGTTCTCCACTTGCCTATGGGTCTTCCATTTAAGACTGGGGTAAGAAGCTTTTCCCATTAGAGGGGTATTAGTCTGTGAAATTGTCTTTCCCAGAGAGCAGTGGAGTTTGGATCATTGATTATAATCAAGGCTGAGTTGGATATATTTTTGATCCTCAAAGGTGTCAATGTTATAGGAGATAGACAGGAAAGCAGAGTTGAAGCAATACTCAGAACTGCCATGGTCTTATCGAATCATGGATCAGTTTTTGGGGCCAAATAGCTTACTCCTCCTCCTAATTTTTGTGGTCATGGGTGCAGCAAAATATTCAGTTTTAAAGTTGAACAATTTAGACCCTTCATTATACTTTAAGATTGAGACATTAAATCGGGGTTCAAGTTCCAAATGCCCACATATTTCATTATTACAAAGTTCAGAGCCAGGATGAATAACCACAGAGTAGTACTACACCATCCCACAAAATGCCCCCCATTCTTTTCCCTGTCAATAGTTGCACCTACGTATACCTGGAATAAATTATTAATACTATGAATTTCTTGGAAGGATATCACAAACATTTTAAGGGTGCACTTACCACATGGATAAAGAGTAATATAACACATAATTCATATTCATCAAAATGGTTCACCTTCACTAGGAGAATCAGAAGATGCAATGATGGATGTCATAGCTCACCACCACCTTCTAAAGGGCAACTAGGGATGGGCAAGAAATGCTGGCCAACCAGCGATGCCCACATCTCACAAATGAATAGAAATATAAAAAGGGGCAATAGGGTTTGGTTTCCATTCTTAATCATATCATTTGTTGTCAAATTACATCAGACTGGCATGGGTAGAAGTCTTGAAGAAGGTGTATGAAGTGTTTATCATGATGTCAATTGGCTAATGTCATTGACACAATGTAGACACCTGTCTAAGTGCAGAGGCTGTAGGTAGTGGTGACTGTGTTACCTGTACTGCTACTTCCTGCTTTACTTTAAATTACTCTGAATCTTCCCTGGAGTGGAAATTGTCATTGGATTGCTATTTTGTTTGTATTTTTGTCCACTTTAAAGATGCTCTACATGTCATGTAGGCATCTCCTGGCTTGACTTCTTCAGAAATGCAGAGCACAGAATCCATCAAAGAACTCCACTGTAGTATTGTCACATTTACAGAAAGACAGGCAATGTCCCTTTATTATGGTGTTGGCTGTCATGAAGTAAGTTCAAATGTCCAGTGTGAACGTTAGTGTATGGGTAAGTCGGTGAGTGGGTGAATGAGACATTGAGTGGGGTAAGTGGTGAAATAGTAATTGGCGAAATGAAATGAGTAAAAGTTGGGGGCTAGTCAGGTCAGATTGGAGGGGTTTGTCAGATGATGGAGAGTAGTCAGGTATGTCTTATAAATTCATGAGGATTAGTCAGGACTGGTTAATGGTGAGCCAGGTATGTCAATGTGTGTGTGAGCCAGGTATGTCAGTGTGTATACCATCTCCTAGGTAACAGTTGAGCTAAGTACAATGACTTGAGATCAGAGTCAGAGACCTTAGTAGATGGTCCTGGGGAGAAGGAAAATTACCATCAGAAGTTCAAACTTCCTGCTCAATTCCTACAATGTTAGCTTAGCTTGGATCACATGCTGGTATCTGATAATCCAACACTGGAGGATCTGGGACATTGAAGCTCAAGAGATCTTGACCTTTCTGAAATAATATAATGGAAAGAAATCCTTGTACTGATCATGACAGATAGATGAATGAGCAGTAACTGATTGGAGAAAAATGCTATGTCTCTGTTGACAGGTATGGTAAGGTGCCATGTAAGTACAGGTACTTTCATTCAGATAGTAAATGCTAACATAAACTTGATACCTCCTTCCAGCAAATTACAACCAGAACCCCTCCATTTTGCTTTATTTGCATAAACTACACACTTGCTACTCTTGTGTGGTTGCTGAACCACATCAGCATTCTAACTGATACCAGTGGCAGAAACTGGATAAACCCCACATATCAAGTGACACATGTCTAGGGTTCTTTATCCTCAGTTTTTATTCGTTAAATATTTAACAGAATTTTTCAGTTTGCATTTGAAAAAAACAAATTAAATGCAGGCAACTATCACTTTAGGAAAATAAAAGGCAATTTTCGGGTAAGACTAGGAAATTCAATACTTAGGCATATCATGGATCGTTTATCCATGTTTCGGTAAAGCTATGGATGTGAATAACATGCATTGTTCTCCATTAATTATTCATGGCTATTCAAAATCTGGCCTTTAAATGTTTCTTTCTGGTCACATATCTGTGTCAGTGATGTTACATAAAAATTTGCAGAATAAGGTACTGCACATTTAAGTCAGAAATAAAGAAGCATCTCTTCTCTCAGAGGGCTGTGAATCTACGGAATTCTTTGCAGCAGAGGCTGGGCTGGGTCATTAAGTATTCAAGGCTGAGAGAGATAGGTTTTTACTCTGTAAGGCAACCAAGGATAATGTGGAAAAGGCAGGAGAGTTGAACATATTCAGATGAGCCTTTGTCTCATTGAATGAAGGGGAAGACTTGATGGGCTGAATGGCCTACTTCTGCAATCATAGAATCCCTACAGGGTGGAAACAGGCCTTTTAGCCCGACATGTCCACACTGACTCTCCATAGATTATCCCACCATGACTCATCCCCAATCCCATCTCTGTAACCCTACATTTGCCATGGCTAATCTACCTACCCCACACATTGTTGGACACAAGGCAATTTAGCAGGGCCAATACACTTAACTACACATCTTTGGACCATAGGAGGAAACCAGAGCACCCAGAGGAAATCCACACAGATGTGGGGGGAACTGGCAAACCCTAAACAGATAGTTGCTTAAGGCTGAGAATTGAACCTAGGTCTCTAGTGCTATGAGGCAGCAGTGCTAACCACTGAACCACTATGCCACCCTGTATGCTATGGTCTTCCATAAAAGGAATCAACGAAGTCAATCAAAGCCCAGCCAATGATGAATAAAATGAATGATTGAATGAATTCCCATGAATGAATAAAAATATTTATGCTTCAGATTTAGAAATATAAATAATTGTCCATAATTGATAGGGGTGTTGAAAGTTAAAAAAAAGGGAGTAGATCCTGCTTGCAATTTGTGGAATAAGGGAATTCCTAAAGCAATCACAGATACCAGAAGCCTGCGGTTATTTATGATTCATTATTGGAAAGGTCCATGCTGCAAAGACCGGAAATTAGTCAATGTCCTTGGAAACATACGCCAATGATTTTCTTTAGTGTTCTCACAATTGATATTGCAGGAAAATTAGTGGAAACCCTGGACAGGTAGGTAAATAGAGACTTCCCACAGTATCCTAATGTTGCACTGTGTTAAAGGACATCTGTCATCCATTGGAGTCCATTGATCTTAGCAGGCAATGATGGGACTGAATTTGTCATTAAATTGTTTACAGGCTTAGCGGGTATTGCATTTTTAAAATTCACTCGTGGGATGTGGGCATCACCGAAAGGGCTAGCATTTATTTCATGTTCCTAATTGCTTGCAAGAAGGTGATGGTGAGTTGCTTTTTTGAACTGCTGCAGACCATGTGTGCAGGTTGACCGCCCCCAATGCTGTTGAAAGGGAATTCCAGGCAACAGTAAGGGAATGCTGATATATATCCAAATCAGGATGGTGAGTGGTAGTAAATTGGTCCAAATGGAATACATTTTATCTTAAAAGGGAAGATCAGGGTAGAAAGCTCTGGCCACAATCTTCCAATATTCCTCAGCTTTTGGTGGTATTGCCAGAGGATTGGATAGCTGATTAAAAAGGGCGAGGACAATCTTCACAATTGTAGACCAGCTTGCCTAACGTTGGTTGGAGACATTAACTTAAGACAAAATTATTTTTCATCTGAAAAGCATTTGTTAATAAATAAAAAACCAACATGCATTTTTAAAAAGCAAACTTTTTGATTAACCTGATCAAATTCTTCAATTAGTGGAAAGGCTGGATGATGGGGTTGTATATATGACTTTCAAAAGTCATTTCATATGTCACATAATAAATTTTGTCGATAAACATAAAGCCTTTTGGATTGATGGATACAAAATTGGTTAACAAACAGAAAACAGAGAGCACTGAAGGGAAATATACAGTAGTGTTCCTCAAAGTGAATGATCCAGATTTTGCTTTGAAGAATCACAAATTTATTGAATCTTGAATGATTATGGCACAGGAGACGAACTGGCCTGTGGTGTTTGTGCTGACTCTGTGTAAGACTGACTCAGCTGATACCATGACCATGCTTTTTCCTTGTATCCCTGCTGTTTTTCATGAATTGTTTGCCAGTTTTTTTTCCCCATTTACTCTGTATAAACCCTATGTGTTTGAACAGCTCTGTCAAATCCACTCTCAACTTTCTTTTCTCTAATGGAAACAGTCCCATTTTCACAAATCTATGAATTGAAATGAACTGAAATAGACCAGTCTAGTGAATCCTTTCTAGACCTTCTCCAAAGCCTTTATATCCCACCGAAAGCATGGTGCCCAAAATTGGACCCAGTGCTCCAGTTTAAGTTCAGCCATAGACAAAAACAGAAGTTGCTGGAAAAACTCAGCAGATCTGGCAACATCTGTAAGGAGAAATCAAAGTTAATGTTTTGGAACCAGTGACCCTTCCTCAGTCCAGTGTCTTATGTAGATTCACCATAACTTTCCTACTTTTGCGCTCTATGCTTCTATTTATAAAGCCCATGATCTATATACCTTACTAACCACTACTTACTATTTTCTACCACAAATACTTTCTGTTTAGAAAGCTCATGATCTATATACCTTACTATCCACATTGCTAACCTTCCTCGCTAGCTTGAATAATTTGTATACACAGCCCTTGCACCCTGTCTAGGATTGTATCTGTAGTAATTGTAAAGAGGTCAGCCAGGTTAACCGCATAGAATATGAGTTCCCTGATTGGGGCTGTTAGGTAAGAACAGGAGTGTCAAACATTCTGTTCATTCTGAGAGCTGGCTCTGGGGGAGCTGGATCAATGTCAATGACTCTCCACGTGTAAATAAAGGGTGACTTGGTGACGGGATACCAGCCTTTGTGGAATTATTTCAGTATCCTTTATTTCATAGATATAAGAGATAAAAGGTACTGCAGATGCTGGAGAATCCGAGATAACAAGGCGTGGGGCTGGATGAACACAGCAGGCCAAGCAGCATCATAGGAGCAGGAAAACTTGACGTTTCGGGCCTAGACACTTCATCAGAAATGGGGGAGGGGAAGAGGGTTCTGAAATAAATAGGGAGAGAGGGGGAGGCGGATAGAGGATGGATAGAGGAGAGGATAGGTGGAGAGGAGGCAGACAAGTTGAAGAGGCGGGGATGGAGCCAGTAAAGGTGAGTGTAGGTGGGGGGGGGTAGGGAGGAGATAGGTCACCGCCTCGTGCTCCCACGAGGAGCTCAAACAGTTCATCCACTTCACCAACACCTTCCACCCCAACCTGAAGTTCACCTGGACCATCTCCAACACTTCTCTCTCCTTCCTGGACATCTCTGTCTCCATCTCGGGTAACCACCTAGAAACCGATGTCCATTTCAAGCCCACTGACTCCCACAGCTACCTGGAATACACCTCCTCCGACCCACCTTCCTGCAAAAATGCCATCCCCTATTCCCAATTCCTTCGCCTCCGCCGCATCTGCTCCCAGGATGAGACATTCCACTCCCGCACATCTCAAATGTCCTCATTCTTCAAGGACCGCAACATCCCCCCAACAGTGGTCGAGAACGCCCTCGACCGTGTCTCCCGCATTTCCCGTAACACCTCCCTCACGCCCTGTCCCTGCAATAATAACCAAAAAAGAATCCCCCTCATCCTCACGTACCACCCCACCAACCTCCGGATCCAACGCATCATCCTCCGACACTTCTGCCACCTGCAATCAGACCCCACCACCAAAGACATTTTTCCCTCCCCACCCGTATCTGCATTCCGGAGGGACCACTCTCTCTGCGACTCCCTTGTCCGCTCCACACTCCCCTCCAGCCTCACCACACCCAGCACTTTTCCCTGCAACCGCAGGAAGTGCTACACCTGCCCCCACACCTCCTCCCTCACCCCAATCCCAGGCCCCAAGAAGACTTTCCACATCAGGCAGATGTTCACCTGCACATCTGCCAATGTGGTATACTGCATCCGCTGTACCCGTTGTGGCTTCCTCTACATCGGGGAAACCAAGCGGAGGCTTGCGGACCGCTTTGCAGAACACCTGCGCTCAGTTCGCAACAAACAACTGC
>JAHRHZ010000222.1:11629410-11690608 GCA_024137785.1 Ginglymostoma cirratum
GCATGGGGCTGGATGAACACAGCAGGTCAAGCAGCATCATAAGAGCAGGAAAACTTAAGTTTTCATCCAGCCCCATGCTTGTTAAGTTTTCCTGCTGCTATGATGCTGCTTGACCTGCTGTGTTCATCCAGCCCCATGCTTGTTATCTTGAGTAAAAAGATTGGAAGTGCTGGTATTGACGGTTAAAAAACGCGACAGAGAAACTGGGCATTTTCTGAAGAAGGGTCTAGGCCCGAAACGTCAAGCTTTCCTACTCCTCTGATGCTGCTTGGCCTGCTGTGTTCATCCAGCTTTACACCTTGTTATCTCAGATTTTCCAGCATCTGCAGTTTCTACTATCAGAGAAACTGGGCAATAGGAATAGAGCCCTTGCAGGAATCACTTAATTTTACAGTATAGCATGAGGCCATTCGACCCATTGTATCTGTATGGGCTTCTGAAAGAGCTCCTCAGTTAGGCTCCAGCCCTATCTCCATAGCCGCCTAAATCCATCATTTTCGACCCGAAACGTCAGCTTTCCTGTCCCGCTGTGTTCCTCCAGCTCCACACCTTGTTTTATCAAGTCTCGTGGTAACGGGAACAAAGTAAACTAGATACTGTGAAGGGAAAGTTGATTCAGAGAAGGGATATTCTGATGGTCTTTTTTCCTCCCTAAAGGATCAGCTTGGTTCATTGACCACTGCTGAATACGTCAGTAAAAAAAACATCCCCCCGTCTGAGGGTATTGTCCAATGAAATTAAACCCTCTTCAACTAGTGGGACATTTCATTAGGAATTCATAAAACACAACGCCTCAGGAATATTGCGAAAGGGTTCTCATTCCCCGATACTATTACCACCCTGGGACAGGAGGAGGCGTACAGGTCCCGGGAAATTCCCCAATTAAATACATGTCACTTAAGTAAATCCCCCTCTACTCCCACGTGTAAGCAACCATACCATTATAAAGTGCAATGGACGGAAGGTCAAGAAACAATAAAAGCACTTTTCGCAAAATGTGCTGCTGGAAACTTTGAAAAAGCGATCCTCGGACGTCCTAGAAATAGACAGGGATATACACACACGAGAATCAGATCAGCCACTGCAGCTACTTCCAACCCATCTGATTTCTTGTAAAAGGGTTGGACCGGGAGGAAATCCCACCCGCCTTGCCATCTCATTGGCCCCGCCGTCTGAACTTGGCTAAGATGTTTGGTCGACCGCCGTGTCAATGAGCAGACAGTTGCCAAGCATCGACCCCACCTTCCTGGGAGTGCATAAACGCGCACGGTTCAGCTCAAGACGAGATAACACGGCATTGATTGTCAGACAATTAAAGGAATAGTAACAGGACGCGAAACCAGAAGAGAAAAGCACTGCAGTTAGAGGTAATAGACCTCTGTTAATTATACCTGGCACAGAACTGCTGTGGAATGATGCAAGGGTGAGGAAACATTTTCAACACTACAATGTAAACTTTTTTCACAATAGTTTAAAAATGATATTTTGTTTCCACGTCAAGCTTTCCTGCTCCTATGATGCTGCTTGGCCTGCTGTGGTCATCCAGCTCCACACCTTGTTATCTCTATTTTGTTTCTAAGTAACTTGTTTTATGATTTAGGACAAATCAAATTTCTTGGCCACGCTAGTTTGTTACCGGGTAATTATTCTCTGATGGGTTAAAATGTTGCTATTGCAGGATCGGCATGGTCGATAGAAACAGCACCGGGATGCGCCGTCTCAAACAGTGGCTCATTGATCAGATTGACAGCGATCAGTACCCAGGCTTGGTGTGGGACGATGAGCAGAAAGTCACTTTTCGGATTCCTTGGAAACACGCCGGGAAACAGGACTACAACCAGGAGGTGGACGCTTCGATCTTCAAAGTACGAGGATTCTGGCACAGTTTATGATGCTGCATTTGTTCTTTTTAATGTAGCAGTCCTACTTTACAACGCCTGATCGCAATTCTTGGCTACAGTTTAGCGAAGGCTAACGCATACGGTTAGGTTTGGGGACACTTTGGAGGTTTGTAGCAGTGATCCTAAGTTAGTTAGTCCAATTTCTAAACCGTAAAGCTGATATACGCATCTTTATGCAAGCCAATTTGCTTCATTGACTTTGAGGCCGGTCTGTATCAAGGGACCTTTGAGTTCAGTTAAGCTGTTGTCGGATGTTTTTCGAGGAACGAAAGGACAAAACTGTGGGGGAATAATTTGAACTTTTAAAAATGTAAATTATATATTTTTTGTCTGGGCGTTGAGAAAGCAAGCATTTTAACAGATATTACTTGGTGAGGGAGTATCTCTGTTAGTGATGAGAACTAACTTATAAGTTGCGTAGAAAATAATGGCAATTTTTGCTTCATTTGCTCTGCCCTGGCCAATATTTTCTTGCTCATTATCTTGCAAAAATATACTGCAGCTTCTGCAGTTGCAGTAAGTTCAGACACTTAGATTCTGCAGTTGCAGTTAAGTTTAGACATTTTGCTGTTGCACTGAAAAAAAAATTTTAACGAAAACTGTTTAGAGCAAGAAGCTGGATGTAATATGTATTTAGCACTGAAGATGAAATCATCTCTGAAAATTTACATTTAGTTTATAGGGAGGGACTATTTATCCAAGTTGAGAATGCTTCTAATGACAATATTATCATGTCTGAAGAACAGAGCTAACTTTAGATCCAAAAAAACAAAGAACTGTGGATGCTGGAAGTCTGAAACAAAAACATATTACTGGAAATACTCAACAAGACTGACAGCAGTCTGTGGAAAGAAGGTAGAGTTAAGGCTTTGGGTCGAGTAATCCTTCTTTAGATCTGAAGACCCTAGCTATACATCCCTTTGTTTGCATCTGGATACAGGACTGTGGAAGGATTCAGAAATTTCGCTTAGTGACAGGAGCAGAAGACTGAACACTTCCAGTTGAATGTTACACAATATTAGGCAGTAGTTAGGACGAAGTATCGACAGCTGAACAAAGGTTTAAACCGAAGTTCAGTTATAAATCAGCATCCATTGAGGTAGTACATCTAGGTCAAGGGCATTGTAATTTTTTAAGCACCAAGTTTCTAAACAACTAGATTTTAATTTGCTTCAGTTTAATTTTATTTGGAAAAATATGTGACTTTGATACAACTGTCAGGTGGAACATTTAAAGTGGCAAAATATATATATTTAGAAGCTGAATATAATATACTGAGTGCATTTCTATTGCTTTCGTTGGAAAAGAAATAATCAAAATACCTTGAGGGCAGCATGGTGGCTCAGTGGTTAGCACTGTTGGGTCACAGCGCCAGGGACTTTGGTTCAATTCCACCCTCAGGTGACTGTTTGTGTGGAGTTTGCACATTCTCCCTGTGTCTGTGCGGATTTCCTCTCACAGTCCGAAGATGTGCAGTTTAGATGGATTGGTCATGCTAAATTGACTGTAGTGTTCAGGGATGTGTAGATGAGGTGGATTACAGGGGGATGGGTCTGGGTGGAATGCTCTGAGGGTTGGTGTGGGCTTGTTGGGCCTGTTTCTACACTGGAGTGATTCTATAATCTTTTTAAGAATGTAAGTCCAGGATGCAAATTTCCCTTTGCCTTTGTCTGCTTTGTTATTCAGATTCTTGTGAAACTAAAGAAGACTTGGACAGAATTGTTGTTTTGATTTGAGAGAACAATAAAAGCAAGAACTTAGGTGATTGTTAGAAAATATCTCCCAAATACAGGTTTCGGTGGGAAGGCATCTTATTATTTTATCACCTGCTTTTTAACACTTGGATTAAAACAGCCAAAACCAAGCTTGTCCTTCAACTGGGGGGGCTGAAAAGAATGTTGAAGTTGTATTGGCTGGAGATTAACTATTAGCTTCAGCAAAGGCAGAAATCAGTGATGTGAGACGTCACCACTTTAATGGCTTCCAGTACAAGTGTAGTTCATAGTGCACCAATTAGTTTATTGAGACTTTCTACTAACTTATGCATGGTTTATATGTTACATGGCATTTATAGGCTTGGGCTATTTTCAAAGGAAAATATAAAGAAGGTGAGAAAGCAGAGCCTGCCACCTGGAAAACAAGACTTCGTTGTGCGCTCAACAAAAGTCCAGATTTTGAAGAAGTGACTGACCGTTCACAGCTTGACATCTCCGAACCATATAAGGTTTATCGAATTGTTCCTGAAGGACAGCAAAAATGTGAGCAATTCAGTAGTTTGGGCAGATTATGTACCTTGTGTTCCACTGCCGGATTCACACATGTACTTTTGTCAATTTAGATTTAGTGGTTTCCGTTGTGTTTGTTCTTTTCATGTCTGAAAAGGAAAGATACATTTTGAGGAGCTGCTCCATTTTAAAGTCTTGAGCTTTCCTTGTTTTCTCGGCTGACCTACTAGCTGGCCTCACATTTCTGACATTTTCTATTTTTCTTTTTGCTTTTTCTATTATCTTAAAGATTTCATTCACAAAGCATTTGTGGTGTGTCTGGGATGTAAAAGGTTGTAGGGAAATCATTCGGTGCAGTATTGTGTGGGGTTTGAGAGAGCTAGAAACATTAGGGCATCACAGTGGCTCGGTTGTTAGTATCGCTGCCTTATAGCACCAGGATCCTGAATTGGATTTCAGCCTCCAGTGACTGGTTGTATGGTTTGCACATTTTTTGTGTAGGTTCCTCCCACAGTCACAAAGATGTGCAGGTTGGATAGACTGGCCATGCTAAATTGTCCAGGGATGTGTAGGCTCACAGGGATAGGGTAGGGGTGTGTGTCTGGATGTGATGCTGTTTGGAAGGTCAATGTACACTTGATGGGCCAAATAGCCTGATTCCACACTGTAGGGATTCTAGAATTAATAGATTTCATCATATGGAATTAAATTAATTGCTTCCTTGAATAAGTGATTTTAACTCTATTGTAGAAGTTTGGGGATGACTTGAAAATAATTTGCTTTGGTTTCATGTAGGTTTATCACACTTTCATTGTATTCATTATATGAATGTTAGCAACATGTGTCAAATTTATTTTATTGGAAGCACAGCAGCAGAGAGAGAATTTTGGTATGAGTGAATTATGCAAACATATGATAGCATATATAGCAAGACATTGCTTGCTGAAATTGTGCAGCTTTTTAGGAAATTATGGTATTGACTGCAGGCAGGAGGAGAGTATTGGGTTATCCAACCTCCACATTCAACTTGATGCAATGTCAAACTGATAAAATGAAGCAGAACGCAATTGCTTTGACGTTCGGCTGAATCAAAGGAATCAATTAAATTTCAGTTCATAAAGTTCTGTTATTTTGAATAATAAATTGTTAGATTAACCACGTTTGCAGAGCAGTATACACAATTAAAAAATCTTCAAAAAACGGAATCAAAATAAGATCTGGTTACAAATTTTGTATAGTATTTGTTTGATCCAAGGGGAAGGCAGAGATAATTTGATCTGTTTGGGGAACTTATTGAGCCCCAGCTGATAGCTGAGCCAATTTGCTGAATCAAAAGATCTGCAGTGTTCCCGGGCACTGTTGATGATTGGGCAGCCAGATAATGAATAAAAATAACAAAGAACTGTGGATGCTGGAAATCAGAAACAAAAACCGAAATTGCTGGGAAAACTCTGCAGGTCTGGCAGCATCTGTGGAGAGAAAGCAGAATTGATGTTTCGAGTCCAGTGACCCTTCTTCAGAACTGATTGTAGCTAGGAAAGGTTGGTATATGTGTTAAATATGGGGTCAGAGGAGGGGGTAGGAGTAAGCGATAGATGGAGATGGAGCCCCGTGAGAGAGAAAAACAGTGGGCGGACAGGGGAGTGGGTAAAGGTCATCCTGGGTGAATGAATATGCTAATAGAGACAACTAATGGCCGACAATGGATTGTTTCTGGTAGCAGCCCATATGTTGACAAGGCCTGGTGTATGTGGACTGAGGTAAGGACATGGAAGAAGGTGCTGAAGCCCTAAAATTGTTGAACTTGATATTGAGTCCAGAAGGCTGCAGAGTACCCAAGGGTACTGTTGTCTCCTCTACAATGGGGAGAAGAATCGCAGCCTGGGAAGACTGTCTGAAAAAATTGCCCCATAGCTTCTGGTTGCTTTTCAATTCAACACACCGCCATGTTTCCTGGCCAGCATCTGTGTCTTGGGTCTGCTGCGGTATTCCAGCGAAGCTCAGTGCAAGCTGAAAGGACAGCACCTCATTTTCCGCTTGGGGACCGTATAACCTTTCAGTCTCAATATTGAGCTCAACAATTTTAGGGCCTCAACACCTTCTCCCATGTCCTCACCCCAACCCCCACACACCAGGCCTTGTGATCACATGGGCTACTACCACAAACAACCCATTGTCAGCCACTAATGGTCCCCATTAGCAGCTCTTCATTCTCCCAAACTGACCTTTACCCATTCCTTTGTCTGCCCAACTATTTTTTTCTCTCTGGGCTGCATCTCCACCTATCATTTACTCAACCCCCGACCCCATCTTTAGTATATATAACCATCTTTTCCCAGCTACAGTCAGTTCTGAAGACGGGTCACTGGACCCGAAATGTTAACTCTGCTTTCTCCCCACAGATATTGCCAGACCTGCTGAGTTTTCCCAGCAATTTCTTGCAGCTAATGATGAACCCTAGAAGACAGTGAAGTTTTTTTTTGTGGCTGGGATTCATTAGCAAGTGAAATGTAGCTTGTAATCACAAAAGGGCAGATGTGTGAGAAAGAGATGATTTAGTCATTAATCAGGCCATGTAAATGTACCCTGGATAGTAAATATAGAGATGTTTCTTTAAACAAGTCCTTTCCGGGACTAGTACTGATACTATCACTTTCACAAATTACTTCCATTGATTAACATATCCCAGAACAGTGACTGAATACTGTGTTTTGTTCATTGAACTGACTGAATGGATTTTAAACCTTCTAAAACAGGTAAATTTGGCAATCATTCCAATGAACAAGGTGATGTCACTGATATGGATTGCAGCCCACCTGGATCCGATGAGCTTATTAAGGACGTAAGTGACTGCATCCTTTTACCCCTTTCTTATGGTTTAAGGCCTCAGTCAGATTGAAAAGCACTAGATAAAATGATTAAAGTTAGTTGATTTCATGGCTGTGGGTCCAAATAAGTTTGTAATCCAAACATATATGTAAAGTGAACAGTTCAGTACCTCCTTTTGTTTGAAATTTCTGTGCATTAAGAAGGAATTTAGATTTAAGCGTAGCCTTATTATAACAGATGATATTCTAAGCCCTCTTCATTCCCCAATGAGCAACTTTTCAAGTGACAGGCACAATTACTGTTTGGCTATACTTAACAATCAGTTTGTATGTGATAAAGTTCACACAAGTAGTCAACGATATATATGATCACTTAGCCCTGATCATATTAGTATTAACTGTGAAAGAATGTTAACAACACATTGGGAGACCTCATTGTTCTTGCAAGGTACTTACCTGATGATATGATGGTTTTACATTGTAATTGAAGGTTGACTAGTTTCTCAAGTCGTACAGAAGTACTGAAGTATCTTCTAGCATGAAGTAAATGTTGAAAGTGAAAGACAACAATGGTCTCACTTATTTCAGGCTTCACAGTTTTATGGTCACAGACTTTATTTCCCAGTCAAGTTTTCTGTCCTCATTCTTTGAAAACATGAACTTTGCTAAGGCGTGCTTGTAGTCCAGGAGTCCATTTTCATGTAGAAATCCAGTTAATGATTGTAGGGTAGCATCATAGCTCAGGCTGATCAGTCCCTACTCTGATGACATTCCACTAAAAGTCACAGGATCAGGAATTCTGGTTCATATTTTTTTTTCCTTTTCCAATTATGGCACCCTGACTGAGAGACCAGTTGAGAACAGCTAATGTGATATAAATTTAGAATCCTAGCTAATCTATTCTCACTTTTGTGGCTTTGTTGTAATGAAACAGTCAGCCATGAAATAATGAGGAAACCTCTGCCATGACTTTTATATAACCAATAGAATGAACTACAAATGAAATTATTATTGTTCTGCATTGTTATGTTCGGCACAGTGGCACAGTGGTTAGCACTGCTGCCTCACAACACCAGGGACCCTGGTTCGATTCCACCCTTGGGTAACTGTCTGTGTGGAGTTTGCACATTCTCCCCGTGTCTGTGTGTGTTTCCTCTGGGTACTCTGGTTTACTCCCGCAGTCCAAAGATGTGCCGGTTAGGTGGATTGGCCATGCTAAATTGCCTGTAGTGTCCAGGGATGTGTCTGGGTGGGATGCTTTGAGGTTTGGTGTGGACTTGTTGGGCCGAAGGGCCTGTTTCCGCACTGTAGGGATTCTATCTATTATGCAGAGCAGCGCAAATTTGCATTAAGAGTAATTAACATTTGACAGAGCCGAGCCTCATACAGAATCCAAGTTAATAGTATGTTAATTACATTGTTAAAATACAGAGGTAAAAAGCATTGTTTAATTAATTATTTAGAGGGATTACCTTTGACCTTGGAGAGGGAGCAAATGGCGCCCACTGGTATGTTGTAGGTTTCTGTGACCGGTGGGTGTCGCAGGAGCTGGAATACATAATCTATTTCCATGACCGTATTTAAGTTTAAAGTTTGTAAATTTCAATTTGGGTTTACTTTCATTACATTGTTCCTTGTAAAAGGGCTGCCAACTGTTTCTTTAATTTCATTTTGTTTAATTTGTCTCACCAAAACACTATAATGAATGACTGTTGGGACACTGTAGCTAGGAAGCAAACTTATGCAAAGCTGTGACCTATTTTCAGTGAAAATGTTGCTGTTTAATTTCATACTTCACCATCTGGATTGGGATTGGGATTGGGATTGATATAACAACATAGATCATTCAAAGAGCACTGCCGCCAGTGCCTGTTGTTTCACCTGAACAGCTTGAATTCAGACTTCTTACCAACATTCGTTGTAGTAGTTCATTTGAGTGGCACTATTTCTGTGAAAAAGCATGTGGAAACTTGCTTGTGGAAGGACAATAGCCTGACAATATTAAAGAATGACTTGAGAGAAGGGTTTGTCAGAACTATTTTAATGGACATGAAGCCCCCCTCTCTAAAGCTCCAGTTTGGGCGGCACGGTGGCTCAGTGGTTAGCACTGCTGCCTCGCAGCACTAGGGACCCGGGTTTGATTCTAGCCTCGGGTGTCTGTCTGTGTGGAGTTTGCACATTCTCCCCGTGTCTGCGTGGGTTTCCTCCGGGTGCTCCGGTTTCCTCCCACAGTCCAAAGATGTGCAGCTTAGGTGGATTGGCCGTGCTAAATTGCCTGTAGTGTTCAGGGAGGTGTAGGTGAGGTGGGTTGTTGGAGGGGTGGGTCTGGGTGGGATGCTCTGAGGTTCGGTGTGGACTTGTTGGGCCGAAGGGCCTGTTTCCACGCTGTAGGGATTCTATTCTATGATTATAAAATAGTTACCACTGCTACCATGTCCTGTTTCTGTCCTGAGCTAACCCGAGAAAGGGTTAAACAATTTTAATTAATTTTTTTTAACTAGTGTCATTTTTGGTTTGTTTCAATTAAGTAAAAAAAAACTATCTTCTTGTACCAGCAATTATATACCAGGGGTGGCATGACGGTTCAGTGGTTAGCACTGCTGCCTTACAGCCCCAGGGACCCAGGTTTGATTCCACCAATGGGCGACTGTCTGTATCTGCAGATGTTTCCTCTGGGTGCTCCACTTTCCTTCCATAGTCCAAAGATGTGTGGGTTAGGTGGATTGGCTACAGTAAATTGCCCATATTGTGCAAGCTGGGTGGGTTAGCCATGGGAAATGCAGGGGTGGGGGAGGTCCGTTTGGGTGGGATGCTCTTTGGAGGGTCAGTGTGGACTTGAAGGGCTGAGTGGCCTGCTCCCACCCTGCAGGGATTCTATCTTGTGAATTTTGGTTCTTTTAACCTTCCTTTTTCTTATGCTCCTAAATATGCTAATGTGTAGATGGGATTGAAGCCAGATGACAGGCAGGGAGAACAGAAAGGAATAGATAAGAGTGCTGACAGGCTGGCCAATTATTTTTATGAAAACAGTGCATACATTTCCTTTCTCTTGTTGGTGCTATGGCGTTTAAGTATAATGGAGAGAATCTCCAAACAAACTGCTTTTTGCCGCTGCCTCTGAGCACTGAAAAGTTTTCAGCCTCAGCGAGTGTCAAGGTTAGTGTCCTTGTGTTGTGGTTCACTTGACCTCTCTGGTTTTTTGCTTACACTTCCAGTTTTTGATTGTCAAGCTTGTTTGAGCACGATTGTACACTGGTGTGGAGTCTCAATTTTAGAAGTCTTAAATTGCAAGCATTTCAATAATTATTACTCGAAGTGCACACCATAGTATAAATGGATGTGGTATCAAGCTCAGATTATTTGGGAGCAGTACAAGTGCAGTGTTTTAAAATTTAACTTGTTCATTGTCAATTTTACACTGATTATAAAATGCAATATTATGGAAGCAGTTTTGCAGGGAATGTTGCATTAGAAGCCTGGACTTATATCAGTTTGGTTTTGACTGTAGTACAGCAAACTTTGTTTTAACCAGCACATCATCAACTAGCATTCTTGGTTAATGGGCAAAAATGCTATACCTCGATCTACCATGATGTTGGAGTATTTATGCTATAAATAAATTATAAGAGTATTGTGCATACTCCCTGCATTATGTTTCTACTGCTTACTGTGTGTTTTTACATTGGTTTTAGGACGAGTGTTGACGTTGCACAAATTTTTTTTTGTTGATGTAGAACTTTTGAGAAACGTCCATGTCTTGAAGCTTTGCTTGGTCAGGGTTTTCTATGGTTACATGTACTGCTTGATTATCTGGAATATTTGATCACTCCTGGTCCCATAGGTGCTGGTTAATAAAATCTTTGCTGTACCTAGTCATGCATTTCAAGGATTTCAGGCCCATGTCCAGGATTGGAGTGTTTAAGACACATAGAGAGTTTACCATTGTTAGAATTGTTCCCTATTTAATATGATGTTAAAGCGAGGTGTGGTCCAGATGTTGAGGTGGACAGTAAAGATTTGTGGTGATAATTTAATAAGAGCATGCAATTCTTCCTGGGCAATTGTCTGGTTCCCCTGTAAATATGGGTTTCCACTGGGTGCTCCAGTTTCCTCCCACAGTCTAAAGAGGTGCAAGTTAGGTACATTGGTCATGCTAAATTGCCCATACTGTTTGGGGATGTGTAGGTTAGGTGAGTTAGTCATGGGAAATGTGGGGAAAGGGTAGGGGGGTGAGCCTGGGTGGGATGCTGTTTGGAGGGTTGGTGTGAACGTGTTGGGCCTGTTTCCACACTGTGTGGATTCTGTTCTATCCTGGAGTAGTTTGTTGATATTTATCACCTTTTTCGTTCATTCATTGCATATAGGTGTCTCTGCCATGGCTAGCACTTGTTGCTGATCCCTAATTGTCCTTCAGACTCATGTGATGAGGCACTGCTGTAGTCCATGTTGTGTATAGCCAATTACAGTACGGTTAGGAAAAGAGTTCCAGGATTTTAATCCAGTGACCATGAAGAAACGGCAGTTTATTTGAAATTCTGGATGGTGTGTTGCTTGGAAGGGGTCTTGCAAATTGTGGTATTTCCATGCATCCACTCCCCTTGTCTCTTTAAGTGGCATTGGCCACTTGTTTCAAAGGAGCTGTGGAAGGAGCCTTGGTGAGTTGCTGTGGTGCACACTACAGCCACGGTACAGTGGTGAAGTGAATGAATATTTGTTTAGATTTGTGGAAGCCGATTGAATGGGTTGCTTTATCCTGGATGTTGTTGAGCCTTTGTTGTATTATGGGAACCATCTTCATTCAGTCAAGTGGAGAGTATGCTATTGCATTCCTGACTTGTGCTTTTGTTGTTGGTAGACAGGCTTTGGTGAGTTAGGAGGTGAATTGCTCACTTCTGGCCTGCTCTTGTAGCCATAATATTTACATGACTTGTCCAGTTTCAGACTTTAGTCTGTGGTAAGTGCATAATGTTGATTGTCTGCACAGGAGAAGTGGAGGTGGCCATTGAATGTCAAGGGAATAGATTCTTTCTCTTTGAATGGTCACTACTTGCTGCTTGCATGGTGTGGATGTCACCTGCTAGTTATCAAAATTGTCCAATCTTGCTGTATATGAACACACCTTCTTCAGTAATTGAGGAGTTGTGAATGTTACTCAATACTGTGCAATCATCACTGAACATTCACAATTCTGACTTAAGGATGGAGGGAATGTCATTAAAGTAGTTAAAGATGTTGGGCTAGCTGGTCAGGATACTATTCTGAGGACCTCCCATGGTGACGTACTGGGGCTGAGATGATTGGCCTCCACAAGGTCAACAGTCTTCCACCGTTCTAGGTAAGAATCTAACCAGTGGAGAGATTTCCTCCTGATTTCCATTAACTTCAATTTTGCAAAGGCTTTTAGATGCCATACTCCATCAAATGCTGCCTTGATTTCAAGAGCAGTAGTTCTCACTTCATTCCCCCGCTGGTATTCAGCTGTTTCTGTACATGTTTGGACTAGGCTGTAATGAAGTCCAGGAAGTGAGCTGATGAGTGATGAATGAATGATGTTATTGTCACATATATTTTACAGTAAGTTTACAACAAAACACAGCAATTTGTTGCCACGATTCAGTGCCATTTTGAATAATTTTAAGATTAAAGAAAAGAAACAAAAAAGAAAGATATACCTTAAGGAGAGTCCATCAGTCCAGAGGCACCTGTGTAAGTGCCACCTGATAGCATTGTGGTGACACATTCCATCACTTTGCTGATAGACAAACTTCTGAAGTACAACTTTGTAAAAGCTAGTCATTGCTTTTCCTTTTCCCAACTTAATTTCCCATTGCATGACACATGGAGTTTAATGACTTGAAAAGGGACATTACAGGAAATGATGCATTGAATGGAATCTGACAGAGCAGCCAAATCTCCATTCAGGGGAAGCAGGATTGAAGGAAGGGGATAAGTAGACAAAATGTGTGAATGCATTTTTGCAAACTTTCCCCTAAGTCATTGAATTCATACTATTTGTTACCAAACAGCAGGAGCTGACATCAATTTGGGAATCAGATGTATAATTGCAGGATAAAACAGTCTATTGTCTGTGTAGAGTGATAAACTAGTAATCCATTAAAAAAGTTAGTGAGATAATTATATGTTTTTTGAAATACATTTTGCAGGTTATTGTGGATTATAATGGCATAATAAAGAGAAGTCATTCTCCACCGCAGGAGGATTGTACAAGTCAACCACAGCAAGATTGGTGGGGGCGACAAACCATTGAAGGTAAAACAAGCCAAGTCTTCCCTTTTTGCTAGCTAGCTGTAATCTGATTTATATATTTTTCTGTTTGCTTAGTCTTTTGGAAAATTTTATCACAGGTTGTGACCCATTAGGAGGAATCTGAAAGATCAGGAAGTGGAATAGAATCTCTGTTCGAGGAAATATTGTCAGCTAGAAGAACAAGAATTCGTAAACTTTGAGCAGTTGCTATTAAAGCACCGGAAATTTATAAAAAAAAAACTCCGCTATGAACAGTTAACTCAAAATTGTGAAGATTGCCCATGGAGCTTCCTCTACTGTCCTTGCATGATGTGAAGCCTGTGATGGAAATTTCTTAAAAATACCTGAACAAAGCTTTGCACTCAACCATCTACTCATGAGTTAACAATCCATCAGATTTTAGATAAATACTGGAGACTGAGAGCTGAGATCCCTTAATGCACGGAGGAGGCCAGAAGTGTAGGAACAATATTAAGAGCAGGGGGAACTTAGGAAGCAATGGTTAGGAAATGTAAAGTTTATGGTATAGCAATCTAAGAACTTACGTTATGCGCTAACATGTAGTATGTTTGACTAAACTACCTTTCCCTGCTGTTTAAGAGGAAAAATTTGAGCAAGTTAAAACCTGCATGAAAACAGTGCAGAGGAGTTTCAGATCCACCATCAAGTACACAACCTTCTCAAGGGTAATCAGGGGTGGTATAAATGCTATCCTTGAATCAGTAAGGAAAATGGATGGATATGTTGTTCCACAACCAAATCATACAGTGTAATTTCAGGACTTGTAGATTGTATTGAAAAGAGAAGAATGGAATGATACTGCAGTGTGCCATTAAATGTGTGCCATTTATAGGTGAGGAAGGCTATTCAGACTAATTTTGCTTTCCCTTAGAAAGAATCCATCACAGCAGTCAACCATTCATTAAGATTGCAAGTTTGTAATTGTAGTGGTTAAATATATTTAACTCTCTCTGAGATAGATCTTGACTTAGTGAATCATGTAAATGGCTGATAGTGAGTCAACAGCTCATATTACATCTATCCTAATATTCATTCCCAATAGAGGCTGAGCAAAACAGAAAATGACCTTCCAACATGTTATTGCCCCTTTGCGTGGCCACAGGAAGTCAAAATGTACCTCACTCTTGTTTCTCTTAGCTTTGATGTGTTTTTCATTATAATGGAGGTCTTGTGATTTATTCTTTATTTTTCTGTGTCACAGATTCTTCAATGCTGTATTATGCCAATAACTTTGGACCTCTGCAACCCAATTCAGGTATCAAAATCATTGCTGCTCATTGTTGCTCTTTGAAATTCATATCTGATGCAGACTTCTTGTATATGTGTTGAAATATGGGGGAATTGGACTTGCGCAGGAGCAGAATTAGAAAAATTCACCAATATTCTCAATGATCATCACTGCTCCATTTAACCTTAAAGCCACTGCACACAAGGAAGCATTGATTTCCTAGACACCATAGTATTTAAATTGGTACGAGACAAGAGATATAAGTTAACACCAAATGGATTTTTAAATGTATGCCTGACAAATTTAAACACTGAAAGCATCATCTAAACGCATTTTCCATGAACTGCTGAGATTTCTGCTGAACTATTGCATGTTTGTCTCCAAGACAGCCACTGCATCTCAATTAATTCACATAATCTGAGATCCTTCGAGATGGGATTCACATAATGTAAAATAGTCTAAGAATAAGGGTTAAACCATTCAGGATTGAGATGAGGAAGTCTTTTTTCACTCAGACAGTTGTGAACCTGTGGAATTCTCTCCGACAAGAAGCTGTTGGGGCGAGTTTATTAGAAATATCCAGGAGGGAGCTGGACGTGGCCCTTGCAGCCAAAGGGATCAAGGGATATGGAGAGAAACGGGAATAGGATATTAGGATTGCACGATCAGCCATGATCTTATTGAATAATGGTGCAGGCTCGAAAGGCCGAATGGCCTACTCCTGCACCTATTTTCTATGTTTGTGAAATAAAACTGTTCATTATTATGTTATCTGATTGACACAGTGTTAATTGCAATAGCAATCACTTTAGTTTCTCCCCATAAAATAGTTCTCAAGTTCCAGCAATCTTAAGCTAGATAATTTACGTTCATTTGCAAGGAATAACACTGTTCTCCTGGTTACAAGTTAGCTGAGTATTCCTTTGTTGGTATGTTTAAAACACCTGTGTCCCATCGTAGACCCACACTCCACTTTAGAGCCCTTGTTGCTGCCCTTTGCAGCTTCTCTTCCTCCTTGACCACACTGCGCCCCTTTAATTTGGATGGCAACTGCGCAAGTGTGCCTCCTGCCTTGCCTTAGTAACTTGACCTCCACCATGAGGCGCTGACTGGGGTGATCCACAGCTGCAATAAAATCAAGTCAAAGTGAAGCCAACATATACTAGACTGACCACATAGTATTAAATGTGGATGTGAGATTGAGTGTTTAAGAGTTCTATACAAACACAGTTACAACAGAGAGATACATGTTCAGAGCTGTGAAAGCTGCTATAAACCACTAAAAGACATGACAAAGGAACAACGAAGCAAAGCACAGCTGAAACACCACCTAAAGCATGATACCTACAACTGTTTCTCACCCAGTGCAAGTCTGTATGAAATGTGACATGAAGCAGAACTGGCAGTTTTCTCGCTTGGAATAGAAAGATTACAAAAGTGCAACAGATTTACTTAATGGGCCAGAACAGCCAAGAGTACCTATATTTTTGTCACAGCTTGTGTGAGACTGTTTCAAAGTGCTCACCCTTAAATCTCTCTGAAGAACAGAAAAAGAGACAGTAGAAATTTTGAAAGCCGAGAAAGCACACTTTGTACCTTGAATGAACGATATGTGTTCAATATTAGGGCCCAAAGTGAAAAAGATTCCATTGATCAGCACAGCTTGCAGAATTTGTGAAATTATCTAATTAAAGACAGGATTGTATTAGACATCAGTGGACCTACAGTGAGAGCATGCCTGAAGGAGGTAGAACTTGCTGTGCAGAAAGTGATCGACATGTGCAGCAGCATTGAGATTATAAGTCAGCAACTAGAACATTTTGATGGCAGAAAAGACTCGGCCTTGCTTTATACTGATACAAGTTCCAGGCCAACAGAATAGAATAATCACAGATAAAGTATAGGATATAGGTAGTATGGAAAACATCAGACAAAGGAAAAGAAAGCATGCGCAGCATTGAGAAAACCATATTCTCACTGCAAGAAGTTGAATTGTTTTACAAACAAGTGTATGGCTTAAAGCAATTGCAATGAGTAAGTGCAGAAGGCCACGAGAGAGATATCAGCTAAAGATGCTGATGAACCATGCTGGACCATACAACAAGTTGGAATAGTTAGGTCACCAGGTTTAACGTGGTTTCTGACTGTTGGAATGATGACTGCAGAAGGAGAACATCAGGTTAAAGTGTCAGATAGACGCTGGTGCATCACAGTCTTTCACAGACCTTAATGAAGTGGAGATCCAAAAATTAAGCAGTTAAAAATAAGATAGAGGCTATACGATGGTACCGTACTTGTGCTGAGAGGATAGATCACTCTGTGAGCCCATTGCACCTACATGAAGGAGAATTGGAATTCCAGATCATAGGAGCAAAGCAAAGAAAAAGCACTCTGACCAGAGCAAGTCTAAAGTTTGGACTAGTAACCCTCAACCTGCCAAAAGAGATTTACAACAACTTGGAATACATTAAAGCACTGAACGTGGAACTGATCCTAGAGGAGTATAACAATATGTTTACAATATGTCTTCTGGGAGAAAATCATGTCAAAGTAGATGAGAATGCAAGAGCAGTTCAGCATCAGATGAGGAAAACTCAAGCTATTTTTATGGCCAGCCCGAAAGATGAGATAGAAGACTTGGAAAAGAATGGAATAATCAAGAAACTAACAATTCCTACATAATGGTGGTAGTGAAACAGCCGGCAAAGTTGACTATTCATTGACCTTGAAGATCTAATTAAAGTTCGGAAGAGATCGCACTACACCATGCCAATTATTGAATGAATTTTGCCAAACCTTGCAAAGGCAAAATTCTTCACTACCCTAGATGGCAAAGGTGGTTCCTGGCAAGTGAAGTGGCATGAAAGCAGCAGCTCTCTAACAACATTCTAAATGCTGTTCAGGAGATACAGATGGCTGCATAAAGCATATGACATTTCCATAGCTCCAGAGGAAAGGTATCAAGACATACAACATGAGACAGTTAATTATCTTACTGGTGTGCATGTTATGGTGGATAATTTGCTAGTTTATTGCTGTAGAAACTCAGTAGAAGAAGCCATGGGTGACCACGATCAAATTCCTGTGCGACTGCTGGAATGAGCCCTCACAATGAACTTGAAGCTGAATAAGAAAAATTGCAATTAAATTGTCTAAAATCAAGTGCATTGGTTATGTACATCAGCAAAAGGTCTTTGCCCAGATCCAGAACTGGTGACAGCTGTAGCAGTGATGTGGTGACCAACAAATGTAAAAGCAGTGCAGTGATTTGTTGGGTGTGGCAAATATTTAGCAAGGTTCTTGCCCCATTTGTCATCTGAATGGGAACCATTGCACCAGCTGGCTTCCAGTTTGTGCAATGGTATTAGGCACAGAATAAGAAGCAAGTTCTCTTATATCGAGCAACTCATTTGGCAAGGCTGCTACTGAAATACTGTAATGTAAATGATGAAGTCACTGTGCAGGTAGAACTTGGAACAACCGTAATGTAGCAAGGACAACCATTGAATTTGCATCCAGGGCTTTACTACAAATGGAACTTTGTTATGCTTTGATTGAGAAAGAGTGCCTGGCCACTGTTTGCTGGTGAACATTTTCACCAATGCTTTCTTTGAAGACAAAAAGTGACAGTTGAGCCCAAACATAAGCCACTTCAAAATATTTTCCTCAAGCCCCCACTATCTGCTCCAAAGTGTTTGGAAAGTATGTTCTTTGGGTTGCAAAGATATCATCTGAATGAGAGACACAAGCAAGGGAAGCAGATGGACATCGTTGACAGGATGTTGAGAGCATGAAGGAAATAGAGGATGCTGCGACAGAGTGTGAAACCTTCGAGATCCAACAAGAAGCAACAGCTTCGCCTGCTCTGGAAATGATCAACCCCTTAGAGACATTAAGCTCAAAAGTCAAGGGCCTTGTTCATATCAAGTGAACTACCAAACAAGATGCAACACTCTGGGACGCAAGAAGTGGTGATAGAAGGATGACCCGAAGCATCAAAGACAGTCTTATAGTCATAAGCATATTGGGCAGATGGGTGTGAAATGACATGACAAGGTGGCATATTGGATAAAGAATACAGAGTCTTTATCCCTAACAAGTTGGGAGGAAAGATGCTAAAGCACATCCATACACTAAGAAATTGAGTCAAGTCTGAGAAGGACAAGAGATATGCTCTACTGGCCTGATCTGAACTGTGAAATCAAGGACTGGGTCTGCTAATGCAGTTGTTGTAATCAGATTTTTTATCTCAAAAATATACTTTCTTCATAAAAATACCTTTATTTACATATATAGTCACTGAAGCAGTTTGGTTCTGTACAGTAGCGTATGAAGGAACAAACATTGGAATTTGACCCTGCCCAACAAACAAGCCAAAGGCATTTCTTACTCTTGCAAGATTCTATTTACATATACTTGAGTCCCGAGCTGAACAAGCTAGAGAGCTACTGACAACACATAACACCTCACAGGGTCCATGGACGAAGCTGGGAGTAGATCACCTTTTTTCTCATAAAAACTGATTATCATCTCACTGTAGTCTATTTCTGACTACTGAGAGGTGAACCAGATGATCTTAGCAACTACTGATGAAATTGAAAGCGTATATTATGACATTCTGAACATCGTGATGAGTGACTACAGCCCTCCGATCACACATGAAGAATTCAGTTGCTTAATAAAGCATTGTGAAATTCAACACCGCACTCAGCGCTACACCCATCCCCAGTCAAATGAGAAGATTGAGGCGGCAGTGAAAATTGCCAAAAGGAATTGTAAAGAAATTGAGGAAATCAAGCACAGAGGTATACAAAGCAATCGTTTAGTGGAGAAACATACAGGCTGTAGCCCTGTACAAAAGTTAATGTGATAGCACACCCAGATTACTCTTCCAATCGTAAAAAGCTAGTGAAGCCAGAAATAGTAACAGGCTTAAGTGATGGAATCGAGGTGAAAGAGCATCAAGTTAAATTTTGTTTTGAAAAGACTGCAAAATGATTGCTAGATTTCAGCATTGGATAGGCAGTCTTAGTAAAAACCTCAACGCACTCCACAAGAGTCAGCTCACTTGACAGTTTGGGACCTGCTTGGAGAAGTTTTCACCTTGATTGCGCACAGTGGTAATGAACAACCTGAGACGCGGTCACAATTGTAGGCACTCAAGCACGGCTCGAGAAGCTGATCCACAACTGCAATTAGGAAGGCGTAAACTCAAAATCTGTGTAGACCACGGTTCAACCATCAGTCAACGAAGTCCAAAGCACCTCAACGATGGAAATAAAGCAACAACTATAGATACTGCAGTGACAATAAATGATACAGGTCTGACACTCCCTGAGGAAGGAACATTGCCCAGTTGAATAGTCTATGACAACGCACATGCATACCATTAAAAGAACAGCATGATTTAAAGATTCCTAGCCTGGTAACCTCACACCCCAGACCCCTGCCTCACCATACTTCCTTCTTGCCATCCCCCACGTCCACCCCGTGATCTTGCAGAGTCATTTTCTGCCCCTTTTACTCTCCTGTAACTCTGGACATTGAAGCCTCTATTTCCTTAGCAGTCTTGCTGCTTCATCTTCTCCCTGTTGCCTGTAGTAAGCTTAACAGTAGCAAATGTAAGAGAGAATCAGCCTGTTATTAGAGGAGCCAGATTTTGACAGTTCTACTTGGGGGGGAAAGTGAAGGATGACTTTTCTGTTTATATTTTGGTTGAATTTCCCCTGGTGTTTCAGTGCACTTGAGGCACTCACTGTGCCCATGCACTTTGACTGTTGCTGACAGATACAGATTATTGCTGTACAATTATGAAACAGGGGGACTGTCATTTCTCCTTTGTTGGCCTCTGAAATTGAGCTATTTTGAATCTTGAAAATGTTGTGTTTTATCTAGGGTTTTGCCAGATGATAGTCACCTTTTACTATGGAGGAATTCCAATGTCCCGGGTTCCCATTCGGCGATCTGATGGCTGTCGAATCACTGTCCGTCACGCTGCAACCAGCAATGAGACCATATTTGGGCCAGAAGGCATGGAACAGGTTCTGTTCCCACCCACAAGCAAGATCATGAACCACCGGCAGCAGCAAGTCACAAATAAACTCTTGACTCACCTTGAGCGTGGGGTGCTGCTGCTTAGCAACAATGAGGGCATCTATATCAAACGGCTGTGCCAGGGCAGGGTTTTCTGGAGTGGCCCCTGTGCGCCTTTCACTGACCGGCCAAACAAGCTGGAGAGAGATGCGATAGTGAAGCTTTTTGACACAAAACAGTTTTTGCATGGTTTGTATTATATCTTTCTCTGTAACCGTGGACTGTTGCATTTAGGTAGCACTGTCTAACGTAGAAGAATATTTAATGGTGCTTAATGAGCATTATGAAGTATTATTTTAATGCCATATCCATTAGGGTTTCAGGACATGTGCTCATTTGCTTGGTCAAAGAGGCAGATTTTAACTGGTGCCTTAAGATGCTAGAACAATGAACATGTTTGAGAAGGAAATTCTGGAGTTTAGGCTGAAGTAACATTACATTTTAGTGCAAGACGCACCAGAACAGGAGGGATGCAGGGGTCTCAGTGTTATGAGAGGGAGGAGATTAAGGAGATTGGGAAAGGTGAGACAATCAAAACAACTTGAGAGTGAAAATTACATAATCAAAGCTTGCTGGAGTGGGAGCCTATGTCAATCAGGAAGCACAGGACAGATAAATAGAATTTTATCTTTGGCAACTGGTTAACTGAGAGATAGATATTACTGAGGTTGACTACTGTTATTGGCACAGAAATGAATATTTCACAGTACATCTTCCAGATTAGATTGTCTTTTAGCACGGACAATCGGGTGTGAACTGTTGTAATTTATCTTAGCTTTTCTACTAGGGGTACTGCTATTAGGACGTTATACCATAGGTGCTTTGACCAAATGCCATTCTTCATCAGTGTGGCCTAGAGAGAAAGAATCAGTGAGCTATCTGACTGTAGATGCTATCGCAGTTAGATCAGATCATGTTCTGAGGGAGCCTTCACACAAAACTTTCTTCAGCTCAATGCAAGATATGATCAAGATGTGATAGAAATTTTGATTATCCAAATTTGTACATCACATTGTATGCTATTCCTAGGTACATTGTTTCTCACATGGAGTAACCTGTTTAAAAGGGCTTGGCTCACATTACAAAGCTCACAACACTATTGTGTGGTCCAATGGTGTCTTTGTGAATTTCAAGATTGCAGTGTAAATATCCCTTAGTTTTTAAGTGAGATATGTTATAAATGTATATCATTTATGCTTCTGACAAATTGTCAGAAATGCTTCTGACAAATTGTTTAACGCCTATGTCAGAATATCAGTGGAATTTAGGTAAGGGTATGCTACCAGTGCACGATGTGTTAACTCCAATGATATTTCACTTAGCTTTCAATTAATGAGGGAAGTATTATCCATTTGTGAGCTAATGAGTCTGTGATGTACTGAAGGTGCGACAATGTTATTATCATTGCGAAATGGACTGTTGCCACATTTGTGCTCTATACCAGTTATGTTACATTGTATCGATCCCAAATCATAGGTGAAGTATGAAACAAGACACTAATACTTCTGTTGATAATAATCACTAAATACAGCACAACATTTGTGTGTTTTCTATGAATGAACTCAGTGTCCCTCAGTCTCACTTTGTATATTCTCTTGGTGCTTAATACCCTTCCTTGTGTATCTTAACAATATGATTAACATACTATTGAAATACTCCACTCTTAAAATTAACATCAGTAAGAGATCTTTAGCTGATCGGAGCTGTCATTCCCGCAGTAGTGTTTCTGGTTAGGGGTTGGTGCACTAGGGTAGGGTATTGAAACTATTCAATGATGAAACCGAATGGTCTGGGATTTGGGTTGTAATATTTTAAATAAGAAACCAACATTTGCTGCTCGGCAGTTACGCTAGGCTGGGAGTTCTGGCACCACAGGGGCCCTATCATTCTTGTGATGGAATTTCTGGGGTCAGAGTAATTTGGATTATTTTGGATGGTTGTCTATCCTCCCCTTTGAGAGCTCACCTGGAAATGACTGTGACAGGCCTTGAGTTCCTACTGTCTGTGGCTGGGTGCAAAGGCCAAATCTTTTGTCTCTTTGTTTTGGAAAAGTGCCGTAAGATTCCAGAAACAAAAACAGAAATTGCTGGAAAAGTTCAGCAGGTCTGGCAGCATCTGTGGGGGAGATCAGAGTTAACATTTCGGGTCCAGTGACCTTTCTTCAGAATCAATAAGATTCCAATTGCTTTTATCCTGTGCAAATTCCTGGTCACATAAGTATTTGTTTCTGATAAAATTTATATGAGGCTCCCCTGTCAGTTACAGAAGTGTTAGCTGACAGAAGGAAACAGCCAGCTCTTTATGCTCAGTGTTGCCTAGATACAAATGTTAGGTGAATATGCTATGTGATAGACTCCAAAGATTTATGTAGAATTATAAGATGCAATTTCTGGCTTGGAGAGAGGGAAAGTTACGCACAATACTGTTTCTGTTAGAAAATGTTGGAAGTGTAAGGGAAAGGTGAGGGATGCCTACAAGAACTCTCAAAGAAGTTCCTGCCTTATTCTGTGTCAGTAACTGCAGACTGGACTCATAGTCACTTAAGCCTTAAACTTGAATGTTCAACTTCTATTTCTCCAGTTCAGAAATTACTAGTTGCACCCTTTTTTTGTGTACAGACTGCTCAGTTGACTCATTCTGATACTTTGCCATTTATGGAAAGGGAAAATAGGCATCTGCCATCTGCTAATTGTACAGATTTGGATTGAGGGATGCATTTAAAGGCACACCTCAGCTTTTGGTGGGCTTGCATGTGCTTAACTGCACTGACCTTCATTCTTAAGCATCCCAGGAATACTAAAAGAACCGGAGAGGGGGACGGGAAGCAAAAGCAGTAAGTTGCATGGAAACGAATGGGAATAGAAGCTGACAAGTCTCCTAGACCTGATAGCTTGCATCTTAGGGTCTTGGAGGAAGTGGTTGTAGAGAAGAGAACAACAAGTATAACACCACTTTCAAAAAAGGTAAGGGATGGGAAATACAAACTGAGAACTTATAGATTCATCTAACATCTGTCATGTTAGAAAATGCTACAGTCTGTTATATTGAGGAGTCTGAAATAGGGATATAGCTTAGTTGAGTATGCAAAAAGAGGCAGATGGTGTCTCATGTGGGAAAATGTGAGGCTGTCCTCTTGAAAGGAAGAATAGAAGATCAGATTATTACAAAAAAAATGTAGCATGCTGCAGTTTAGAGGGATCTGAATGTCCACGTACATGAATCACAAAATGTTAACATGTAGGCACAGCAAGTAAATAGGAAGAAAGGCAAATGTCTCCCATTGAAGATCAAGAAGAGGAATTTCTTCTCACATAAGGTCATTAGTTTTTGGAATTTTGTGCTGCAGAGCAGCGGAGGCTGGGGCATTTAATTTATTCAATTCTCCGTGAGACAGACGTTTTCTCAATAATAGAGTCAAGGACTATGGAAGGCAGGTAGGGAATTGGATTTAAGGTCATAATCAGATAAAACATGATTTTAATGAATGGCAAAGAAGAATGAATGAGTCGAATGGCCCTGTCCTCCACTTTCTTATGGTTTTGTGGCCATTGTAGGATACTGTACATGTAAGGTGTTTATGTCTTGTAAACCCTTTGTGCAGATTCTCCTGTGTATCAAATCTTACTTGTAGAAATATTAATAAGCATTGTGGTCTCAGAGAGGAAGGGGATTTGCAAATTCGTCTTCTAAGCTGTTAATTCAAGAGGTTCTCATGAATTTGTTGAAAACAAATACTGATAGTTCTGGGTACCTGAGAAGAAGGTTCTAGACCCGAAACGTCAGCTTTCCTGCTCCTCTGATGCTGCTTGGCCTGCTGTGTTCATCCAGCTCTACACCTTGTTATCTCTGATAGTTTTGGGTACCTGATATGTGACTGGATTGAAGTCACCCACATCCGTTTGGGAAGTTAGACAAGGTATTTGTCACAGAATTTTATGTACACATTCTATACAGGTATTGGTGTGCATTTATAAAGAATAGAAAATCTTTTTGAATGAAAATTTATGTTAATCTGACGCAAGAGTTAAATAACAATTCGGCTTAAACTTGCAGTGCAATGGAGATGATGGTTTGTAGTCTTAAAGTATTGTACTTCTCTTACAGCACTGCAGCTTTCCACAGAGAACCCCCAGTGTGCCCTTCCAGATAACAAAGTGATTATATGTTTTGGAGAGGAGTTTCCTGACATGAAACCCATCAACAAAAAATTAATTATAGTGGAGGTAAAGGAATTTATTACATTGGAGGGGATGGCGGTGATGGCAGTGACAGTGTCACTGAACAAGTAATCAGAGTCCAAGGTTAATATTTTAGGGGCATGAGTTCAAACCCCACTGCGGTAAATGGTGAAATTTGAATTCAATACAAACCTGAAGTAAAAAGCCAGCCTAATGGTGATTGAAGCATTGCTATGTATGTATTGATTGTTGGAAAAGTCTATCTGGTTTGTTAATGTTCTCTTTAGAGAAGGAAATTTTCCATCTTTACCTTGTCTGGCTTATATGCAAGTCCAGAGTCACAGCAATGAAATTGACTCTTCCTTTTAGGCAGTTAGGGATGGAAATGAATGCTGGCCGAGCTAGCGATTCTCACATTCCATGGACAAATAATAAAAAAAGGGCAGATGAGATTCCTGAACTACCTGCTGCATAGATCATCTTAAAAGCATTTTTACCAATGTAATATTACTTAGTTGTTGCAAAATAAAAATGGAACATTTTTCTGCCTACTTTGCAGATTGAACAAATGAAAACAAAGCATATTTTGCAAGCAGTACTTCAGTCAAGGAATTATGATAACAACATCCACCTTCAAATTTCCAATGAAACAGCAGAAGACAAATTGTCTGGGATTCTTCATGAACTTTGTATGAATAGTTTTGGCTACCCGAGACCTGCCTACAGTGAAAACCAGCAAATAAGCTGAGAATAACAAAAACAAATCTCCGTTTGAGTGACTTAAGGACTTTTGCGTAAGTCGGTAGCATTAAGAAAAATGCTCTTTGCTGGATGTCAGTAATTTTGCTAAAGGACTCTGAATTCCTAATCATCCTTGTTGGCTGAATGCAGCTTTGCACTGCAATTAATATTTTTGTAACAATATTGCATTTTGTAAAATAATCGTATATTTTGTAAAAGTTTATTTTTCACTGTGAAGACCAGTTTATTATCCACAGAAGTTTATAACAGAAGGCATTGAACAGGAATCTAATGCAATACTGTTCATTACTGTCATGACACTTACTATGTAAGAAATATTTATTATCTGCAGAATAACGGATATCTAAGAGGGACTTGCATAGGTTTATTATAATGGGTTCCAAAAACTTACCTTGAACCTAAGATTTGAAGTTGTGCTCAGGTATAAATTGCCTCACAATTTTAATATCAATTTGGCTTTTAAAGAAAACAGGTCGTACATTTATATACATTGCAATCTTGCATGTTATGTTGTGCATTAATTTGCAGTTACTTTGTAATATTGAATATAGGTACTGACGTTGGTTGTAAGTGTGGAAATACAGTTTGAGTTGAACGCAGGCACATTTCTGTCGAGGCAATTGACTTCAAAAGAAAACCTGGCATTTATATCAGCACTTTTATGAGCTCAGGATATTCCAAACTGCTTTAAAATCAATGAAGTACTTTTCCTCGCTTGAACTGTTATAATGTAGGAAACACAGTAGCTAACGTATGCACGGCAAGCTCCTGCAAACCGCAGTGTGATATTAACTAGATATTTTACTGGTTTAAGGATAAACAGTATTTTGAACACCAGGGAGAATTCTTCTTCTTTGAAACAGGATGTTTCTACAGTCACCTGAGAATACAGTTAGGACCTTAGTTTAATGGCACCTCTGATATTAGACACAAATTATACTCTTATTTTACTGAGATATCAGCCTAATTTTGTACACCAACACCCCTGGAGAGGATCTTGTACCTGTAAATTTCAGTGGAAGAGGCATGAAAGTTATCATCCGAGCTATGACTGTGAGCTAAACAGTTGCTTTATGCATCAAATCTCAGAGCTTCCTTACTATTGGACTATTTATGTAGTTGTCCAATTAGTTCATCTTATTTGATAACAAAGGTATCTATTTCATCTTAATGTGCTAAAACTGTCACAAATATCCTTCAAACTTAATTTATTTTGTTAGCTGAGAGGAGGAGATAAATTTAGAAAACATGGAAACTGTTAAAATTAAGGAGCAAATAATCTCTTCATTGTTTTCAGTTCAGACAGGCACATCTAATTCTGCACTGGAGTCTTTTCTTTGTCCTTTTCTTCGAATTCCTGCGCTGTTACTTCATTTTACGTCACCTCACAGTGAATGTGCCATTGCAATTTTGTAAAACCTTCCCTTAAATTGGCTGATACTAACTACTCTGAAAATCTATGGGACTGAAATATTATTAAATATTGGTACAAGTTGCATTCCAATTTCATAATTTGTGGGTATTTTTCATGGATTTTGAGCATTCATTTTGAACATATAACATCGACATTCAATATGATCATAGCTGGTCATCAAACTCAGAACTCTGTTACTGCTTTCTCCCCATACATCTTGATCCCTTTGACCCTAAGTATTATATCCAGTGCTTTCTTGAAAACATTTAATGTTTTGGCCTCAACTTTTTGCTATGGAAGAGAATTCATCACTCTCTGGATGAAGAAATTTCTCATCATCTCAGTCCTAAATAGACTGTATTCTTAAACTTTCACATTAACTTAATTGCTTCAAAGAATTAACTTGAAGATACCTTAAAAATATTGGTATATATTTTTTAACCTGTGTCGGTGCGATACAAACACAAATTTGGCACTTGGGTGATTAGAAAACTGTATTCTTTTGTTCATGTTTTTAGCATGGATACTAATACTTATGAAGAAATGAAAATCAGAATCTGGCATTTAGTATGGACACATTTAAACATAATTATTACCTAGAATATACAACTCAGAAAATAGCCATTCATATCTATTCTGGTGATTCGGGTCCACGTGAGCTGCTTCCCACCTTATTTTATCTACGTTTCTATTCATTTCTCCCTCATGAACTTATCTAGATGTTCCTTTAATGTATCTGTGCTATTTGCCTCAATCACTCCATACGGTAGTAAGCTTTTCATTCCCTGAATAAAGCAGTTTCTCCTGAATTCCTTATCAGATTTATTAGCAATTTATATCAATAGCCCTTAAACTCTACATCAGTATTGCTGATCAGAAAATAAACCTTGAACCTTAACCCTTAAAACCTCAGATAAAATCATCAAATAACCAGTTCAGTGAATTGGTTAATTCTCTTCAAATCAAAGGTAAAGCCCTTTTGATGTCTGATGCAAAAGAATTAAAGAAAATTATTTATGGTTTAGAAAGCAACATAACTTGGCAAGTGAAAGACTATTTTAAATATTTCTGCAGGCTCACACTAATGTTGATTACTACAAGGTTTCTGTGTTTAAAGATTTTTATAGTTGGCTGTATAATGCTGATACATGGGACATACTTGGGAATTGTTACTTAGAACATTAATTTCAATTAATGAGCCCAGTATACAGCACGAAGAGATTAGATATTTTTGTGCATGTATGTGAGAGGAAAAAAAGACTTTCCTATTGCACTTATGTCCAGGTTGCCAATGCATGGTCTGATGTGAAATAGCTGATTCTCAGACAAACAACTTTGAAGATTAACTGATACTGGATATTCTGATTAGCCAAGGGCAAATAAACACATTACTCTGGTGGCAACACTGTGTACAATGCAGTTGTCATGACATTAAGTCCTTTGCTGGTGTATACTAATCAGCCATAGCACTGAATAGTGAAAACCTGTGGCACAGTCTGTTTACAAGAGGGACAACTGCTTTACCAATACAGCAGTGTTAAAGCAACTGTGTTGTGATTTTAATTACTCCGTGTACTCTCAGTTAGATTATAGGCTCCAACTGATTTGAATTTACCTGTGTTAAGCTGTAGTTTTGCTGTTGGGCCGAACATGGCTTTGGTCCAATGTGTTCATTGTTGTGATAACACAGGACAGAAAGTACCTTGAATTCAACAGTGCTCACTCAGTAGTAATGACTACGTATTGACAGGTGTTTTTTACCCATCCTTCTCTTCTAAAAAGTACCTAGACTTCACCACCATTCATCATTTAAGAATGACTGTTATTTTGAGATGATGACAATATTACTCTGCTCCTCTTCCTTAAAATTCAAATCCGGTTAAAGCCTTTCAGCACTTATTTCCTCCTTTTGTATTTCACTCAATTCTTTAAATGTTTGTTTTTTTTTCTCCATTTCCAATTTCAAAGTAAGAAAACATAGCCTCTGAACTGGACTGGTGACCATGTAAGAAGAAGCTTTGCCTCAATGGGTCATAGCCATTCAGGGACCCTCAGGCTTGATCCACGATCTGGGCTGAGTTCATTGATCTTGATGGCAATAGTAGCACTAAACATTGCCTCTCTTGATTTTAGGGGAAATTAGCCAGAGTCCATGTTCCTGATCATTGTTAGTGATTTCTGTACTGTAGTTGTAGGAGAGATCTAGCTTGGCTGTAATGCCCTCTCAAGTTAAATACTTAGCGAGATTGTTTTGATTAAGATTTTAGCTTGAACTTTTACAAGGTACAATGCACCTGTGAAACCAGAGTTTTTTCAGGAACCACCAAGGAAGACCAGAATTTTTGAGAATGTAGAAACAGAAAAACAGTAGCAAAACACCCTTTACCTCTGTGTGTTTGTACCAAGCAATCAGCATTCACCTTCAGAGATAACATTTTAAACAATAGTAAAATGTGACCTTTTACCTCCTTCCTAGTTAATGATTTTATTTTATAATATGCACAAAGTAGATATTTGTTTATAAAACATATCTAGGGTCTAATTCTTTTAAAAAATAATAACAGGATCCTGGTCTTTGCAAAGTGCTAGTTTATGTGTGAGTTAATTGCCAATTGTACTGTTTGTTCGTCTCCACCAAGAGCATGTGTATAAAATTCATTCCAGTAGAGTGGAGGAAACTTCAATCACCTTGGTATGATGTGCAAGTTCCTCTGACTATCAAATCTCTCTTTCTTTGACCTTGGCTTTATGGGGTGGAGTTTGGTTCTTACACATGTGTGAAACTGAATTTTGGGCAGACGTATCTTTGTCAGGAATTTTATATATTTTACATTATTAAAGTGTGTTAAGCAGGATTATTATGGGAATTGGTTACATGCTTTATACCTGCCTCATCCACTTTTTGCAGTGAAATACAAATATCTACCAATAGGTTAAATGGTTCATATATATATAGAATCCCTATTGTGTGCAAGCAGGCCATTTAGCCCAGACCCACTCCCCTACCCTGTCCCTGTAAGCCTGCATATCCCATGGTTAATCCACCTAGCCTCCACACTGGGCAATTTGGCATGGCACATCTAAGGACTGTGGGAGGAAACCAGTGCACCCAGGCATAAGGTGAATGTGCAAACTCCACACATAGTCACCTAAGGGTGGAATTGAACTCAGGTCCCTGACACTGTGAGGTAGCAGTGCTAACCACTAAACCACTGTGCCACCCTTTATCTAGCCTTGTAGGGTTAAAACTGTTAACTGTGCTACCTTGGCCAGAGGTTGCTTTGAGCAAGCACAAATTAAATTGAGGTTAGTGTGGGCGGGGGAGGGATAGAATAAGACCTTGATAACGTTCTTTGACTGCATGAAAGCTACATTTCGTTGACTGCAGAGTATACTTGTTTTAAACATTTGAGAGTCAAGTGCCTCATGGCCCATTATATAATTGATACTGGATAGGTTTTGTAAAGATAAGTTACTACTTTGTATATTAGATTTTTCTGTATATATAATGCTGTAAATAAACATGATCATTTTCAAAAATATTCCTCCATTCTGTGAATTCTTTTATGTTGTGAATGAGAAGGCTGCCTATAATTCACTGGCTTCAATGAGTAAAACTGGGGACTTCTGGTTGTAATTATTATTTGATTATGGCATTCTTATTTTAGTCATGTCCACACATTGGCAAAGAGATTAATGAAGTCCTGATAAATAGACACTTGAGTTGTATCCTAAACATCTGCCAAAATTTCAAAGCGCATGATGACTGTTTACGTTTATCACAGAAGTGTTACAGCATAGAAGGAGGCCATTTGACCCATCATGCCTGTACCAGCTCATCAAACGAGCATCATTACTTGGTGCTGATCTCCTTTCTCTCCATACCCATGCACATTATTTTTATTTAAATAACCATCCGATGCCCCCTCGAATGTCTCAATTGAACCTGCCTCCAACACACATCCAGGCAGTGTGTTCTGTAACCTAACTACTTTTGTGAAAAAGTTTTTCCTCACTTCACTCTTCCTTCTTTTGCAAATCACTTTAAATCTATTTCCAATTAAATCCGTGTTTATGAAGGAAAAGTAATTGGCTGACAATACATTAATAACATTAGCCCTGTAGGAGTACTGTAGATAATTCTTACACTCAATAAATATTCAATGTGTAGAAATTTCTGAAAGTAATTATTCCTAAAATTGCATGATTACTCTGCATACAGTTAGCTACTCCCTTTGATTTCTAATTATTCGTGTTATTTACTGCCAAAATTACGTCTCCTCTGAATTATTACAATCACAGTATTTATCTGTAGAGTTATAACTTTCTCATTGAAAATTCGAGGGAATCACCATTTGTAAGATATCTTCTCTTGATCTTTTAAGGAATCTTTTAATGTAGTAACTGGATTAGCTCTGTTAACCTTGCATATCCTGATGCAGATGATGCAGTAGATTTGAGTGGATTACCTTCCCTACCAGTTAGCTGGAATCATGTAAATTATATGGTCATACTCATAGAAACATACACTTTGGTCCAACCAGTCCCTGCCGACCATAATCCCAAACTAAACCAATCACACCCGCCTGCACTTGACCCATTATCCCTTCAAACCTTTTTTATTCATACACTTATATAAATGTCTTTTAAACATCGTAACTGTACCCACATCCACCACTTCCTCTAGAAGTTCATTCCACACACCAACCACTCGCTGTGTAAAAAAGTTTCCCATTGTATCTTTTTAAAATCTTTCTCTTCTCACCTTAAAAATATGTGCCTTAGTCTTGAAATCTCCCACTCTAGGGAGAAGACACCTTATCTATACACCTTATAACTTTATAAACCTCTATAAGTTCACCCCTCAACCTCCAAAGCTCCAGCAAAAAAAGTCACAGCCTATCCAGCCTCATCTTATAACTTAAACCGTCCATTCCTGACAACATTCTGCTAAATCTTTTCCAACCCTCTCCAGTTTAATAATATCCTTCCTATAACAGGGTGACCAGAACTGGACGCAGTACTCCAGAAGAAGCCTCACCGATGTCTTATACAACCTCAACATAGCATCCTAACTCCTATACTCAAAGGTCTGAGCAATGAGGGCAAGAAAATGTGTATGCAGTGTTTGACTTTAAAGCCCATGTGAATCCGACAGTCTTTTTGTTGAAGAAGCAGAAGTACATTGCATGCATTAGTGCAACCATTTAAAAAAGAAGATTCATTTGACAGGTACTAATGTTAGCGGTATTCAAGTAGAATTCTTGAGAAGAACTTGAAAATTCTCAAGAAAGCTTCTAAATAATGATGGAAGTATAAAAGGTTCTTTGACTGACAAAATAGCAACATCTGGTAGTTGATATTGGTTTGCTTTAGATTGTGTTTATGGTGGGTTGAACACACCTGCATTTACCCACAGCAATGTCTTTGAAGTGATACGTAACATGCTTGTATTCCCTTTGTCCTGGCTGAACACATAAAACACTAGCAGACGGTGACTCTAGAATATTATCATTGTAAAAATGCTATTGCGCTGAACAACACATATACTTGGGTCATGGTCATGAAAGATGACAAAGATTTTGTTTTATTTGGTTTCATGCCCATATCAGTTTGACCTATATAACATCAGTTAACTTGTTTATGAACATGGATTTCTGTTTTGCACGTCAAGGATGTGCTCAATTGTAGCTTGTTTCATTTTGAAGGGTTGAACATTTAAGTTAGTGACAGATCCAAGGAGAGGTTGGTCTTCATCACATGCACTTTGGCATTGAACGCATTCTTGGACAACAGCTACCTAAGTCCCTTCATTCCTAATGTGTCTAAATTTTTATTTTTCCAAGTTCATTTTCCCAAATGTATTTTTCTACCAGTACCATCTTTCTTAAATTCAATGTTTCTAAAGGGCCAGTGTTAAAGTCTTTGACATATCTTACTCCTGTCCACCTGGATCCTACTGCCCACTTTGGAGAAGGAGCAGATGTACTTTGTCCTGTACAAGGACTGCATTGCCCTTTAAAAAAATGGTTCCCTCCTTTGAGCTGCCAGGACTTCCTTCTGCCCTCCACTTGTTATTGGCTGGTCTATGGACATTGTTTGGATATTAATAGAAAGATTGCCGAGGAAGTCCCACCACCTCCTAATGCAGCTATGCAACTCGTATACTGACCCTGGTGTCAGCCCCTCCACTCTTTTTTCCACATCCAGCACATCTATTGCCTTCTTTTTACAGATAGTGTTAGATTCACTGAGTATTTCCAACATTTTCTGTTTTAAAAACACATATTGGTTCCTGCTTAACGTGTTTTTCATTGTTATATCGGAGAGTGCTGTGGGTGTGCACTTCATTTCCAACCATACACAGATAGGTAGATGTAAACCATTAGAGAGGGAGAGGCTGAAGACAGTGTGAATGAGGGAATGAGAGAGAGAGGAAATAAGCGAGCACGTTTGGTTGATTAAACTTGTTCGTTGGGGTAATATTGCTTTTTTCTCTAAAAAATCTTGAATACTTTTATGACTGAATCATGATGGTCATGGGAGGAAGAAAGGGAGCATTGCTGTTTATTTGATAGAAATGCTTGAGCAGACTTTGCCTGCTTGAATGGACATGATACACCAAAGAAAGAATGTTGCAGTCAAACTAGCCAGTCGTCCCTCCTTTCCACCCCTCTGCATTGGCTACAAAACAATTGGAGGCCGGTGCTACAGTTTGAGTTGAACATGCACAAAACCATTAGGCCTATTGTGAAAGGGATTACTCTTTGCTCCTTGTTTAACATTTAAAAGATATTTGGACAAGTACATGAAAAAGAAATGTTTGGAGGGATATGGGCCACGCACAAACAGGTGGGACTAGTTTATTCTGGGTTTATGGTTGGCAAGGACTGATTGCACCAAGGGGTCTGTTTCCTTGCTATATGACTCTATGACTCTGTAATACCCAAGCTCTATTTGAACACCTGCCATTCCCGAGTGGTGCTGGATGTGAGCCTAAAACCCTGGGATTGTATTCATTAGAGTTTAGAAGGTTGAGGGGAGATCTAATAGAAACTAACAAGATAATGCATGGCTTAGAAAGGGTGGACGCTGGGAAGCTGTTTCCATTAGGTGGGGATACTAGGACCCGTGGGCACAGCCTTAAAATTAGAGGGGGTCAATTTAGAATGGAAATGAGGAGACATTTCTTCAGCCAGAGAGTGGTGGGCCTGTTGAATTCATTGCCACGGAGCGCTGTGGAGGCCGGGACGTTGAATGTCTTCAAGGCAGAGATTGATAAATTCTTGATCTCGCAAGGAATCAAGGGCTACGGGGAGAATGCGGGTAAGTGGAGTTGAAATGCCCGTCAGCCATGATTAAATAGCGGAGTGGACTCAATGGGCCAAATGGCCTTACTTCCACTCCTATGTCTTATGGTCTTAAGTATGCTGTTCCTTCCTGCCCTCCCTATCACAGTGGGCACAAAGGCATTCAATAGAATGCTTCTTGACGTTACGTGGATTAAACATGGAGTGGGTGAATTTCCTTCAGCTTTGCCCTGTAAGTGGAGTTTCTGCTGAACGCAATTTGAAGTGAAGTAGAAGCGGGGGAAGCTCATAGCCCTAGATATTTTTGTTTAATAACCTCATTTGTGTTGTTCCAATCAGATGTAATGTTTTATCAATTAGTTGTATTCAAATGGTAGGCTTTGTTTAACAAGTTAGCATCATATTCCAGGCACCTTAAATACCATGCTGCTGAATAAACAGAAACTCTGAATGATTAAGAGGATCAGATACCTTTACCTCTGTTCTTTAAGATGTCTGCCACCTTGACACAAATGGGGCCCCTGGCACTTCAAACTTTTATTTTTGCTTACAAGAGTAAAAGCGAATCGGGAATTGAAAGAGAGCAGGCAAAGTACTAGAAATGTACAGCGGGTCTATTTGCATCAGGAAGTGAGAAGATACTTGTGTGAAATTATTGTAGAAGTTCTTTCGTAATCTTGCTGGAGGATTGATGAAAACTCCATAGAAATGTTGTTCCCATAGAGTGCCCTTCTGCAGAAGGCAAATTTTGCAATGAGCAGGGGAGTACCACTATTTAGATAGCTCTTTCAAAGAGTTAGTACAGGCACAGTAGAATGAATTGCCTCCTTTGGATCTACATCATCCAACTTTGCAGCATGGAATTGGAAGAACTCCATGCTATGTCACACCTCCGTTATTGTTCCAGGTCAAACTATTCATCAGGAGACTTCCTTGGGTAGCAAAGCAGAAACAACCAAAGTAAAGAGTGTGCCAGATCACCAGTCAAATTAAGGACACAGGAATAAACAGGAATAAAGATGTCTTGTTTCAGTGGTATGGCACTATGGTGAGACCACATCTGGAATATAGTATATAGTGGTTCCCAAACCTGAGAAAGGATATATTTGCCATTGAACGAATTCAGTCGAGATTCACCAGACTAATTCCAGGGATGGTGGCTTGGGAGCCAGAACAGGTCACTTAGGAAGAAGGAATGTCTTCACTTTTATAGTGAATCTTTAGAATTCTTTACTTCCTGAGGGCTGTGGAAGCTCAGTCATTAAATAAATTCAAAGAGAGAGATTGATAGATTTCTAGATATGAATGACAACGAGGGATCTCTGGTAGTGCAGGCAAATGGTGCTCGGTCGGATGATCAGGAATGAATGAGAATGACTGAGGAGACCCAAGGGGCTGAATGGCCCATTCCTGCTCCTATGTTTCTACATTTCATCCTATTACAGAGTGATAATCAGACTGGAGGATCCAGAAAATGATTTCAACATTCAAGGAGAAGGTAACGTTTTTAGTTGAGTCGTTATGTTCCTGTCAGTTCTGTCAGTCCTCAGAATAGCATTCCCGTAAACAGGGGATGAGTACCCACATGAAATGATGTTAACAAATAGTAATTGTGAAGCACAGTCAGACCGAGAAGCCTGACATTGTATGTGTTACTGTCAACTGGGGGCTCAGGCCCTGTGACCTACAGCTGTGTGCACATAGCTCTTGTCACACACTCTCCTTCCTGTACCGCTCAGCACAGCTCAGAGGTGAACTTGATCACAGATGCTGATGCATGCTCTTCAAGGTCTGTGTTAATGCTCCACTTAAACAGGGAGCAGTCACACAGTGGGTGAATGAGCTGGCCAATGTACACCTAGACCAGAGATATTCCTCTGCCAACACCCCACTTCACTGACTCCCCCCGCCATCCCGATCCTGGGCTGATGCTGATAAAGCTAATCGGTACTAAAATTACATTAGGAGTCCAGAACACAACAATACCAATCTAGGGAGAATATTCAGAACATGTTCACACTCTTACTTGCCATTGATTCCTATTAAAGTGTGTTGCCTTATGGAGGTAATGGTTGAGAATTAGAACAAACTCGCCTGATGGTGTTGGTCAAAGGACTCCCTACTTCTTTACAGATAGAACTAATGGATTTTTCATGCCCCAAAGGAAAATATGTTGTTAGTTTAGTCTGAATTACAGTTAACTGGATAGCTCAACCAAAGACCAGCAAATGTGAAATAAATGGAATGACTTTCTTCTGTGTTGTACTATTCTAATCTTCCGCTTCAGAGGACAACTACATTTGGACGTTCTGCAGTCTATGTTGTACTACTTACAATAATAAAGCTTGACCTCATCTCCTTAACGCGCTGGCACTTAGTGCATTCGCAACCGAAAAATGTTGGCCACACCCATTTATTTATATGGTTATCAAGGGATGGCAGGTAGGACAATGACATGAGCACTTTCACATCTGGCCACTCACAAACCCTTAAACAAAGGTAGTAAACATTTAGTAAGTCTCACTTTTTGTCCAGCAATTAAAAATTTGTTAACAGTATAGTTTATTTTCAGTGTGCAGTGAGGCATGATGTGGCCTTTTTCTGACCTCATCTCAGTTGCACAGCTTTTGAGAGGGTGTGACAAGGATTGTACCACCCTGGTAATCCCCTATTTCAGCTCCATATTTTATAATGTAAAGCTCTAATCACCTCTTTTGCTTTCAGGAATCCAATAGAAGCTGTATTAAAAACCCATTAACTTCTCTACTTTTACTTTACCAATTTGGGCTTTTTATGTATTTGTCTTATCTTACTTTTCCTCAAATTATCTTCATCCTTTTGCTTTCTGTGTTTGACTTACCTTTGTATCTTGTTTATTTCCATCTGTTTTGCCTCCAAATTCAAGGGCTACTTTTTGAGAATTTAGTTATTGGCCTGAATCTTCCAGTCAGTGGCGATGCTCTGCACACTTTACAGTCGGCAAAGTCAACACAGTGTGGAGCTAGAGGAAGACAGCAGGTCAGGCAGCATCAGAAGAACAAGAAAGTCAATGTTTTGGGTTGGGACCCTTCATCAGAACTGATGAAGGGTTCTAATGAAGGATCCCAACCCAAAACATTGACTTTCTTGTTCTTCTGATGCTGCCTGACCTGCTGTCTTCCTCTAGCTCCACACTGTGTTGACTCTGACTCTAGCATCTGCATTTCTTGCTATCTCTACAGTCTGCAAAGATTTTTCTGATCCAGATACACCTACCTGGGCTGGATGCTGCAAATGCTTCCTGCACAAAGTGTGTAAAAATCAGGGAGCATCACTGGTTTCTTTGTGGTTGCCAAGCGAAAGTATACTTCATGGAACAGTTACTGGAATCATTTGTCGGGAGAGAGAGTCAGGAATGGATGCTTAATAGGGAGATAGTATTTGCACAGGTCATTGTTAGTCGAGGGATATTTGTGCTGTCCTGTAGGTTGTGGTAGGAGTCCTGAAGTGTCTAAAATAATTGCGGCCCACTGCACCAATTCATTTTAGCACCATGGATGTTCAAGTTCGGAGATGGCCACTCAGCCCCTTGAACCTATTCAGCAAGATCATGGCTGACCTGATTACTTGGCATTCTTGCCTACTACCTTTAACTCCCTTGCGTATAATGATTCTATCTATGTTTTAATTAAGCCTTTTCTGATTCATTTAAAGCCCAGCAGGTTTAAGCCTAGTCTGTCCAACGTTTCCACTTAAGTCAACCTGCCCAGTCCAAGTATTAGCCTAGTAAACTTTCTCTGAACTGCCTCCAAAGCATTTTCATCCTTCATAGAATCCTTACAGAGTGGAAGCAGGACATCCTGCCCATTGACCCACCATCCAAAGAGCACCCCACCCAGACTCACCCCCTTATCCAATCCCTGCAACCCTGCACTTTCCATGGTTAAATCACCTAACCCGCACATCTTTGGACTGTGGGAGGAAACCTGAGCACCCGGAGGAAACTCACGCAGACACAGGGAGAAGGTGAAAACTCCACACAGTCACCCAAGGGTGGAATCAAATCCAGGTCCCTGTCGCAGTGAGGCAGCAGTGTTAACTACTGAGCCACTTTGCCGGCCCTTAAATAAGGACACCAATATTGTACACTAGTGCCTTGTGTAACTGAAACATGATCTTTTTACTTTTATATTCAGTTCCCTTGCAATAAATGATAGCATTTGATCAGCTCTTCTATTTACTTGCTGTACGTGCATACTAACCTTTTATGACATGTGCATTCGGACTCTCAGATGCCTCTCTATCTCAGAGCTTGGCAACTTCCACCATTTAGATCATACAATTCTTATTTATTCTTTCTGCCAAAATATAAAATTTCACATTTCCCAACTTATATTCTATTTGCCAGGTCTTTGTCCACTGACTAAACCTACCTATGTCCCTTAGTAGTATTCTTATGCCCTCTTCATAACTTACTTCCCTACCTACCTTCATGCCATCAGCAAATTTAGCAAGTACCTTTTGCCTCTTTGTGCAACTCATTTATATAAATTGTAAAAGATTAATGCCCTAGCATTAACCCCTATGGCAGAACATTTCTTACATCTTCCTAACTAGAAAATGACCAATTCATGCTTACTGTCAGTTTCCTGTTGGTGAGCCAATCTTCTATCCATTCTAATATGTTGCTCCCTACGCCATAAGCTTCACTTTCCACAATAACCTTTGATGTGGTGCCTTTTCAAATATGTACTAGAAATCTTAAATACAGTTCATCCTGTGGTTCTCCTGTATCCATAGCAAATTACTTCCCCAAAGAACTCTAATAATTTGGTTAAACATATTTTCTTTTCATTAAATCATATTGTTGCTGACTGTTTAAATACCCTAACTGATCTAAAGGCCCTGCTATTACATGATAACAAGGTGTAGAGCTGGATGAACACAGCAGGCCAAGCAGCATCATAGGAGCAGGAAGGCTGACGTTTCGGGCCTAGATCCTTCATCATTCCCCCCCCTTGACCTGTCCGTCCTCCCTGGACTGACCTATCTCCTCCCTACCCCCCCACCTACACTCACCTTTACTGGCTCCATCCCCGCCTCTTCGACTTGTCGGCCTCCTCTCCACCTATCCTCTCCTCTATCATCTTCTATCCGCCTCCCCCTCTCTCCCTCTTTATTTCAGAACCCTCTTCCCCTCCCCCATTTCTGATGAAGGGTCTAGGCCCGAAACGTCAAGCTTTCCTGCTCCTCTGATGCTGCTTGGCCTGCTGTGTTCATCCAGCTCCACACCTTGTTATCTACACCTTGTTATCTTGGATTCTCCAGCATCTGCAGTTCCTATTATCCCTGTTATTACATACTAGCTTTTAACATTTTCGTATGATGGATGTTAACTGATGTGTGGTTTCCTGATTTCTGTCTTCTCCCCCTTTTTGAATAAAAGTGTTACATTCACAGTATACAGATCAGTATTGAAATGCATGATTAGGTCTAGAGGTGGTTGTCTTCAGAGAGTGTGAATATATTTTGTTAGAAATCTACTCCACCAGAGAGAGAGACTTTCAAAGAAAACTTTGAAGTGTACAACTTCAGCAGTTAGGGTGGACTGAAAGCTACATTGATTAAGGTAGTGAAGTTCTGAAGAAGGGTCACTGGAAATATTAACTCTGATTTCTCTCCACAGATGCTGCCTGACCTGCAGAGATTTTCCAGCAATTTCTGTTTTTGTTTCAGAATTCCAGCATTCGCACTTCTTCTGGTCTTTTTTGTCTAGCAGTTAAAATAGATTGGGAAACTAGAATTTTCAATTTCGAGGAAGCATTTGTGAATTAGAATTAAGTTGATTAAGTTTAAAATTTCAAAGGATGTCATGAATATGAAGGCAAGCTTCAAAGAAGAAAGAAGAGATGACTCCAGAAGTCCTGTGACCTGGGGAATGACAGACCAACATGTGTTGAACTTTGTGTATGTTGCAAGTAATGACATATTTATCGTCAGTCTTTGTCCAGTAAACCTTGTTAGCTTGCATTGAAAATGAGTGAATATCATTTTTTCAATAAGGTTATTTCTTGACCACATGTTTCTTACTCTGGGATTGAGTAAAGACTCTAAATTTCTGCAGTAAGTTGGGAAACGGTTCAAAAGAGTGATTCTGTGAGCTGGGTGCAGTGGTAGGTAAATGGGTGAATGAGTGAGGTGGGTGAGGGGGATATGCTGGATGATTGTGTCAATGGGTGAGTAGGTATTTAGGATGAGGGTAATGAGGAGGTTGGAGACAGTGTTGTTGGGTGGTAGTCAGGGGTGCTATTAGTGTGGTCCAAGGGGATATTTGTTTGGTTTGAGGGAGAGGTTATTTTGGTTTGAGCAGAGGCATATTCTGGTGTTTGGAGGTTAGTCAGTTTGGTAGAGGGAGTAGTATCATGGTTTGGTGAGGGAAAGTTGGGTACAGTTGACTGGGGGAGTAGTGTTCCTGTGGCATTTCCCAGTGTTACAATGGGTCCTACACTGTATAACAATTCCTCGGCAGTGGGGCATCAATTTATTCAAAGAATAAACATCAGGGGTATTTTCTTATAATTCTGCAAGTTAGGACCCCAAAAGGGTCTGAATGTGTTTCTTCCACTTTATGCCTTGTCTCCAATGACTTGGAGACCTGAGGATTTGGACAATTGTTTTTTCTTTACTGACAAGTTCCCTGCTGTAGCCACCAGTCACTTTTTCAATTTCCGTCTGCCTCTTTTCCTTTATTTGGCTCATTTGCATATTTTGGTGAAAAATTCAATAAACTTCCCCTACCCCCTGCAAATCGATATGAGAACATAATACATGACAAAACCCTTCCTTTCCAAGTGATGGACACAGCTGGCATACTTTGTGCTGATCATTCTGATAATTATAGTGAGTTGGGGACCAACCCAACACTGACTGAGCTGTTAAGAAGCTGCATTCCTCAGCATGGAGTCCAAGTCCGTGTGGGTCTGGCACCACTCGGAGCAAGCTTGTACCCATTTAAACAGAACATGCAATACATCTACAGCAAATATGGAAGAGTTGATGCATAGGAAAGACCTTGGGAAATGGTGTGAATGGCCAGAGAACAGGTCCTAATTTTCTCTCATTCAGCTCTGGAGTCAGTACAGCAGATGGCCCATACAAGAAGAGTGGACCTCCTCCTATTAAGCAGATACCAATGTGATGGTGGGAGCAGACAGGGCAATGCCAACAGATCAGTCTTGAGAACCCAATTGTTTCACTGCAGGAAACTGAGCATCCTCACACATGATCAAGACTTGCGAATGTATCTTCACTTGCCATTTCCTTGGTAATAACCTACTAGCTTCACCACACCTCTTCATCACCTACCATTAGTCATCCTCAACTATGAATCATGCCTCCCAACCATTGCTTCACCAATCCATTTTTTTCTTTATTCATTTACGGGATGAAGTTGTCACTATCTAGGCAGCATTTATTGCCCATCCCTAATTGCCCAGAGGTCATTTGAGAGTCAACGACATTGCTGTGGGTCTGGAGTAACATGTAGGCCAGATCAGGTAAGGGTGGCAGTTTCCTTCCCTGAAGGACATTAGTGAGCCAGATGGGTTTTTTTCGACAATTGCCAATGATTTCATGGTCATCATTAGATTCTTAATTCCAGATATTTTATTGAATTCAAATTCCACCATCTGCCATGGCAGGATTCAAATCCCGGTCCCCAGAATGTTATCTGGGTCTCTGGAATAACAGTCTAGCAATAATACCACTAGGCCATCGCCTCCCGACCCATCTTCCAAGTGTACACTTATGTGTTGCTATTTTGTTATAGCGGGTTCTTTGGAGAAAGAAGCAGAATTAATCTCTTTCCTATCTTCTTCAAAAGTGGGGTGATTTTTCTTACAAAAGACAGCAAAGACTTGATGATTGGTGGCAGTCGAATCAAAGAATATAGGGAGATCCTTGACCTCCTCCTGTGACAAACCATTAGCTTCAGTAGCATTTCATTGCCATGCACTCCCTCCTCAAAGACTATCCGCAGGATGAGCACATCATCTTGCAGCTTGTTACCTTCATGCTCAGTCCCTGGACTGACCTCACAAAATGAAGTGCTTATAAAGTTCATCTATGGTCCTGGGAAGTGGGCTTTGTCAATAATGGCTGGTTCACAGTGTAATGGAGCAACGTTGGTTTCCTTCACTGTTTAAAGTAGATTCAAGATAATACGTTTTTGTTTAACAGGAAGTAATGATGATGAGAAATGATGCATACAGTGACAGTAAACCTTTACACAACTACAGAGAATGCTTAAGAAACTCAGCAGGTCTGGCAGCACCTGTAGAGAGAGAAACAGAGTTGATGTTTCAAGTCTGATATGACTTCTTCAGAACAGTAATCACTTTCTCCTTATAGCAAAAAGTAGTACTCATCTGCCTTCTGATCCTGTTCCATGAATAAAGAAACTGAATGTTACATGGTTGAAGAAACTCATGGTAGAAATTTAAATGAACGGATACTGTATTTTGTGTATCCAAAATAAATTAAACTTCCTTGTTATGAATCATGATGTCTGCAAACTAGAATTTGTATTGTGGCCTGTGAAATCAGGGAGTCAAAATCTTCATTTGGTGGGTTTGTAACCTTTGAGTACCAGAAATCCTGTTCCTCAGAATCTTCAAATCCTCGGGCACATGGTGAATCTTGCGGTGTTTTAAATTTCTTGTACTGCTGACACTGTTCTGAAATGACCTCTCTCCTGGTACTCATCACTGTCAATACTTGCTGCGCAGATCTCCCACAAATATGGTTCTTCAGTAACAGCAACCATAACCTGTTTCTTCCCACACTTTCTGCTAATAGATTGCCTCTGAGTCCATTTGTTTCTTCTCTCCATCTGTATCTGCTGTCTGTAGATACCTAGCAACCTTACTGTTGCCGACTAATTTTTGAGCTTGCCTTGTTTCGTAGTGTTTCTTTTTTTTCTACCCTCTTTCTCATTCTGAGTGGTCTGTGGAACATCTCCAGAGCTGTTTGCCTTACCTTTACTGCTCACTCTTTATTTGGTCCTGCCCCTCTGTTGCACTGTGGGCCTTCCCCATGCACACACCATGGGCTGACTGAGTTTGGTGCTGCTCTCCCTGGACCTGCTGTGAATTTTTTCCTTCCTTCCTTGTTTGGTGTTCTTCCACGATGTTCTGCCTTCTTTTCCTTTCACTGTGTTTGTTACTGTTGACTGGCTGGACCCATGAACTGTTGCTACTATGTGGTAAGATCAGCCTTCATTGAATATAATAGAGTTTACATTACAGAAAATCAGAGGGAGCTTCTCTGAGATCCCATGCACTTGGATCCTAGTTCAATCTTGTTCTGACAACGACGCAGCCTTACTGACGACGTGGTACATAATCATCCTACAGCCCTGTCACTCGAGAGCTGCTTGTTTTTAGCCAGCCAGCCCAGATATCTGTGCCAATGCCTAGTGATGGAGTTTAAAACCTGACCTTCTGGACTCGTTCCTGCTCAAGAGCATTCTGCAAGTCCATCTGCAGTCTCCCTATTGAAGGGCAGCAGCCGTTGAGTGGCCATTGGCATAGGGCTGCCTAAGAGCAACAGGACAAGCAAGGGCATATGGAAGGCAGGCACTAAGAGAATGCACATTAGTGATTAGTAAACAGTTCCATAAATATTGAATGTATTACTGGGTAAGTTTGGGATGGATTTGTTGTTTTGTGGTGGACTTTCTTTCAAGATTGTGGTCATCAAAACATTGCATGACAGGCAAGTCAGGACTGTTGAGTAATGTTGGGGTTTGGGTTGTACTCATGTGAACTGCAGTCAGATTAGATGCACACAGACTGTTTGTCAGTAACATGGATGTTCCGACTGACTCCTCTCTTTCCTCTCAAGGTGGTTGCTGGTGAGCCCTCAAGACAACCAAGTTTTGGATGATGCAGCTGATGACCACAAATAAAGGCATTGACTTTGGTGAGTTTAGGGGGCTCCTCCAATGTGACCAAAGCACCCCTGTGATTGCCTGGGGCTGATATTTCATGTAACAGCCTGATTCCCCCACTTACGTGTGGCTGAGTTGCAGATGGAGAAGACACCAGGCAGCTGCAGAGCAGATAGCCCTTGCTGCTCAGAGGCATTCACATTTAACACGGTGGTTGTAAAATCCATGGAACCAGTGGGCTGCTGTAAAATGAAGGCAACGAGGAATAAAGCGCTGCCAGGATTGGGGGCATTCAGTGCCACAGAGAGGCAGGTGGAGGAAGCCTATTTATATACTAGCATGTTGGTCAACACCATCGTGCAGAGTGCCTTGAACATAGCCGCATTGCTTTGCTGGTGCCATATGTTAACTCTGACCTATACTAGGACCAAAAGGAAGTCCATAACCTTGTGTCATCAATGGCTTTAGATGTGGGGTTATGTTAGACAAGCAAAAATAGGTGAAATTTCTGCCAAAGTCAACTTCGAGTAAAACAAAGCTTACATTTTTTTAATTGTCTCAGACATGCGTGTCGCTGAGTGATTAGCATTTCTTGCCCATCCATAGGTGGTCTTGAGAAGTTGGTGGTGATTGGCTTTCTTAAACCTCTGCAGTCCACCTGCTGTAGGTTGACAAGCAATGCCATTAGGAAGGAAATTCCAAGACTTTGTCCCAGCGACAGCGAAGGAATGGTGATATTGTTCCAAGTTAGGATGGTGAGTGGCTTGGAGGGGAACTTGCAGGTGGTGGTGTTCCCAGGTATCTGCTGCCCTTGTCCTTCTAGATGGAAGTGGTTGTGGGTTTGGAAATGCTGTCTAAGGATCTTTGGTGAATTTCTGCAGTGCATCCTGTAGATAGCGCAGATTGCTACAACTGAGTGTCAGTGGTGGAGGGAATGGATGTTTGTGGTTGTGGTGCCAATCAAGTAGGTTGCATTATCCTGGATGGTGTCAAGCTTCCTGAGTGTTATTGGGGCTGCACTTATCAGGCAAGTGTGGAAAATTCCATCATACTACTGTCTTGTGCCTTGTAGAAGGTGGACAGGCATTGGGGAGATGAGTTACTTGCTGCGGTGTTCTAAGCCTCCGACCTGCTCTTGTAGCCACTGTATTTATTTGCAATCCCAGCTGAGTTTCTGGTCAATAGTAACCCCCTGTATGTTGATAGCAGGAATCCAGGTAACACCATTGAATGTCAAGTGCCCATGGATAGATTTTTTTCTTATTGTCATTGGTGGTCGTTGTCTGGTGTTTGTGTAGTGCTAATGTTATTTGCTACTTGTCAGCAGAAATCTGGATATTGTTCAAGTCTTATTGCGTCTGAATATGGACTGCTGCAGTATCTAAGGAGTCGTGAATGGTGCTGAACATTGTGCAATCATCGGCGAACATCCCCATTTCTGATCTTATGATGAGGGAAGGTCATTGATGAAGCAGCTGAAGATGGTTGGGCCTAGGACACTACCCTGAGGAACTCCTACAGAGATGCTCAGGAGCTGAAATGACTGACCTTTAACAACCACAACCATCTTCCTACATGCCAGGTATAAATTCAACCAGCTGAGAGATTCAGGAAAGCTGACGTTTCGGGCCTAGACCTTTCTTCTACCCCTCATTTTCTGAAGAAGGGTCTAGGCCCGAAACGTCAGCTTTCCTGCTCCTCTGATGCTGCTTGGCCTGCTGCGTTCATCCAGCTCTACACCTTGTTATCTCAGATTCTCCAGCATCTGCAGTTCCTACTATCTCTATCAGCCAAGAGATTCCTCCTCAGATTCCCATTGATTCCAGTTTTGCTAGTGCTCCTTGTTGTCACACTTAGTCAAATATGTTCACATTCTAATGGCTGTCACTCTACCTCACCTCTGGAATTCAGCTGTTTTGTCCATGTTTGAACCAAGGCTGTGATGGGGTCAGGAGCTGAGTGGCCACTGAGCAGGTTACTGTGGTGCAGGTGCTGCTTGATAACACTGTTGATGACACCTTCCATCACTTTACCGATGATCAAGACTAGACTGATGGGGCAGTAATTGACTGGATTGGATTTCTCCTACTTTTTTTTGTACAAAACATTCCTGGGCAATATTCTACATTGTTGGGTAGATGCCAGTGTTGTAACTATCCTGGAATTAATTGGTTAAGGGTGTGGCAAGTTCTGGGGCACAAGTCTTCGTTACTATTGCTGGAATGTTGTCAGGGACTATAGCCTTTGCAGTATCCAATGCCTCCAACCATTTCTGATAACACATGGGGCGATTCAAATTGTCTGAACACTGACATCTAGGATATTGTGGCCCACCAGAGGAGGCTGAGATGGATTATCCATTCGGTACTTCTGGCTGAAGATTGTTGCAAGTGCTGATGTGCTGGGGTCTTCCATCATTGAGGATGAGGATATTTGTGGAGCCTCCTCCTCGAGTAAATTGTTTATTTTATTGCCCATCACCATTCATGGTTGAATGTGGCAGGACTGCAGAGTTTAGATCTGATCCTTTGGCTGTGGGATCACTTAGCTCTGTCTATTACTTGCTGCTTATGGCGTTTGGCGTGCAAGTGGCCTATTTGGTAGTGTTACCTGTTGACACCTCATTTTTAGGTAAGCCTAGTGCTAGTCCTGGTTTGCCCTTCTATACTCTCCATTGAACCAGGAGTTGATCCCGTGACTTGATGGTAATGCTTGAGTGGGGGATATGCTGGACCATGAGGTTGTGGGTTTTGCTGTAGTACAATTCTCCTGCTTTGATAGCCCACAGAACCTTATGGATACCCAGTCTTGAGTTGCCAGATCTGATCAAAGTTTATTCCATTTAGCACAGTGATATTGACACACAACACGATGTAATGTATTATCAAGGTAAAGGCAGGACTTCATCTCCACAAGGACTGTGCAGTGGTCACTCTTACCAGTACTGACATAATAGAATCATAGAAGAATCATTGAATATAATTCCCTACTGTGCAGAAAGAGGCCATTTCACTCATTGAGTCTGCACTGACCCTCCAAACAGCATCCCATCCCATTCCCGTAACTCCACACAGGGTTTTTACCATGGCTAACCCAGATAACCTTCACATCCCTGGACACTAAGGTGAAAATTTTAGCATGGTTTTCATGTCTAACTTGCACATCTTTGGATGTAATGATTAGATGCATCTGCAGCTGGCAGATTGATAAGGGTGCTATACAAGGGTGAGGTCAAGTATGCTTTTCCCTCTTGTCGGTTCTGTCACCATCAGGTACAGGCCTAGACTAGCAGCGATGTCGTTTAAGACACAACCAGCTTGATCAGTAGTGCTGCTGTTGAGCCACTCTTTGTTTTGGTCATTAAAATCCCCCACCTATTCTGCACCCTTTGCCACCCTCTGTGTTTCCTACAAGTGTTGTTTAACATGGAGAAGTACTAATTCATCAGCTGAGGGAGGATGGTCCATAGTAATCAGCAGTTTCCTCGCCTATGTTTAACTTGATTCTGTGAGAATTTATGTGGTCTCAAGTGATTCCTAGAGTTGAAATGTCTAATACTGGGAGACATGCACTTAAGGTGAGTGGGGAAAGTTCAAAGGAAATGTGAGGGGCAAGATTTTTATACTGAAACTGGTAGAAGTCTGGAATGCACTGCCATGGTGGTAGTGGAGGCAGATATGATAGGGGTGTTTAAGGGACTTTTAGATAAGCACATGGATATGCAAGGAATGGAGGGATATGGACCAAGGGCAGGCATAATTTGGCATGATGTTCAGCACAATATCCTGGGCTGAAGGGCCTGTTCCTGTGCTGTACTGTCCTATGTTCTATAAGTCAATGTTGAGGATACCCAGTGCAGCTCCCTCCTGACTGTATGCCATTGTGCCACCACCTCTTCTGAGTGAGTCCTGCTGGTGTGGGGAGAATATATCCAGGAATGTCAATGGTGGTGTCTGGGATGTTATCTGTAAGGTATGATTCCATAGTATGACTAAGTCAGGTTGTTGCTTGACCACAAATTTATTGCAGTTTAATTTTGACAGAGTTCCTGTCAAAGCTATATGTAAAGTTGGGAGTGTTACCAAAAATTAGCTAATGCCACAATTGACCCTGTGTGTTGACTATTACTATAAATGGTATATAGAGAGTAAGAAAGAAGCTACTGGGCTGCTATCTATGTCACAGTGTACAGTCAGGGAGAAGAAAGTCTTTGAAAGGACAGGGTGAAAGAATCCAGCTATGGTGGTGGGATATCTACCTCTGTGTTTGTAAGACTGTCTGCATTTTAATGACCCACTCAGGGCTCATCACTTGAGCTCCAGTGGCAGTTCCAGTTGTCAAATATTGAGTGTGAATTTGATGGTGTAATAGCAGCTGTGTGGAAAGATAGCTCATCATTGGACCCATATCAGGAAGAGGCACATCGCAGCTGCAGACAATTTTTAGATTTTCAATTTAGTCAATCATTTCATTGGTTACATTAACTTTACATTCATCTTGTGTTGTCTTTAAATGATAACATTTCACAATACAGCAGTTGATCATTCAGTGCAACTCTCCATTTAGTCCCAATCATTTGTCTTTTCGCCAGTCTCTTGTAATATTTCCTGTAACAAATATTTAGCAGTTACACATGATAATGGATTCTGATTTCATGATTGTATCTGATAGTGCATTTTATTACAAACAAGACATCCTGCACATTAATGTCTTTATTCTTTAGATGATATATTAAAATGAAGTTTAATGGTTCCTAACCTTATTTACCTCATTTTTTTTTCTTATTCCCCTCATTAATGCTCTTCACAATTTTGAACGAGTGCGTTTTTTTAAAATAAATATTTGTCTTAATGTGAACAACTCCCCAGTTCACCTTCACAACTGAAACTTTTCCTTTTCTTATGTTGGTAAATCTCTTCAGCATCTTCAATATTGCCTGCACAATATATCTAAATTACAGTGCCTAAAACTGGAAACAATATTATAATTTATATCAATTTTAATTTTTTATCTCTCCCAATGAGTATGTATCTATCAAAAGATTGAAAGATATTGGAGAGCAGCTGCATGGCAGGTACTGAGACTAAAACCAATGTGTTGAGATGGAAAAGTCAAGTTTGTTCTCATTGGAGAGACCAGGCTTTAAAATCAGAGACCTTGAAAAGAATTTTTGCAACTCAGAGACTTACAATATGGGTTAAAGTACTGGACATTGCCCAATTATAAAGAAGTCATACAGCGTATAAGATTGCACAAGATGGATGATGTGGTGTTTTGAAGACCTGTAAGTTTCAAGAGCAAAGGGGGCTGAGTGTGTGAATGGGTTTTACAACTTTGAGTCCCTGGAAAAGAATTATAATCCAACAGAATGTGACAAGTCTTGAATTTCAACATATCAGGAAGGAAGAATGGCTCATAAGCCATTATATTTAAAGCTTGGGAGGAACAAGAAAGTAGATTCACAGAAGCAGTGATCTTTTAAAAAAAATTGTATTTATATAGTGCCTTTCATGACCACAGGATGTCCCAAAGTGCTTTACAAGCAATGAAGTTAGTTTGTACTGTAGTCACTATTGTGATGTGGTACCAAAGACAAAACTTCAAAAGAGATCAGAAAGATAAAAAGAGTTTTGAGGCTAGAAGATAAAGAAGCAACACTTATTAAGCAACTTTTCCATCAGTGTTATCTGTAACTAGAGAAATATGAAAGCAAAAATGATAGAACCATCTATTATTGTGCAATAAGGAAGGGTGATTAATACACAAACAATCCACTTGGAAATAGCAATCATAATACAGTTGAATTTCACATTATGTTTGAAACTGACATTTTCCAATCACAAACAAGTATCTTAAAGTTGAAGGAACTCTACTAAAGAAGGATGACAGGAGAGCTGGTTAATCGTGATTTGGTTAAATAGACTAATGCTATGTAGTAAATAAACAGTGGGAAATATTTAAAGAAGCATTACAAAATAGTTAATAAAATATATTTCATTAGAAAACAAATATCATTTATGAATTATTAAAGAGATTAGCAGTAGCATCATATTAAAGGAAGTTTATTCTTTTGCAAAGAATAGTACCACTGAATCACAAAATTGTTACAAAACTTTTAACTTTGTTCTTTCTTTCTCCCTTGTTTTAAGATTCTGTACTTAGGCACTTGTGCTTATGATAGTACTTTGCGTGGTGACATTATATACTTCTCACTGCATTCCTTTACTTTTGTGTTTGAGTAGAGGTGACAGTAAAACTCAAAATCAAAATCAAAAATTAAAGCAGAAGGAGGCTATGCAGCCCATTATTTCTGCATTTTTCTGTTTCCTGATGCCAATCTCTCTCCTTTTCTCCATATCGCTTCACTCCATTTCTATCCAAATAATTGGACAATGCTGTCCTAAATGGCTCAATTGAAATTGTCTTCATTACATCTTCATGCAGTATATTCCATACCTCCAACTACTCACAATGTACAAAAGTGTTTTTTCTTTCTTTGCCCTTTCTTCATTTGTACATCACTTTATAGTAGCAAGTCTGAAGACTGGAAATATTCTGGAAGCTAGGAAAGGGCACTGGAAAGTTGATTAAAAAAAGAAAAATATAGAAAATGAGAGAAACTAGCAATAAAATATAAAAATGGACTGTAAAAGCTTCCACAAGTACATAAAAAGGGAAAACTTAACCAAAGTTTATACTGGTTCCCTAGATATAGAGAAAGAACAAATTGTCATGGGGAATGAGGAGATAGCAGACGCACAGAACTAATTTGTTGTGTTTTATTTTAATGTTGAAGATGCAAGTCACATGCTGGAAGTAAAGAATAAACTAGTGGTTATGTCAAAGTGAGGAAATTAAGGTAATTAATATCAACAGAGAAACAATACTGAAAAATGAATGCTAGGAACTAAAATCCGACCAATCCACAGTTCTGGTGACTTATATTCTAGGGCTCTAAAAGAGATATTTGTGGATAGAGATGTGTTCGCCCTAGATTCTGGACTGGTCACAGCAGATTTAAGTTAACAAATGTAATAAAGTGATTGAAGGAAGGAGAGAAACAGAATAACAGAGAACTGCCACCAATTAACCTGAAATCAATCATTGAGAAAGAGCTAGAATCTATTATTAAGGAAGTCTAAACAACATAAATTAGTAAAGTATAATATGAGTAGTACAAGTCATTATGGTCTCATTAAAGGGAGGTCCTGCTTGACAAATAGGCAAGAGTCTTTTTTCTGGATATTACTAGGAAGGTACATAAAGTGAAACCAGTCAATGAAGATACTTGGTTTTCCAAGAGGCACTCAATAAGGTGCCACACAAAACCTTAATATCTAAGATAAAGTAAGACAGAGCTTGGCGTGATATATCAGCATGGAGTGGTCAGAAAGCTGATTATTTCAGTTAACTAGGTGGTTGGCATGTGGATCAGATCGATGTCAGCAGCACAAGGTTCAATCCCAATCTAGTTGAGGTAGATTTGGGACCTGCCACATTGTCTTACCTGTCATAAAAATCCTGGTTTTTCTATGGTTCAATGAATAATTGCTGAGGACCTGCATTCAGGCAGAGAATTGAAGAAGAAGGGGACTGGTTTACAGATAGATGTCATGTGTCTGACAATGGTCTAACAATTAAACATGCATTGAGAATTGATTATCCTTGTGGGTTAGTTTATTTAAAACAGTAAAACACATTACAAGTTATGAATTAGACATTACAGCAAACCAGCTGGTGTGTGTATGTGGGCGTGTGTGTGTGTGTGTGAGAGAGAGAGAGAGAGAGAAAGACAGAGAGCGAGCGCGCATGTATGTATATGTGCTGCCAGTAAATCACAGCAGACTGCCAGGTAAAGTTACAACACATTATTTATACATTATTTATGGAGGTCTTAAAGATAAACTCTCTTAGAGGTTAGGTACCCATACAACTTCAAAAGAATGTTGAGCTATTTTCCATGATAAGTAACCCTATTAGTCAGTACAATAGAATTAGTTTGCTGATACATCCAGATATGTTGCAGCAATTGTTTCTGGAGATGCCCATGTTTCCGAGTTACTGCACTAGATGGTTCACTGTTGCCTTCCCAGTTAAAGTCTCATATAAACAGATTAATAAGAAGTTCTGTTATTGTTATTTTATTAAGATAAGAGGATAGTTTGAAATGTTCTTTACCTTTCTGGGAAAGAAAAAAGGAGACATATGTACTCGTGACCCAATGATTAATATCCTTAAGCGCATGTCGCTATGATGCTTAATTTGGTGAAATTCTCATTAAATCAGACACTTATCAGTGACTGAGATAACAAGGTGTACAGCTGGATGAACGCAGCAGGCCAAGCAGCATCAGAGGAGCAGGAAGGCTGATGTTTCGGGCCTAGACGGTCTAGATCCGAAACGTCAGCCTTCCTGCTCCTCTGATGCTGCTTGGCCTGTTGTGTCCATCCAGCTCTACACCTTGTTATCTCAGATTCTCCAGCATCTGCAGTTCCTGCCATCTCTGAAACACTTATCAGTGACTACTCACTTTTTGCAGTGTTTGAATGTTTGGAAACAATTTGTGTTACCTTTTGCATTAAAAAAACACTGCCCATATGTCTCCTGGTCTTAAAGTCTTATTACAAACTTAAATATATTGTTACATAGTTAGCTCTGATACAAAGGTTACATTTAGTAAATTTTTATACTTGCAACACAGCAATACAAGGACACAGCTGTAGTTATGATTCCTTGACCAGGGCCATTGAGCCCCGGAATATTCCATCTCTGTCTTTCTCAAGCTTTGAAGCCAAAATCTGAAACTGAACAGAGCTCTCTCATCCCTGCAACTGTAAGTTTAAACATTGGGTTATTGTCTTCACCCTGTTCACTATTCCATAATGCAATTCTTTTTCAAATCAAGCTAAGCAGAGCAACATGGTTTTAAAGTGTCAAGATTTGCAATGGCTACACTTAACCAGAATACTATAATATTAGATTAATCAATGGATTAATATTTAGATTATGTGACTATAACTGAACTAACTCAATCATAACACGCTAGTTTCTTTGCTGATCCTACATATTTTGGTTCTATTTATTCCGATAGAGACAAGTATCCTGATCTAAATAAAACAAAGAACAAAATTGCCACACCAACTTGTAAAGAAAGACGATCAGCAGAGGTCTCTTCAATTTCTTGATTTGATGCATTCCCAATTTCACACAAAAGTCTTCATCACTAAAGGACTCGTTGAGAAAGGATGTGCCTTTTCTAAGGCATGACGACCACTGGTGGCTTTTCAAAGCACTGAAACAGTTGACATCAAGCATGCAATTTTTTGACCCGATGGAGACAACTACACTGGAGCTCGGTGCCCCACAGAAAGGTTTGAGAGCATGCACATGACAAAAAGGCAAACAAATTGCATTTGCTACAAAAGCACTGTTTGTAGCACAACCCAACTGCTCAGTGTTGAGCAGGAGCCATCAGTTTTACTTTTGGAGTCATGCATTTTCATACCGATCTGTTTGTCAAAAGATTTGTGCTAGAGACCACTGGAAATGATTTGATGAAAACATTCGACCAGCGCATCAAGATTGCAGCATTTCTTAATTAAGATTTCAAACGTGAGCAAATGCGAGGTCTTGCACTTTGGAAAAAAGAATACAGGCATGGACTATTTTCTGAACGGTGAGAAAATTCATAAAGCCGAAGGACAAAGGGATCTGGGAGTGCTAGTCCAGGATTCTCTAAAGGTTAACTTGCAGGTTGAGTCCGTGATTAAGAAAGCGAATGTAATGTTGTCATTTATCTCAAGAGGGTTGGAATATAAAAGCAGCGATGTGCTTCTGAGACTTTATAAAGCTCTAGTTAGGCCCCATTTAGAATACTGTGTCCAATTTTGGGCCCCACACCTCAGGAAGGACATACTGGCACTGGAGCGTGTCCAGCGGAGATTCACACGGATGATCCCTGGAATGGTAGGCCTAACATACGATGAACGGCTGAGGATCCTGGGATTGTATTCATTCGAGTTTAGAAGGTTGAAGGGAGATCTAATAGAAACTTACAAGATAATGCATGGCTTAGAAAGGGTGGACGCTGGGAAGTTGTTTCCGTTAGGTGGGGATACTAGGACCCGTGGGCACAGCCTTAGAATCAGAGGGGGTCAATTTAGAACGGAAATGAGGTGACATTTCTTCAGCCAGAGAGTGGTGGGCCTGTAGAATTCATTGCCACGGAGCGCAGTGGAGGCCGGGACGTTAAATGTCTTCGAGGCAGAGATTGATAAATTCTTGATCTCGCAAGGAATCAAGGGCTACGGGGAGAATGCGGGTAAGTGGAGTTGAAATGCCCATCAGCCATGATTAAATGGCGGAGTGGACTCGGTGGGCCGAATGGTCTTACTTCCACTCCTATGTCTTATGGTCTTATGGTCTTATCCAAGGTTATGGGCTGTGAGATTAGGTGCAAGACAGATAATTTGACATTCATATCAGATACATTTAGGAGGCTACACAACAAAGTGAAAACCCTTGGATTTGCAAATTGACTTCATTGGAATAATTGCTAACCTAAGGAACCAGTCAGGAGATAGTGGGAGGTGATATCAATAAGTGGCCATCACATGTCGGAGTCAATTAGAGATTGATCGTGTATCCCTTAAATCAATTTTCATTTAGCTTTGCTTAGCCTAAGCCATTCAGAATATCATGATGGGATTGATCATGCCATGGGTTGTGGGTTGGAAAGAATTAATAAGCAACACCTTGTAGTGACCAAAGCACGTGTGAGACAATTTGGAGGAGTGAAAGAATCTCACCCTCTAAACTGAATACAAAGTGAAAGCCAGAGTATATCTATAAAGTTGCAGTCCTGCTTGACTGTGAATTATAATTTAAGTAGTTTTCTAAGTTACCACACTATGGTCTCTTCTGTTGCCTTACTGGTTAAAGTCTCGTATAAACAGATTAATCTTAGGATTTGAATTTAAATTATCTATGACACTGTGACATGATGTTTCTGAATATTGAACACCATCTTTTCTCCCACCTATCCGCCCCTGCCTTCCCACTGCCCAATCCCCACCACTCCCTCCCTGCACTCACCTATCACCATCCCACGTACCTTCCCCAGCCCCACCCCTCTCTCTATTTATTTCCCAGCTTCCTTCCCCCTCCCCATTTCTGAAGAAGGGTCCTGATCTGAAACGTCAGCTTTCCTCCTCCTCCTCCTCCTCCTCCTCCTCCTCCTCCTCCTGTGATGCTGCCTGGCCTGCTATGTTCCTCCGGCTCCACACTTTTGTTACAACAGAACAAATCCTTCTTTAAGGCATATCTTGTAATTCCAGATAACCTTGTGTGCAATCTGTTTGGTGAGGTACACAGCTCTTTGTAGCTGCATTGGCCTTTGACTGGTCCTGCCAGCACTCTTTCCTGCCACGTGCCTTTCAAAATCGATTGAAAGATGGACATTTCCTCGGTGCATGCAGGTGTCCACACCTTCCACGTGTTTGAGTCTTCTAGTGATTGTATCTACCGTCGAGCTTATACTCAGGGCCTGAAATCATTCTCAATCTGTGAGAATTATTCTGATTGGTAGCAGTGAATGTAATCAAGACGTCCCAAGTGGTTCCAGTGAACATAACCAGAACAACAACATATGGCAATATTAATCAAATCTTTCCTGAAACAAAATTAACATGGCAGGTCAATGAGAATTCACTGAAACAATACAAGTGACTTTTCAAGATTAAGTATATATTTGAAGGATTCTACAGACTACAAGTATCGTTTTTGCTATGTAAATTTACTTGTCCAACAGTGGTTCAACTTACTCATCATCTGTGTGCCATTCTCGTTCTAGTCCCTTCACTTTAAGCTCATTTTTTTTTCTGTTACTCATCCCTTACTTTCAGTTGATTTCTGCCAACGCAAGATAGCAGTCTGTCAGCTGGTATACAGGAATCTGCTGAACCTCATCTCTTGCAGATGTTGCAGTGATTTCCGCATGAAGCAGACGGTCCGTGCCACGATTGCAGCTGTGATTTTCCCGAAGAACATTGAAGCAAAGGTTTCACACGTCAGGCTGAAAATTGGAATCAAAATTGGCCACCCACAGGTATAAACATAAGAGGGAGAGAGAAAGGTAGCATTAAGAAGAAAATGAAACCATGAAGAGAAACAAATCATTAAATAATTAAAACCACAAGGTTCTTATCCGTCGTTTTAATACACTCATTCCCAATCTGTGAAGACAATGATTTGCTTGAGATCGAGTTTCATGGATCTTCTTCACTATCTGAAGAATGGAATTTTAGATGGAATTTTCCCACTTTCAGTTAAAGTATTTTGTTGAACGAGATTCGTGGCACCCAGTCCACCAAAACTCACTGCGATGTTTCTCATGCACTTTTCCCCTCTTACCCTATTATGTATGCAGTGATGGGTGCTCTTCTCCGGCAATTGTGCAGATATAGACATGGATATGCTCACCACCTTTCTGAGGGTCCAGCCTTCACAGTGCTCACGTCATTTTCAAAGCCTGAACTTCAAGGTAGGAATGGGCTGTCACCCTGTGGTGCTTGATCATTATCACTGAGGACATGCTTCTCCCTGCTTCATAGGCAGGGTCCTGGAGGTCTTGGTGGATGGGTTGGTGGAGAGGAGGACTGTCCTTTTTCCAGATAACTGCCAAGGGAAGCCTGGCCATAAGACTAAGCCAGCCTGAACTTGACTAGCAGCCCAGGGCCAGGTCAGTGCTGAGTACCAGGTGAAGCAGAATGTCTAGCCGCTCAGGGAGATCAATCATCTGCTGCGCTCCCCAATGATAAGCGCCACTATCTTTTCTTTGTTACTTCATGCTCATTTTAACTCTGTCACTGCATACACGTCTAACCAAGGCTCACAAAGTGCAACTCTCACTGTTGCATGCATCATGTCCACTGAACAGGTCCCATGTGGCGCATCCACCCAAAATTCCAGCCCCTCCTATCCTCTGTCCTTCTCACTGACTCACAAGGTATACTTCATTACCTTTCCTGCTCATGCATCACCACTAAGTGTTCTTCCATCCACTTCCATCATGTGAAGTCCTTTCATTTGTCTCGTTGCAGAAAATACTGTCCCGCTCACCCTGGACTGATGTGTCTCTAGTGCATTCTGTGCTGTAGGTGTGATGTTGAGACAGCATAGTGCCTGAACTGGCCTGCAGGACTGACTGTGGCTCATTCCCCGGACTAAAATTTCCTGGATTCTAGCTTGCCTTCATTGTTCAGACCTTTGAGTATAGGAATTGGGCATCATTTTGAGGCTGTATGAGATGTTGGTGAGGCCTCTTCTGGAGTACTCTGTACAGTTCCGTTTCCCCTGCTATAGAAAGGATATTATTAAACTGAAGAGGGTTCAAAAAAGATTTAGCAGGATGTTGCTGGGAACAGAGGGTTTGAGTTATAAATATAGGCTTCATGGGCTCGGACCTTTTTTCACTGGACTGTAAGGGGTTGAGGTGTCAACCTCATAGAGGGGCATAGGGGTGGAGAATTCAGAACTAGGATAGGAGGTATATTTTTAAGGTGTCAGGAGAAAGATTTAAAATGGACATAAGGGACAACTTTTTTCACGTAGAGAATGGTTTATATGTGGAAATATCCTCTGGACTTAAGTTGGAAAAGATTGTGGTGGTACCCACTGTAATCCCAAGGGTATGTTTTTGGGATATTACTACATTGGAACAGTTAATTAGTAGTAGCTAATATACATTACTTTCTTAAGCATTTCAATAGAGTTACAGTTCAGCCAATTCTTTTCTTTCCTTTTTATTTTGTCTGTATTTTAACTGCAGTGTCAAATTAAAGCGTGTCTGCTTAAAGTCGAGTAGTTTAGCCAGTCAAATTGCGTGTGGAATGCAATGTCTTGCACTTGCCTTTAAAACAAGAAACAGTTAGGGTTGAGGCTATCTTCTTAATATATTTTGAAGGGTTTTGATCTGATCTATAGCACTGTCAACAGGTTCTCCTGAAAGATGTATTCTTCAAATGAATCTTGTACTCTCCAATATATATTTTGGCTCTTACTGCAAAGTAATTGTCAAACACTCTTGTGATATTATTAATGTATCTGTCCCTTCCCTTAGATTTTGTTATTTTAAAACATGACCTGCTACTGGGTCTACAGAATGGTAAATATGTGCATGTAGGATCATCGATTCATACAGTATGGAAGAGGCCCTTCAGCCCATCAAGTCTGTATAGCCAAAATACACTATTACCTACTTTAGAGTACGAACTGCAGATGCTGGAGTCTGAGATAACAAGATGTAGAGGTATTTTGCAATCTGACCCCACTACCAAGGAATTTTTCCCTCCCCACCCTTATCTGCCTTCCGGAGAGATCGCTCTCTCCGAGACTCCCTCGTCCGCTCGACACTGCCCACTAGCCCCACCCAACCTGGCACTTTTCCCTGCAACGGCAGAAAGTGCTACACCTGCCCCTCACCTCCCCCCTCACCCCCATCCCAGGCACCAAAAAAAGCTTCCACATTAAACAGATGTTCACCTGCACATCTGCTAACGTGGTCGATTGTATCCGCCGTTCCCGATGTGGCCTCCTCTACATTGGTGAGACCAAATGGAGGCTCGGAAACTGCTTTGTGGAGCACCCACGCTCGGTTCGTGACAAATGACAACACCTCCCAGCCACGAACCACTTCAACTCCCCCTCCCACTCCTTGGACGACATGTGCATCCTAGGCCTCCTCCAGTGCCATAATGATGCCACTCGAAGGCTGCAGGAACAGCACCTCATATTTTGCCTGGGAACCCTGCAGCCCAATGGTCTCACTGTGGACTTTACAAGCTTCAAAATCTCCCCACCCACGACCTCATCCCAAGACCAGCCCAGCTTGTCCCTGCCTCCTTAACCTGTCCGACTTTTCTCCCACCTATCCGCTCCTCCCACCTCACTGACCAACTCCCACCCCACTTTCTACCTACCAGCCTTATCCCCGACTCCTTGACCTGTCCATCTTCCCTCCCACCCACCCGCCCCTCCTTCCCAACTGACCAATGCCCATCACAACTCCCTACCTACACACACCTTTACTGGCTCCATCCCCGCCTCCTTGACCTGTCCGTTTTTTCTCCACCAATCTGCTCCTTTATCCACCTTCCACCATCGCCTCCCCCTCGGTCTATTTATTTCAGAGTCCCCTTACCGTCCCCCATTTCTGAAGAAGGGTCCAGACCTGAAAAGTCAGCTTTCCTGCTCCTCTGATGCTGCTTGGCTTGCTGTGTTCATCCAGCTCTACACCTTGTTATCTCAGACTCCAGTATCAGCAGTTCCTACTATTTCTCAAACTGCTGATACTGGAGTCTGAGATAACAAGGTGTAGGGCTGGATGAACACAGCAGGCCAGGCAGCATCAGAGGAGCAGGAAAGCTGATGTTTCGGGTCTGGAACCTTCTTCAGAAAATTACCTACGTTAGTCCTACTTTCCCACATTAGGCCCATAGCCTTGAATGTTCTGACACTTCAAATGACCATCAAAGTACTGTTTAAAGGTTGCGAGGTCTCTTACCTCAACTACCCTCCCAGGCAGTGAATTCCACACACCCATTGAGTGAAAAATATTTTCCTCAAATTCTCTCTAAACCACATGCCTTCCACTTTAAAATCATGCCTCTTTGTTAAAGACTCATACTGTTCTGCTTTGGGGTTCTTATGTAGTTTTAAAGGAATTCTGCATCTCATAATTTGTCTCTCCTGCACAGAGGAATTGAATTCCCTCAATGAAGTATGTATGAACTTGTGGTATAATATCTTCCGCAATTGTCACTGTGCTTAATCACTCCTCCTTCTCTTATCTAAATCATTTATTTGAAAGCTGTTGAAGGAGCTTTTTTAATTGTTTGTAAGTGTCACTGGATTTTCTTTTCAGTGTTTTATATTACATAATCATTTCAAGTAAATTTAATATTGCATCTTCGGCAATTCTTCAAGAATACTGAAAGTATTTTTTAAGATGATGGATGATTAAGATGAATTACTAATAAAGTTTTATCATTAAGATATTAAATGAAAAATTGTGGATATCTGAAACAAACAAAAGAAAGAGTTTCAAGTCCAGTGATCCTTCGCCACAATTGCTAGCAGCTAGGAAAGTGCAGTCAACCAATTTTCAACCACTCATAGCCTCCATTACCACACACATAGCTTCTCTTCTGCCCTGGCTTATCATTAACAATCCCTCTGTCTACATACCCTTTTCTCTCTCCCTGAGCTCCGTCTGCAACTATTCATTCACTATTTACATCTCTTCCACCCTTTACCCCACCATGTCCAATCTGCCATTAGTTCTGAAGAAGGGTCACTGGACTTAAAATATTAGCTGTATATCCTCTCCACAGATGCTGTCAGACCTGCTGAATTATCACTAAGAAGCTTTGTTCTTTCAATGAAGATTTCTAACATTTATCTTCCTAGAAATGTTCTTAAATTTCAGTTAATTAATGTGGAAAACTGTCTTAAATCAGAATTATCCTTGTATTTCTACAGAAGAAATTATTTTTCAGCACTCTGAGATTATTGAAAATTGAAGTAACTCTAAATCCATTTTCAAGATGAAAAAATGTTAACCTTGCATCATTTCTTCCTTCTTTTAAGTTTGTTTCATGCTCTTTTAAACAACATTGGCATTTTGCACTCATTCTGCTTCTTCTCCGTAAGATTGAAGCCATTTAAAACTTACAAAAATGATATTTCCAAAGTTTTGTTTTCAGCTTTTCACAACAATTGTAACTTATTATGGCGATGCCCATTTGCCGAATATTGCAATTTCAGCCTGCTTTGATCTTCTAAGCCTACAACTCTTTTCTTTAATGTGGGAGTTTTCAACCTTCCTCTAAGGGATTTAACTTACCTTGGGTGTCCAATACTGATCACATGAATCCAGGTTTTGCTGTGTACTTTGAGATAACAAGCATGGGGCTGGATGAACACAGCAGGTCAAGCAGCATCATAGGAGCAGGAAAACTTGACGTTTCGGGCCTAAACCCTTCC
>JAHRHZ010000222.1:11695608-11710294 GCA_024137785.1 Ginglymostoma cirratum
TTCTGATGAGGGGTCTGGGCCCGAGACGTCAAGTTTTCCTGCTCCTATGATGCTGCTTGGCCTGCTGTGTTCATCCAGCCCCGCGCCTTGTTGTCTCGGATTCTCCAGCATCTGCAGTACCTTTTATCTCTGGTTAATATTTAAACAAAGCTTGTCAGTTAACTGCCAATCAGCATTAACTGGTGCATTCTGCATTGGCAATCTTTTAACAATCAAAGTTCACTTTCTAACCAATGAGCATTCATCTCCGATACCACTTAAATGTTGGGTTTTCCCCTTAAAATGATATTTTTGTGAATTGTTCAAATGAGTGCAAGATGTAAAACTCCTACAAAATTTGTCTTTTTTTTCAGTAATACTCAAGATCTATAGTTTCCCCTTTATCTATCTTACTTGTTATTTCCTCAAAGATCGCTAAGAAATTAATCAAACATGATTTCACTTTCACAAAACTGTGTTGACTGTCTGTATGTATGATGATTTTGAATCATTCCAGCACTTCAAAATTTGGTACTACCCTACTGCTACCAACTGAAGCACTGATATGATAAGAAAACAGAAATATTAATGAAAGGTTGGACTTAATCACAAAAGAATTGGAATATAAAAAGAAGAGAGCTACGTTTCAGTTGTAAGGGGTTTGATGAAAATTCATGTGATGTATTTAGTTCAGTTTGGGGCACAGCACTTCAGGAAGGTTGTATAAGTTCCAAATGCTGCTCTTTTTCTTTAAGGAAACAGGAATAACACATTACCATACATCAATCATCTTTTGCTTAGTCCCATCAGAATGACACTAGAGCTAATAGTTAAAACAGATTGCACAAACAAGGACTTGATTCCCATGGGTTTAAAAGGTTGAGTGGTGATCTAACTGATGTGTTTAGAATAACAGAATAATTTGATAGAGTAGATAAGGTGAAGCTATTCACATGGGGGTGGTATTCCAGAACAAGAAGGCACAAAATCAAAGTAAGAGATTGGCCATTTGGAAGTGAAATTGTGTAATACATTTTCACTCAAGACTTTGTGGAAGTGTGGTACTGTCTCCATTGAAAGATGTAGATGCTTATCCAGGTGAAATTTCCAAGTCAGGTATTATATTTGGCAAAGATATCAAAACATATGGCAGGTAAAATCAACTATGAACTAATTCAATGGTGCAACAGACTCCATGGGCTTAATGTCCAAATCCTAACAACTCCATTAAAATGAAACTCAAAGTGAATTGAAAATACTAGTTTTTTTTAAAAATCATTTAAGTGACTGTGGTGGTGGTAGGCCTGGAAATTTCCTTCTTGTGTTGTATATGATGAAAGATCGTTAAAACTTGTGAAGAACACGTGTTGCTCTGAGGAGATGTCAGTAACAAATGAGCCTTTCACATACATTGTATATTAAAGCAGCTTGCAGTCAAATTACGGGTTGAACAAAAACAAACCTCTTCCTGTGTTCACTAGATACTGCACCTTGAGCTCAACTGTGAAATATAGTGCACACACTTGTCATTTTGACAAAAATGTTTTATAATTTCTCTCCAAGCATCAAAGCAGTGTCTTTTTACAGGCCGTTTGTCTATAAAGACAAAATACATCTGTCAATCATTCTTGTGGGTTATGTGTTAAACCAGTTCATGCCAAGGCTATATTTATCTATAATTTGACCATATTCAGTTGATACTATTGCCACATTATGCAACCTTTTCTCCATCCATGTCACTGCATTTGAGTAACCATTGCAGACAGGTGCTGTCTGGTACCTTGCTAAATTCTTGCTACAACACTCATTGATTTCCAACATTCAGTTGCTGTCTGTGCTCTAAGGTTGAGGGTGCGCAATTTCTGCACCCTGACCCGGTGAAAGACTGCTTTTTAAAAAACAAATCTGTTCTTGCACTTCAAGTGTTTGTGCGGATTGCAGGCTTCTCTCATGGCCATCTGCTTCCTCTTCTAGTTTCTTCAGGCGAGCTGCCAAACATCGAACATTGTGGTCTGAAATTACAGACAGGGTTCACAATTATTTCACTATGGCAATATTGTTGAAAGGTCCTGAGCAACAGGCATTTTAACCTCTTAACTACCTTGTCACTTCTTGGCCATTTCAGTAACAAACAGACCTCCATTTCACGAAAGGAAAAGAGTTCCAGAATGCTTTACACTGCAGCATTGATTTACCTACTGAGCATACACCTGGTTTCTTTAGCAATGGGATGATCACTGTTACTGCAAAGAAGATGTAGGGGCAGAAGTTGAAATAACTAACACAGTGTGCAGCTGGGGGAGCACAGCAGCCCAGGCAGCATCAGAAGAGCAGAAAAGTTGACGTTTCGTGTCGGGACTCTTTTTCAGAAATTTTTCTGAAAGGTCCCAACCCGAAATGTCAACTTCCCTACTCCTCTGATGTTGCCTGGCCTGCTGTGCTCCTCCAGCTCCGCTATGTGTTATCTCTGACTCCAGCATTGGCAGTTCTTACTATTTCCACAGAAACTGAAATATTTAGCACATCCTTTTCGAGTTGAAAACAAACACGACCAAAGTCAATTTTTGAGGCGCAATGTTTTGTGCAAAATCACCAGCCTCCTTCAAAAACACCTTCCAATTCTGCAAAGTCTGCTGCCCGTAAGAGGACACATGGAGACATCAGCAACTGTAATTTCCCTTTTAAGACACTTACCATCCTGTCTGGAATTATATCACTGCTTCTTCAGTGTTGCTGGTTCACAATCCCGGAACAAGTCCCTAGCTGCACTTTAGGTTTATCTATGCTACAAGAACGCAATTCAAGAAGGCACCTCACCAACACCTTCACCAGGTTGCGGTTAGGGATGAACAATATAGACAAGCCTAAACAATGACTTGTATGTAAAGAGAGAGGCTTCTTTAGGGGAGCGTTTGAAACAAGTTTTTATGGCAGGTCTTTGTGAACTATGTCTGCAAGGCTGAAGTGCAGGAAATGGATCAGACATAGCTAAGGGTCTTGTCAACCATGGTAGCAGGGAATCCTTGGTTGAGGAAACAGGTGACCATCCCAAGAAAAGTGGCATCAACAGAATAGATACGACTGAGATGGAACAACTGGAAGAATGGTATGAGGTCTTCACAGGAAGCAGGGCTTGTGGACGTATAGCCAATCTAACTGTGGGAGTCAGAGATAGTAAGAACTGCCGACGCTGGAGTCTGAGATAACACAGTGTGGAGCTGGAGGAACACAGCAGGCCAGGCGGCATCAGAGGATCAGGAAAGTTCACGTTTTGGGTCAGAAAATTTCAGATAGGTCAGCCTATCCCTCAAAATGGAAACAAATAGTCAAGGAAAGGAAGAGAGGAGTAGCAGATGGACCAGGTGAAGCTGAGTGCAGGATGGAAATTGGAAGTGAAATTGATAAATTTTTAGAATTCCAAACGAGAGAGGGAAGCAGCACTGAAAGAATTGTGAGGAGGGACCCGAGTAAAATTAGAACAAGGGATGTTCCTTGTACCCAATAAAGAGACAGGCACAACTGGGGCCCATATGGATAGCCACAAGCACACCTTTGACCTGAAGGAATTGAGAGATGTTAGAGGAGAAGTTGTTCAAAGTGAGGATGAGCTCGGACAGACCGAGGAGGATGTTGATGGATGGATACAGTTCAGGCCTTATTTCCAGGAAGAAACAGAGACGCCTGAGATCTTTCTGACATTCAACTTCATTGGCATTCCTGTTACGTCACTATTATGAAGATCATAAAATTAAACAAAGCGAATTTATTTCACATCTCCAAAAGTCACCAATCATGATTTGATGTGGAAGGCTGTTGTACTTCTACTGAAAATACTTGACATCGCTACGATGGATACCTTAATGTAGCTCTGATCATTGAAGACCCAGCTGCAGAATGATGGCAGTCTGACCCAGCTTGATGTTTGGTGCTAACAAAGACTTTGGAGGGGAGGTTGGTCGGAGAGCAGGCGAGCTACTATTCTCACACCTGATGGCCGTCTCATGGACCCAATAAGCACTCTGATAGGGATAAACCTCAGCAGTGTCTCTGTCACTCCAGGGAGTTCTCACTTTGTGAGATTGTCAGTATCTTCTTCTGGCTTTGTGAGCTTGAATTTCACTTTTAATTGGGGTGATCAATTTGAACCTCTGTCCACATAACTGAGCAAAGAATTAAATGTGGTGGTCAATTGTTGTGTCTGAAATATGGAGTCTGAAAATGACTTAAACAAATTTTTACCTGCTGGTTTTTAAGGTGAGAAGATGCTTCCCTAATTGTTGCACAGACACCAATTGAATTACTAATCCTTATTACCTCGGGAGCGATTAAAGATGGGGAGGCTTTCTAATTTTTATTCCCTCACTCACTCTTGTCCGAAATGGTAAATAGCACGGTTTGCAAATTTGTTATTCCTTTACAGGACGTGGGCATCTGCAAGCTTTTCATTGCCAATCCCAAATTGCCCTCGAACTAACTATTGCTAGTTCATGTCAAAAGGTGTCATTAAGAGTCAAGCACATCGCTGTGGTCTGGAGTCACGTGTAAGCCGGTCCAGGTCATGATGACAGATCTCCTTCCTTAAAGGACGCTAGTAAACCAAAGAAGTTTTTACAACAATAGATGATTATACCATTGCCTGAGATTAGCTTTCAATTCCAGATTTACTAACCAAATTGAAATTCCACCAGTTGCCAGGCTAGGATTTGAACCCACGGTCCCAAAGTTTAATTACTAGTGCAATGACGATGCTGCTCTGCCATGATTTCCCATTATAACTGGGAGCTATTCTTTTCTGAATGGCTCAGTATCTCACCAAGCTGTGTACTTACCCACAAATCTGTCAAATACTTCAATAAGACGTACACAATTTATTTGAATTTATTCATTTCCAATTTTCTACGTGACGATAATAATACACTTCAAATGCAACACATTACCTGGTTTGAATTGTTGTTCTGATCCAACAGTTTGTGTCATTTCCATTTTCTGACCAAATTTAACCTGATGAATCCATTTTTAAGTTTGTTGTGGCTTACTGTCTATACAACATGTGCTTTTAGAAAACTATCTCAACAATTCAGCCTTACATTTCAAAGAAAATGCCTTGAGCAAATGTGGTCACGACCGATGTTGAAGAAGAGACAAAAGGCTCACTTGCTGATATATTGGACTGAAGAAACCAAAGGCAATTTCCTGCCAAATGTGTTACATTCATTAACAGTGAGCAATACAGATAAGAATCTACCAAACTCTTAATCTATCTTGTCTTCAATGAAACATTAGATAGATTTTGGTTAATCCTGTTTTAATTTAAATTCAAAGCACGTTGTATGACCTGACTTTAAATTTCTGCCCAAGCTGATAGGACACTGTTCATTATCAGTTTTGAGTCACACCATCATTTCAGACACATAATCTGTATGTCTTCACAGTAAGATTTAACTTTTCATATTGACATTTCTCACTAATGGTACAAATATGACACTTCCAGAAAGTGACCTTGGTTGGTTATATTTTGTACTTGAGGCAAGAGTTAAGTTCTAAAGCTACCTTTTTTAACAAAGTGGGGCTTGTTCCAGTTTCTATTTGTGGGATGGCTTTGCTAGCCCCATTAGCCCTTTTCAATCCATAGAAACTGTCCTGAACTGGAGGCCAGTCAAGTATCACTCGTTACATGCCTTCACATGGATAGCTGCTTTCTACCCTGTATTGTGACATGATTCTACAGTGTAACCAGAACCAACCATTAATACTTGTTATATATTTTGTCAATATTTCTGCACTCAATACAGTCAAGACCAGTACATGGATTAAAAGAAAGGGAAGTCTCTCCTGTTTTTGTCAATAGTGTCAATCTATTGTAAAGTATCATACAAAGTTAGAAGAAATACACCACTTTATTAACAGCATATTCACCAGTATCAGGTTCACCAGGGAAGAAGAGAACAGCAATCAACTCCTGTTTCTAGACGTAATGGTGGAACAAATGGACAAAGGGGAATTCCTTACCAGTGTATACAGAAAGACTACACACACAGATCAAATCCTGAATTACAACAGTAACCACACTGGCATCCACAATCAGAGCTGTGTCAAGACTCTGACAAAACAAATGATAACTCACTGCAACACCCTGGACCTGTGCAAAAGCGAAGAGGAACACTAATACAGAGTCTTTGTAAACAATGGTTTTCCTAACAGCTTCGTCCACTGATGCCTGGCAAACAAACAACACCAAGAAGACACTGTACGCCCCAACACACTGGCCAATCTCTCCTATGTTAGAAACATATCAGAACTGATTACAAGACTTCTACAACCTCTTGGAATAAGGATAGCATACAAACCAACAGCCATACTTCACCAGTTACTCTCAAAGATGAAAGACCCCATACCCACAATGAGCAGGGCAAATGTGACACACAAAATACCATACAGCAACTGTGAGAAACACTACATAGGACAGATGGGCAGGAAACTCACCACCAGGATATGTGAACACCAACTCACAGCAAAACAGCAAGGCCAACTCCCCATCGTTTCAATACACTCCGACATGGAAGGACATCAATTTGACTGGGACAAATTTACAGTACTAGGCCAAGCAAGACAAAGTCAAGTGCAAGAATTCCTGGAGGCCCTAGTTTTCAACCACCAATGCAATTAATAAACATGTTGAAATAGACCCTATCTACATACAACTTATGGTACAAAAGAAGACTGCCCACTATGACAGACTGGACCGTATAAATTCAGAGCTGGACAGAACAACAACACTTCAGTGGAGGTTACACAGCATTGACAATGCCACCGATAAGGAAGACAAAACTTTTGTATGAAAACCAGTCAGCTCAGCAAACGGACCAACAATTCCAACCGCTACCCAGCTACTGATCTTCATTAAATCATTAACATAAAAGATATTTGCAACAATTCTGTTTTTCACTTTAATTCTCAAGCACAAAATTTAAGCTGACAACCTATTGCAATACTGAAGAAGTGCTGCATTGTCAGAGGAGCAGTTTTTTGTTTGAGAAGTTAAACTGATGCTTTGTCTGTGTGGTATAAGATTTGCAGGGTTAATGTCTGGGAAGGTGTGGAAGAGCACCTGTGTAATGATGGTGTAAAAGACTGAGAGACTTGGGAGTTCATTACTTCAAGCAGATTTAAACACACTTAGGCAAATCTGTACATTAGCCCTGCTTGAACCTACTGTCTACCCTTTGCCCATTTATCCAATTCCCATGATCCCCCATATCCTGCATGCATTCTATATTAATTTGCCCCTCTCCCATGATGCTTCATACCCGCTATAACCACAATCATTCCCATAGCCCTTTATAGCCCCGGTGCCAAATTAGTGACAACTCATATATCCCCACCTATTGCCTTCACTTGAGCCTTGTAGATGGTGGTCAGGCAGTGAGTTGCTCACTGCAGAATTCCTAGACTCTGACCTGTTCCTGTAATCACAATATATATATACAGTTTGTCCAGCTCAGTTTCTCATCAATGGTAACCCCCAGGATGTTGATAGTTAGTGATTCAACGATGGTCATGCCATTGAATGTCAAGGGGAAATAGTTAATTTCTGTCTCTGTTGGAGATAGTTATTGCCAACTTGTGTTGTGTAAATGTTACTGTCATATACTTACCAATGCAGGCCTGGATATTGGTCTGGTCTTGCTCAATTTGCGGGGATACTTTACTACGTGAAGAGTTGTGAATGGTGCTGCACATTGCGCAATCATCAGCAAACATCCTGCTTTCCGATTGATGGAAGGAAAGTCATTGACGAAGGAGCTGAAGATGTCTAGGGACATGACCCTGAGGAACTGCTGCAGAAATGACCTGCAGCTGAGGTGATGTCAAGGGCTGCCACTTTTACCTTACATCTGAAGTTCCAATCTTTTGTTTATGTTTACAGCAAGGCTGTAATAAGTCAGGAGCTGATTGGCCCTGGCAGGCCCAAACTGAGCATCAATGACAAGGCTGTTCTTTTGCAAGTGCTGCTTGGCACCACTGTTTGCAATACCTTCCTTCATTCTGCTGGATGAAACATTCAAGAGCAAGCTATTGCCAGAATATTGTCAGCATTCTGTCTTCAGTCCTTTCTTAAATCAATTTGGCTGGCATCAGTGATGCTGAGGAAATTGAGACAGATCATCCATTGTCACTTCTGTGAAAATGTGTGCAAAGGTTCATGAGGATGATCCCCGATCTCGAAGGATTGTCTTATGTGCAAAGGTTAAACAGGTTGGGACTCTACTCACCGACGTTTAGAAGAATGAGAGGTGATCTCATTGAGACATAAAAGGATTCTTAATGGCCTTGAGAAAGTAGATGCTGAGAGAATATACCCCCTCATTGTGGAGTCTAAGACCAGAGGGCATACTCTCAGAATTAAGGGATGGCAATTTTTGCAGCAAGATGGCAGCGGCGGAGTAGGCAGCGTCTGGGCTCCTGTAACCTGGGGCTCATCCACTCTAACCACTTTTCTTCTCTTTCTTATTTTTTCTTTTTCTTTCTTTTTTTATTCTCTTCCCTCCTTTTCTGTTTTTCTTTGGCAGAAGGTGGGCCCCGAGTGGGACTCTGACAAATGTTGGTGAGGCATTTGGTGAACCCGGAGCAGGACTCTGACGAACGACGGTGAGGTGACTGTGGGGTCTGGAGCGGGACTCTGGCAGCGGCATTGGGGGTGTGGCTGGCAGAGGGACAAACGCAAGGACCCAATATCAGCTGCTTCTTCAGCAGAGGAAACATTGGTGAGTTGGAGGAAGGATGTTTTGGGTGGCTGTTGTGACGCCAACGGTGGCACCTCATGGTCCTTCCAGCTGCGCCCAGTGGTAAGCTTCTGTGGAATCTTTTGGCGCGAGTTTCGAGCAGCCCATCATGGATGGCCGGCATTCCAGTGGCCCGACATGGCGGTCTTGCAGTGGTACTGTCTTTTCCCGAACCCAGGAGTCGGGAATTGAACTAGAATGGATTTCATCTTGATTTTTTTTTCATATCTATGCTTTCTGCTATTAATATATGTGCAGTGATAAGGTGACTTAAACACATTTCACATTTTTTTTTGACAATAAATGACTATTCTAGTCTGTTCTGTTGAAGACTGAGATGAAAAGGAATCTCTTCTCTCAGAGGTTGCGAACCTTCGGATCTCCTTGCCGTCCAGAACTGTGGGGGCAGAGTCCTTTTATATATCTCAGGCTGAAATAGATAGATACTTTATCAGCAGGGAAATCAAGGGTTGTGGGGAAAGGACAGAAAAGTGGAAATAAGGAATATCAAATTAACCATGATTCTATTGAATGGTGGAGTAGGCTTGAGGTCCTGAATAGCCTACTCCTGTTCCTGTTTCTTATTGTCTTATGGTCTTATTGGATGTGGTACAGATTAGACCTAACCTGTTGGGTTGTGGGATCAGAGATAATAGGTACTGCAGATGCTGGAGAATCCGAGATAACAAGCATGGGGCTGGATGAGCACAGCAGGTCAAGCAGCATCATAGGAGCAGGAAAACTTGACGTTTCGGGCCTAAACCCTTCATCAGAAACTTAGCTCTGTTAGTTGCATGTTGTTTCTGCCAGTTGGCATGCAAGTCTCTTGTATTATAGCTTTACCAAGACACCTCCCTTTTACGTCTGCCTGGCATTGCATATCACTATGCTACTACCTCTGCTGAGTCTGGATATGGAGGACATATCCAGGGATGGTGCCTGGGACCCTGTCTGTTCTTTTATTCATTCATGGGATGTAGGCATCGCTCTCTCAACCAGTATTTATTGCAAGCAACATCCTAATATAAGGAAATACAAATATTCAAAACGCTATGAGGAGAGATTGAAAGATTGAATATGTTAGGATTGTTTTCGCTGGAGTTCATATGAATGGGGGGGAATCTCATAGACACTTATAACATTCTAACAGGACTAGACAGAGTAGATTTAAGGAGGATGTTCCTGATTGTGGATGTGTCCGGAACCAGGGGTCACCGTATGAGGATTCAGGGGTAGACCATTTAGGATGGAGATGAGGAAACATTTCTTCACCCAAAGAGTGGTGAGTCTGTGGAATTCATTACCACAGGAAGTAGTTGATGCCAAAACATTGAACGTATTCAAGAGGAAGCTAGATATAGCACTTAGGGTGAATGGGATCAAGGTTATGGGGAGAAAGCAGGATTAGGCTATTGAGTTGCATGATCAGCCATGATCATGAAGAATGATGGAGCAGGCTCAAAGGGCCGAATGGCCTCCTCCTGCTCCTATCTTCTACGTTTCTATGTTTCTACGTTACGATGTACACAATCAGGAATTTTCGATTTTAAGAAGAACTTGGATAGACAGGTTAGACTTTTGTCACTTAGAATGCTGACATCAAATGTACAATGTTAGTAAAACACAATTGATGTATGCCTTGTAAATCAAGTTTTATTTTGAGGAAAAAAATGCAAGAATTGGACACGCAAGCACTGAAAATTACAGAGCTTCTCTAAAGCATCCTGTGCATCTGTTACAACCAGCTGGTTAGTATCCCAAAAACGTAAATGAAATGCAATCAATGGCAAAACTCTGCACTAACTCATTTATATCACATATCTATTAGCAGGTTCTTCCTACTACTGGGATAAATATCATGTTGTCCTGTTGACCAACTTGTGACCTTTATTTGCCACTGATGTTTCAATGTGAGGCTGCTCTAAGCTTGACTGTTTTCTGGCACTGCATCATTCCTGTAATAAACTAATTTCAGACTGAGAAGATTGTTGGCAGTCTTACTTGTATAGTTAGAGAACAATGATTAAATCCTGATAAATGAATTACAGGTTTGTCCAGGAATAAGCAAACCTGTTTAAAGTTTACTTAGTAACCTGAAATAGAAACAGAAGCTTGTACTGAGGAAAGGTCATCAACTGAAAGGTTAACCCTTTTTTACTCACTTTTTCCAATCTTGCTGAGAGTTTCCAGAATTTTTGTATTTTGTTACAGATATCCTGCATCTGTACATTTATGATAACATGCTCCAGAATAACCTGTTCATGTTGCTCGTAAACTAGGATTTCAAATTTTGAGGTTGACTTGTGTGGAATCAACATTTCCTTTTGTTAATTCAGTTGCTATCTCCGTGTGCCTTTGGTAAATACATTTTATTGGTGATGCAACAGTCAGATTTGTTGCAAATTTCCCTGACCTCATTTCTCGAAAATTTCTTGTAAAGTCACACGGAGCAGGTTCCAAATGTAACATGATTATTTATATCAATCGAGTTATCGTGGCCTTTTACGACTTTCAATTAAGCAATTGTGCTTTGTGGTTGCATCCTAGCTTGTGAGATATCTGGAATAATAAAGTTTAAATATTTTTAGGTTTGCACCAGATATTTTGCCTTTAGTAGGGAGTCAGTTAGCTCGGATGGCCAGTTTGTGATGCCAACAGCATGGGCTCGATTCCCACACTGGCTGAGGTCACCATGAAGGACTCTACTTTCTGACCTCTCCTCTCATCTGAGACATGGTGACCCTCAGGGTAAACCACTCCTGGTTGTTTCTGTCTAATGAGACAGCAGCTCCTATTTTGCCTTATGTCTCAATAAATCTTTGTTATCTGAAATTGTGGTGAACTTTTAACAGAGTGCATTTATCTCTGGAGAAAAGCACTCAAACTAACATACTGTAGGAGCCTCAGAATCTGCAGGATGTAGTTTTACAACCAGTTTTAAACAACTGGTACAGTCTTAGGATTGATCACCTTATTTGGTAGTACAAAGGTCAGCCTTATTATTCTGGCAGAACCATGAATATTGATAAAGGATCTATAAAATAAGGCAGTGTTCATATCTGTCAAAAATGAATCACCAGAAATAATGTTGCATAACATTTTCTAATTTCAATTTTTTAAAAGAAAATTAAATCAGGCATTTAATTTTGAATAAGCAAACTAATTTTATCTGATTTGATATATAAAAAAAAAGAGCAGGACTTGAATTTAATCTTAGGATAGCTCAAATGCTTTCCAGCCGATTAAATATTATTTGCGTGCCATCTCTTTAAGAAGCATGGTTGCCAACTATCACACAGTACAATCCCACAAACCGCTATCAGGTAGTGATCACACAATCCCTTTCAGATATTATTGAGAGAGAAATATTGACCAGGGCGCTGGTGAGAATTCCTCTACTGTCCTGTGAATTAGTCCAATGGAATTGTTAATGTTCTCTGGAGACGGCGGACTGGACCCTGAATTAAACAATAAAATTTCTTCACTTAACTCTCATTTCCTTGGTAAAGAAGCAGGAAGACTAGTCTGTCTATTTTAGACAGAAGCATTCTTAATTATGCTAAAAGTGTTTTGAACAGGAAAGTAATTTACATAAATTTAACCCTTAGGGGTTGTGTTGGTTACAACAAAAATGTGTTGTTGGTAAAAAGAGTTGCTATTTTAAGTAACAGGTTACATACGTATATAACAAAAAACAAAGTTAAAGGTACAAGACTCTTTATACAATCATTATCTGCAGCCCTTATTGCAAATTGTAGAACTTAATCAAATATCTCAAATAGCATTTTTAAAAACAATTTTCCTACATTACAAAAAAGTGGCAGAAACACTATTTGTCAAAGACAGATTTCTAATATTTTAGAGAGACGCTGCATTCTTTTTTGACTCAAACAAAATCACAAACTACTACATGAAAGAAGCACTTAGTGTGAAAGACAATGCCAAGATAGCCTGAAATATTTTAAATTGATTTAACTTTATTGAGCTTCATATTTACCTTTCATCAGCAAGCCAGTACAAGTTATTAAGAAGGCAAATGGAAAGTTGTTTCTTGCAAGAATGGAATAGAAAGGTGGAAAAGTTTTGCTGCAGCTGTATAAAACATTGCAATGATACCACATTTGGATAACAATATATAGTTTTGGTCTCCTTATCTGAAAAGGACATAATTGCATTAGTAGCAGTCCAGAGAAGGTTCACTTCACTCGATCCTGCAATTACGGATCCACCTTATGAAGAAAGGCTTAACTAGTTGAGCCTATACCCTTTGGAGTTTAGAAGTATGCAAAATGATCCTATTGAAACCTAAAAGATCCTGGGGGATCATGATGGGGTCAATACAAAGAGGTTGTTTTATTTTCTGGGGGAAAATAGAATGAGAAGACATAACAACAATAAGAAGTCTCGTTTTTAATGTAGAGAAGGAATTCTTTCTCTCAAGAGTTACTTGTGTGTGTAACATTTACCTTAGAAAGGAAGCTAGGACATTGAATTTATTGAAGGCTGAATTAGAGAGAATTTTGGTTAAGGGAATCATGGGTTATAGTGTGGGAGGTGGACTCCAACTAGATCAACAGTGACCTTATCGAGTGGCAGAGTAACTTTGAAGGGTCGCATGACCTTCCCCCGTTCCTAAGTCCTCCATTTCAATGAGTGGAATTTTTCCAGTCCCCCCCTGATGACTTGGGCAGTGGTGAGTCAGTTGAGAATAAACAGTGAGACATTCAGAAAAAAAGTTCAATTTTTCACCCAACGTTTTAATGGTGGATTGAGAATTTCATAAGTGAAAGGTGAGATGAATCAATGTGTCATTACTACCTATTTCTGTCTCATTTTTATGCAAGTTGCTACTTTTCCAGGCAGCAGAGGGAAACCAGATGGTTACAATTCCCATCATCAAAGTCTGAGCAGGTACCTGATGCTTGTAGATTACCATATGTGCCTCTAAGACTACATGACAGCTAGCATTCACCAGCATTCCCCGAGAAACCTGCAAACCCTATTCACAAAGGTTAGCATCAGATACACATACAAGCTTCATAATATCATCATGACCCATTTTCAACTCACTAATAATGGAACTCACCACTTCATGGTGCACTTTGGAGCTCATGTATACTGTACATTGCAAAGCTGCTACCAGGTTAATTTACATGCCAGGGTAGGCACCCATCTCATGTGTCAAAGCAGGATGCTCCTCAGGGCTTTCTTAGTGTTCACTTTACACTTTTCACTTCATTGGATGCTCACAGTATCTCTGCCTCCCCTTGACTTGCCTTTTTGAGAAGTGCTGCATCATTGAGAACTTGCTGGCTTACAAACTTCTGTCCTGCCTTGTCTTTCAGTGCACACATAAAGCCAAGCAGCTTGTCATATTTGCCAGCAAAGATCATTAAAGGGGCTGGACATATTGCTTTCCTATGTCAATGTCACACCTACAGTTTGTGTCAGCAGCTTATGTGGCAAGCACACTGCATGTGCTTCAAGCAAATGGCCATAAAGTCTAAAGGGAGTAGACCACAGTCTGTGTTTCTCTTTTCTATGGCAATGAAAGTGGACTGTTGTCAATCAAGGGGTGTCACTATAGTCAGTCATACATATCATTTGTTCTCAGTTCAGTGGCTTGGACATGGGCAGTTAGCAGCTTTAGTTATCAGGGTCAGGGTTCTGTATCATTGCAGTCCAGGGAGTAATCCACTGTCTCCAACGGATCCAATGCAACCAATCCAGAGGTCAGCAGTCAAGTCAGGGAGCTGCATAGATAGCAATTAGGGATCAGATCGCTCACTAATCAGAGGCATCATTCCAAACCTGTCAGGGAGTAGGCCACAGAGATAAAAGGTACTGCAGATGCTGGAGAATCCGAGATAACAAGTATGGGGCTGGATGAACACAGCAGGTCAAGCAGCATCATAGGAGCAGGA
>JAHRHZ010000222.1:11715294-11792470 GCA_024137785.1 Ginglymostoma cirratum
ATCTACTAACATCATCCCGCCCCCTTGACCTGTCCGTCCTCCCTGGACTGACCTATCTCCTCCTCACCCCCCTACCTACACTCGCCTTTACTGGCTCCATCCGCGCCTCTTCGACTTGTCTGCCTCCTCTCCACCTATCCTCTCCTCTATCCATCCTCTATCCGACTCCCCCTCTCTCCCTGTTTATTTCAGAACCCTCTTCCCCTCCCCCATTTCTGATGAAGGGTTTCGGCCCAAAACGTCAAGTTTTCCTGCTCCTATGATGCTGCTTGACCTGCTGTGTTCATCCAGCCCCATGCTTGTTATCTCTCATCTGAATCACAGATGCTGAATGAAAATTAAAATTGGCTGTCATCTCTCCTAGAGTATGTGCAAGGTTATTTACTGTTTCCGTCTGCAGGCTTTAGTTGCGAACGACATGAGGACCTTCAAGGGGCAATTGCATTAATCAGGCATGTACAAAGCACATGTTAAAGATATTTGTCATCACAGGATTCTGCAAGTGAGCCACAGGCAGTGACCAACCCTGTCAAATGCAAACCCTGGCCACGAACCAGCTTGACCATGTCATTTGTCTTTACAAATTGATCATAGTCATCTCTGTGAACCAGAAGTAATCGCAGACACTCTTACAAGTATTACATGATTGTCACAATTCACAAAGACAATCCAACAACCCAATAGGATGCACTAGGGAGGGGAGCTACATTCTGCTCACATTTCACATGTATTTGCTAACATGGTCTCATGTGCAATACTGCCTTTCTTTGGTGATGGGATGGGGGAGATGGATGAGGGTATGTGGTTTCATTAATTCTACTGCACTTAAAATCTCCTACAATGTTTGTACAACATGGTTTGTGTTACATACATCAGAGTAAGGACTTCTATGTCAAAGGCTCATGTGAAGGCCTCCCGTGTCCCTCCTTGCTCACATCCACCATGTCCCACTGGATACAGTAAACCATTTGTGTATGATATGAATGCTGACTACTAACATTACTAAGAAGTCTTTTCAGTTTCTGATATTCCCCACAAAAGTTTATTGGGACCGACTCCTTGGATCCACTCATTGCTGGAGTGATCATTACTGTGGCTGCTGCACTATCAAGGCTGAGAGAAATTGAAGAACAACAACTGCACCAGCAGGTCCAAGACCAACAACAACCTCCAGTGGCTGCCAAAATAGTCTCCATATAAAGAAACCACAGCAGAAGGTCCCCCCTCAGGATGTGGAGGAGGTACAGGAGACCTAGAGTCTATCGTTCTGGATGCCATTTCCTCCAGATGAGTGATGTGCAGTGCTGCCACCTAATGAGGATGTCCCAAGACACGACCACAGAACAGTGTTATCTGCTGGAGTAGGACCAGTGATCTGAAGGGGTAGTTGTCCATCTTATACTGGTGGCTCTCAAGGTGGCAGTTGTGTTAATTTTTTTGTGCAACTGGCTGGTTCTAAGGATCCATTGAGGATCTGTATGTGATCTCTCAATCCTCATAATCCTCAATGTATCAAGCCTTTGACCAATCTAGTTCATGCCAGAACATGCCACTTCACCTCATTTTCCCCATGACAAAGTCAGTGCTGTAGCCTGGGTCAGTAAGCTTTGCCATATTGTTGGCTTCCCTGAGGTGCAGGGCACTATAGACAGCACAAACATCATGTTGAGAGTGCCAATATTATTACTTGGCTCACTTCACCAATGGAAACTGCGATTAATTTGCAAGTCAGTGGCAGCCATTGGAACCACATCTTAAAGGTTTGTGCACAGTACCCTGGGAGTTGCCATAATGATCTTTGATCATCTTTAATAACCCTTCAGTCCTTGCTTCATCTCAAGGTCTGGATGCCTTACCGTGATGGTTATATGGAGACGATAACTGATGACTCAATTTTGCAACCCTTGACTAATGTCAAGTGTAGATATGATGCAGCCCATTCTTCCACAAGGCCCAGCGTGGAGCAGATGAAAGGCCTCCTGAAGATGAGATTTCGCTGCTGGCATCAGTTTGGTGGATCTTGCCGTACAATCCAGGCAGATTCAGTGCATGCTCTGATCTGCACAACCGGAGTAGGCAAAGAGCAGATGTGAAGGTCTCTGAAGAACTTTGAGAATCACAGCAGTTTTTTTTTGAGGAAGAAGAGGGCATTGAGCAGGAGGAAGATCACGATCTGCATGACAGACCGGTGTCACATCAGGCACCAAGACAGACAAGAGTTAATTAGCTTCGATAGATCGGAGTCGGGCAAAGTCTGCATTTATTGACTGTAGATTTGCTGTTACTTGAAAAGCAAGCTACTGCCGTTTAGTCCTAGAAGAAATGCAGCTTTACTTGCTTGTTTCTTGGCTTTTCCTATTGTGAATTGAAGTGAACATCATTAACTGTTTGAAGGCTTTCCAATATGTAATGTTTTGAAATCAAATAATGACAGGATGTTGTGTTGACTGGACATTAGGGAAAGTTGAGCTTTTCTTGATACAGGGTTTTAATATGGTATGTCATTAAAGATGGGTAGGGCTCAGTAACATCATTCTTGTGGTTCCAGTTATATTGACAGTCACTCTGGCAGGTGATGGTGTAAAGTGCAGATCATTTAGGAAAGATGCCTTCTATTTCCAAAAAAGTGGTTCTGCACCATCTATGTGCACTCAGATGCTTTCTTTCTCATTTCCCTCCTGCTATGGTTAATGTGAAGGTCTGTCCCTAGCTTGCTGTATTTATCCTGGTGTATAGGCCAGTTGGGCTTGAATTATGGAACTGGTGGCATGAATCCCAGAAGGTCCTGACAGCAGAGATCATTTCCACACAATAATGCAAAATAACGCAGCACCTTAAAGGTGTACCACAAAAATCATAAATGATATGTAGACATTGCATGAGATAACCCACTGAATCTCCTCGGAGACAAATTCCCTATGAAACTCCCTGAAATTGACACTTAGCTGAATTTTTGTAAAATTTGGACCATTTATCAATGGGCGAGGTAATGGGGAGAGATTAGATGCCCTGACTGTGTCTGGGTTGTTGGACAGTGGGAGGGCCAAAATTGCAAGTTCCATACGGTAGGAAGGGAAGTGAATTTGGAAGGTGAACAATTCAATTTTTTTGACAGCACCTCCCTGACTCATGACCTCCAACTGCACAGAAGAAATTCCTGGAACGCCCTTCCTACCAGTACTATGGGTGTAAACACAGTGGTGCATGGAGCTCATATATCCAGAGGGAATATCAGAAAATAGATTGTATCACCTTGTTTCTTATCTCTCACCCACACCACCCCCTTCAAGTGTGAACATTACTTCACTGTGGTTTTCAAGCCATTTAGCAAGTGATCTGTTCCCAGTTCTTAAAGCCAACAGGTGTTAGTGAGGCAAGATAAACACTTTGTGCCTATCTCTGACTTGCCTTCAGAAAATGCTGGATATAAAAAAGCAGCATGGGTGTAAGAGCACTTCTGCATATAAATAAAAAGACTGTTTCTTTCTAACTGACTTCACTTTGATTAAGTTCCCTTTCTTTTATTGCCCATTCTGTGTTCTGTTATTGTCATCCTGCCCTTGGTGAGCCGTGCTTGGAATTTTCATCGGGTGATTGATTAATTTGGTGGTGGGTTTATCAACTTAAAAGGTAGGGGCTGTTTTTCCCTCCAGTGTGGGTTAGGAAGGGAAAAGAACAGACCAGCGTATGTATTGAAGAAACGTAAACAGCTTTGAAATAAAAACAAAAAGTGCTGGAGAAATTCAGTAGGTGTGACAGCATCTGTGGAGAGAGAAGCAGAGTTAAAATGTTTTGAGTCTGATATAACACTTCTTCAGAAAGTCCTCAAAAGTTCTGAAATCATTCTGGACTGGGAACATTAATTCTGCTTCTTCCTCCACAGCTGCTGGCAGACCTGCTGAGTTTCTCCAGAATTTTCTGTGTTTATTTCAGATCTCCAGTATTTGCGATATTTTAGTTATGGCAGATTGCCTGACTGACTTCTGCTTCCTGTGTCAGAAAATGGATCGGTAGCATTTCAACAATACGAAATTAACAGGTCTTTTCACATCTTTTGGTCTTTATTTCTGTTGGCTTTAAGGGCTAGGAACAGATCACTTGCTAAATTGCTTGAAAACTGCAGTGAAGTAATATTCACACTTGAAGGGGTGGTATGGGTGAGAGGTAAGAAACAAGGTGAACGAATCTATTTTCTGATATTTCCTCTGGATATATAGTTCCTATGAGCTTGCAAGGTGTGATTCTAAATATCTCACCAAAAACTTGGCTGCATAATTAATTTTAAATTGGAATTAGGAATATAGACCCAGGGTAATTTTGGAAAATCATGGGACCACATACATAGAAAATTTATGTTTTTATTATGCTGCAATATTTGGGATTTTTCACAACTGTTCGTGTAAATTGGCCAAATTGATGTGGAATTTTGTATAAATTTTTGGCATGACATAGTCTTTCAGGTCTTTTATTAGGCTTTGGTCTTTGAAGTTGAGATGTTTAGTTGACTTCTCTATTACAAATGTTTTGGTGAATTGATATCAGGAAACTTGTCTTTACGTTAATGTTGATCAATGTACAACATTGACTTCCAGATAGATTTGTTAAGGAATCATTTAAGATAGTTGCTGAGATGAGCAGGTTAGTTGCAATCAGAAAAAGACTGAAGTTTAACTGTAATCATTTTATTGAGTGTTATTGATACAGTTCTATGTTGATTTTACAATAGCTTAGAGTGAATCAAATAACTGACCATACACTCTCAATCTTTTGCATGCAGCCTACACTGAAGATCCTTCCAGACACAAGGTTTCTATCCAGATTGATTCAAAGAAATATGGCACATTTTTAATATGGAAACACTTGGTTGAAAGATGTAAAACACATTGTCCAGGCCTTGACAGGGGACAATTTGATTTTCTTGCCATGTGGAAACAAGAGAAAAATCACTTCTTGGACTTTTACTTTGGGTGTGCAGTAACTGGTCTTTGTATAGCTGAACCATGATTTTTGTCCTTCTCTATTCGATTTCTCTAGACGTAAAAACCAGCATTCAATTAACTGTTTTCATTATTTCCTGTTTCAATTCACGAGATTTTGTGTGCTTGACTCCCACTTTCAACCTCCACTTTTCTAGTTTTTGTGATTTGGACAGTTCAGTGTTCTATGTGGGTCCAACATGGATGACTTCAAATTTGTCTGCATGGAAATCAATGTGCTTCATTTTATCCATTAATTTAATCCAAAAACATCTATCTTTAATTTTGCCCTTCTATCTGCACTATCTACAATATCAACCACTTTTGAGTCATTGGTACATAGATGTTTGGCTTTCAATCTTATCACTTAGGCCATTGATAAATGCAGTGAACAGTTGAGGCCAGGATACCACAGCCATTTCCTGTCTATTAGAGTGCCTTCCAGTTAGAATACTCTCAATGACCTTTGCTTAGTTAATTTGCTAATCAGATCAACAATTTGCCTTCAATTTCATGAACTTCAACTTTAACAGTCTTTTCAGAGCAAATCCAAATAAATAACACCCAATGGCAATCTCTTGTTCACTGATTTAGTCATCCCTTCAAACCAATTCAATCAGTTTTCATCAGGCATAGCAATCCCTTTGTAACTTTACAAGTTCACTCTGATTAGCTGAAAATATTTCTTTTTATTCTTTTGAGAGATGTGGGCATCGCTGGCTGGCTTGTATTTATTGTCTCACTCTAGTTGTCCTTGAGAAGGTGGTGGTGAGCTGGCTTCTTGAACAAGTGCAGTCCATGTGCAGTAGATAGACCCACAATGTCCTGAGGGAGGGAGTTCCAGGATTTTGACCTAGAGACAATGAAGGATACGGAAATATATTTCCAAGTCAGGATGGTGTGTGGCTTGGAGGGGAAATTGCAGATGGTGGTGTTCCCATGTATCTGCTGCCCTTGTCCTTCTAGATGGAAGTGACCATGGGTTTGGAAGATGCTGCCTAAGGATCTTTTGGTGAATTTCTGCAGTGCATCTTCTACTTAGTACACACTGCTGCTACTGAGGGTTGGTATTGGAGGGCGTAGATGTTTATGGATATGGTAATAATCAAGCGGCTGCTTTGTTCCAAGTGTTGGTAAACTTCTTGAGAATTTTAGAAAACACTTTTAAAACTCTCAGGAAGCTTGCCACCATTCAGAATGTTGTAAAAGAAGAAAATGCGAGAGGAGAAAAATCTTTCTGACACAGCTTTAAGAAGTTCAATCACCCTAAAATTTAACCATTTATACACATATAAGTGTCATTACTGCTGCTGACACGTATGCACATGAGCTGTGGTAGACCTTGCAAGCCGGTGGATGCAATGGCAGAGTTAGAGTGTGTAGTAGCACCAGAGGGAAGAGGGTAGTTACTCTTTCAGAGTAGATAAAGTTATTGAGCTGCTTCTGACTTTGCTGCACATTATTCTAGACCATGGGCACCACACTGGCCTGGCTGCTACTTGTGCAGCTGGGGATTAATTATGATGTCCAAGGATTGAACACCCTTCGGCCTTAGCACTGGTGACCACTTCTGCCGCTGTTGAGTGTAACATTTTGTGAGAATGGTGCCACGGAACCAGGTACGTACTTAATGAGGTAACTGGCAGAGACTCGTGGGATGAAAATCTCCAGGGTTCATGACTTCCATGAAACCCTTCCAAATTGACATTGTACCAAAATCGGGGTAGATTCTTCTGATAAATCTCTAGTTCAATTGCATCTCAGCATTGTTTACAGACGATGGATACCAAATCATTTTAATTGTTGCATTGTACCTATTAAGTTTATTTTGTAGATTTATGTGGCTCAATTAAATACAGTAAGCACATTATTATTCCAGTGACAGTATGTTGTATTGCTGCTCTTGACAAGCAATGAGAAATCATTGACCTAGTTGAGTGAAATTGACCTAATATGATGTATTGCAAAAGAAAGTTGAGAGCTGATTTAACAGAGGTGTTCAGTCATGTGAAGTTTAGGCAGGGTGGATAAAGAGAAACTGTCTACATTGTAGCCTCTAGCAGTCTTCAGACAACAGACATTGAATTAACTGAATGTTTAATTGGTAGCGTTTTCCTCAGTTGCCTTTCTTAAGTAATGGAGTGACCTGCACAATTTTCTAATGTAAAGCATCAGTGCCGTAGTCAAAAGAACATTGCATCTTTCAGTGCTCTCACCTGTTTCTTTGAAAACACTGGGATGGAAACCATCAGGTATGAGTGATTTATTGCTCATTAGTGCCATCAATTTCCCTATAGCTGTTGTCTGCTTGCATGAATTTTGTTGACTCCTTATCTTGATTCAGTAATGGTTTTCATGGAATATCTGGTATGCTGACTTTTTACCTCTACTGTAAATACTGAAGCAAATTAATTATTCAGCATTTTGCCATTTCCTTATTTTCATACATATCATTGTTAAGCTTTCAAACAGCCCATTTGCTTCGGATCACCTTTTATTCCCCATAAACATAATTGCAAATGATTAATATTTTGATGTCCCTTTCATGCTCACTTTTTTTGTTGCTTTTATTATTGATTTGAAACTCTTCTTGGCCTTTGTGTCAAAGGAGAGGCTGTTAAGTTTAGGCATCATTCTGAAGTTGAAAACTGCCATTTGTCCTCACTTCTCTTGCTTTTTTTTAGTTAAATCTTAATTTCTCTTATTTATGAAATATGGCACTGTTTTCAATAATGATGAAACAAAACTCAACATGGTCCTTTGCCTTTTACATCAATTTATACTAGATTCCAAAAGATGCTGGGCTATATTTTGTCAACATAAGCAATGCCATTTAAAATAACTACAAAATAGGATTAATTTACATAATTGATCAATTGTGTATGATTAGAGACAATTTTAAATGCCTTTTAATGAAAGATACTGCAGCTAGTTACAAGAAATATGTGAAGAGCTTACACAAATATTCTTCAAAGTATTCAAAGAGATCACGAATGAATAACTATTCCCATTTCAATCAGCCAATTTTTAAAATAGCCTAAGTGTTGTAACTTAGTTTGCACTCATTCAATATTCACACCTCATTTGAGGCATTGAGGTCATAATATTCACAAAGAGAGGTATTTAGCAACTCGTTCATCTTTTCTTCCAACCCTCTGAGGAACTCATCCAACAATCTTCAACACTTTCAATTATTAAAATATAAAGGAAAGAAATAACTTGCACGCATGCATTGCTTCTGATAAATGTTCCAAACAGCTTCACAGCCAGTGAAGTATAGGGATGTTCTCAAACTATGGCCACTGTTGTAATGTGGAAAATACACCAGTTAGTTTGTGCACAGCAAGGTCCCCCAAACAGCAATGAGACAAGTGACCAGATGATCTGTTGTAGTGATGTTGATTAAGGCATAAACATTTCCCGGAAAAAAGTCCCTGGTGTTCTTCTTAAGTGGAACTCCCTCACTGTAGCACCGATGTGTCTGCATGGATTACATGCTCAAGACTCTGGAACTTCCAGACTTCTGCTGAAAGAATTGGAGATGAATCAAGACCACCGTGATTCAAAGAAATCAACTTTTTTAAAAAAACTGCACTGAAGCCAGAGTTTGAAGATCAGTGCTAATGAATGCCATTAAACATGGGTCTGCTAGAAACAGGATCACAGAATTTACAAAATGCGCAAGTCCATAAATTCCTCAACTTCCTAACAATAAAAAAGACTTTTGCATCATTTGATGTGATTTGTAACCCACGATCTGATTCTATGGTCAAAGGTTTCCTTTAAGGGCCATTTCCTGCTGAAATCACAGGGCTGTGGATTAACCCGTTGGTTCCCATGCTGCTTTTTCATGATATGATGTGGAGGTGCCGGTGTTGGACTGGGGTAGACAAAGTCAGAAGTCACACGACACCAGGTTATAGTCCAACAGGTTTATTTGAAATCACAAACTTTCAGAGTGCTACTCCTTCATTAGGTGAAGTCGCCTGACGATGGGGCCATGTTCCGAAAGCTTATGATTTTAAATAAACCTATTGGACTATAACCTGGTGTCGCATGACTTCTGGCTTTTTCATGTTACTCACTGAATAATCATGTGACTCTTCTTTCCTACCACATTTTGGTAATCAGATTTTACTTAACACCAATCATTTGTCACTCATGGAAAAGTAAACATCCATGTTAGCTTCCTTTATGAAACTTTTGTACTTTATGTAAATGAACTGTTCACCCATAATTCAAAGTATGGAAGAGCATGCACTGTATTGGAACCTCCTGTCTCCAAACTTAGACACTGCAGTGCAGATGCATACATGGTACGGGACTAGTTGCACAATGTCACGAATAGCTATTATTCTATTGTAGCTATTGACATTTCTACCTGGCTGCTGGTATTAATCCAAATCTAATTCCCACAAATGAATAGTTTCTTCAGTATATTGACTGAAGCTCCTTAATTGCTTTGGCATGATGTTTTACTCAAAGTTGTCTTTCTCATTTAAAACTGGAGTAACCTGTTGTGCATTATCATTGCTTTTCAAGCCTTGCTTTTCAAGCATTGCTTTCAATTCCAAGCTTTCACTTTTGTTTTTACAACTGGACAGTAACTGCATTACTATAAGAAAATTCAATGTTCAAAATTTCAATCCAGGGTAGATTTATACGAATATTAGATTTTAGCATTCAAGCAATTTTAGCTAGAAACATCAGTGAGCTCAAATAAAATCAGATTAATATAAATTCTGGGGATCTGAAATACAAACAGAACATCTTGATTCTGAAGAAGTGTTATGTTAGACTTGCAATGTTAATTTTGTTTCTTTCTTCACAGATGCTGCCAGAACCATTGAGGTTCTGCAGCATTTTCTGTTTGCATTTAACATCAGAAAGTTCAACAATTCACGTGTTATAGATAAAAATGATGAGAAATATATTTGAAAAGTTGTTATTCTATAATATAATGCCAGTAAAGTCTTGGTCCAGTGGTAGTAAGTGTAAACGTTGCATAAATATTATGTAAACTTGGTGTTGTAAAAGAAATTGTAAAAATTACTTTCTCTACCTTTTTTTGTGAGCATTGGCAGCTGACCAATATCCTTCGTAATAGATAACAATTAAACAGGAAACCAAATCTCTTTCTGTCTGTCTGGTTGCAGAAATAGCATTATTTTAGTAGGCTACAAAGAATTTTTCAAGGAACGTTTAAAAGAATGGCTAAAATTTTTTCACTTTCAGACAGGATAATTAGCCTCATTAATCACAATTCAGTGGTGTACATGGTTGTGAGGCCCTACTTGAATGCAGCACTGATTATATTTCTATATACAAGGACTATTTTCAGATTAATGAGTTTAGTAGGCAAGCAGTGTAAGTGCAGAGTAGTTTCTGAATGCACCCAAACAAACAGGCTAAGAACAAATACTGACCTAACGTAAAATTGACAATTCACTGTCAACATAAATTATCTGGGAGGAGAAAATTACAACTTCCCATAATTTCAAAATTATTATTAGTAATTAGTATATTGTTGATCAATGCCTCACCTCCGGCCACTAGCATTGATCATTATTGTCATTACCAACAAGATCTGACCCCCATTTACTCAAACTATTATAGTTTATTGATCATCTGAACTTTCCCTCCCTGTACCTTCTGAGCTAAGACACAAGTGCTTCCTCCTCTATGCGTTCTTGATGTGATGAAGTCAAGATAAATTGCATTGTGCCTTATCCTACAAACAAAGTGCAGTTATTTGTGGAACTCCTCAACCTCCATACAATTTTCAGGAGCCCAAGACTCAAGATTTTTCATTGCTCATTACTTGCTCATTTACTGTGTTTCTCCTTCCTCTCTGTAAACTTGGCAACTTTCTTCTTCGGGGATAGTGGGAACTGCCAATGCTGGAGAATCTGAGATAACAAGTTGTAGAGCTGGATGAACACAGCAGGCCAAGCAGCATCAGAGAAGCAGGAAAGCTGACGTTTCAGGTCTAGACCCATCTTCAGAATTTCTGAAGAAGGGCCTAGACCCAAAACATCAGCTTTCCTGCGTCTCTGATGCTGCTTGGCCTGCTGTGTTCAACCAGCTGTACACCTTGTTATCTCAACTTTCTTCTTCGATCTTTTTACATGTGGCTTCTCCATTTTTACAAAGATAACCAAAGGGAAATACTTTTCATTCATTTCAGTTTGGTTATGTTGGAATCCTAGCTATAGCTGCTCAAGCCAACACTTCCCTCAAGCAATACGGTTAAAGTGTCTAATTACAGATCTACGTGATTTTGAGGGACACAAAAGCTGAATCAAAAAAGGATGGCAGTAGACAGGAAATTTCCCATTTTGCTTTCAGGGGAATCTTAGTCTTTCTCTTGCGAAGACATGAGAAGCAGTCTACAAATAAGGTGCTTGTTCTGTCATTATTTTGTGGGCTTTTGCCTCTAGCTGGTATTTGTACTTGAAGGGGCAATATTTTTGTTAGCTCCTGTAACATGTGAACTAGATGTGGACAACGCAGTACTGAATGATTCAAAAGATGTTTTATTGCAGCTTTTGGTATATACCTATATTATGGTCACAAACCCTTCAGTGTCTGGGCTAACATTGAGTTAACAAAAACAGAAATCGTTGGAAAAAATGTAGCAGGTCTGTTCTCTGAAGAAGGGTCTCTGGATCCGAAACGTTCCTTCCGCTCCACAGAAGCTGCCAGACCTGCTGAGTTTCTCCAGCAATATTTGTTTTCGTTTCAGATTTTCAGCATCTGTAGTTATTTAATTTTTGTTTAATATTGAGCCATTTGGTTACTAGCAGCAGCACGTTTCCATCAGTATGTCATACATCCAGTGATCCCCGGGTAAGGTGAAATCTGAGACCTTTATAACCTGGAATCATATGCTATTAAACAAGACTGTTATTATGAGCATTTCTGTTAAAGGGGTATTTGTGTACTAACTGTGCAACAACACAACCATCCATCATGTACATCAGAAAGAAGCTGATTAACAATCTGTCATGAAAATTTGAACTAATTTTCATCAAAAGAAATGGGGTTTGGAACATTTGAGCAACATCATAGAATTGTTACATTACAGAAGCATGCTATTCAGCCCATATCAACCCTCTGAAGAGCATCCCACTCAGATCTACCCCATCCGTGGGACTCTGCATTTCCCATGGCTAATCCACATAGCTTGCACATCCCTGGACACTACAGCATAGCCAATCCACCTAACCTGCACATCTTTGGAGGGTGGGAGAAAACCAGAGCACCCAGAGGAAACTCATGCAGACATGGGGAGAACATGCAAACTCCACACAGACAGAGACCCAAGGCTGGAATTGAACCCAGGCCCCTAGCACTGTGAGGCAGCAGTGCTAACAACTGAGCCACCATGTTCCCCCTATGCTGGCACATGATGGAGATGGTCAGTTAATTGTAATGTTCAAGAGACAAACCTGATGTGGGACATTTTCACACGTCAGCACTTCAGTAATAAACATGTGTAATGTTCATATTTCACTTTGTGCTTTGAGGGTAGTAGTTTCTTCAACATCCTATGATTAAAAGGTCACGGACAAAATAAGTTTCAATAGAACATTAGTGGAACTCCTGTTATTTGATCTGACAGTGGATGCAAATTGTAATGTCTTTTTGTACCCAGAAGTTTGAAATAATCATGCATAGAGTCAAAATGCATATTTCTTACAGCTCGCCATTTGCTGGTGGAATAAACTACTGCTGCTTGGCACCTCATGGCATTGTAGCAGAAACATGTGGCACCTTGGATGCATATTTGCATTACAACTTTTCTTGGAAAGCTTTCCTAACAACAAAGTGCGTCTATATTCATATAGTCCTTCCAATTATGGCTTCTTTTAAAATTATATCTCTCCTAAGGATGATTAACAATTGAATTAAAAACTTTTTACAGCCTGTTATATTTTGTTTTATTTCTCAAAATATGATTCACAGTATTGATTAGATGACAGGATGTTGTACCTCCACCCCATAGATTTAGGATGTAAAGATCTTAATGATAATTTGAATGCTTCTCCAATGATGTTGTGCACTTTCCGGAGTCATACTTGATGTTACTAATGTTGTGTCATTTGTTGTTGATATTTTACTACATGTTGGTGATAATCTTGATGCTATTTCACTGTTTGGTAATGTTGCTAATGAGCTTTTCTTCTTTAACTGAAAGAGAAATTGCTGGAGAAACTCAGCAGGTCTAGCAGCATCAGTGAGAAGAAAACAGGCTTAATGTTTTTAGTCTGGTGACTCTTCATTTGCTACTTTCGAAAGCTCAGGCAGTTAAAGAAAAAGATTTACAGAAAAATACAGCACTCAATGATGAAAATTTAGAACTAGGGAATAAAATAGCCGACTTGGAAAGACTGGCAACTGAGCAGGATATAGCTTGCAAGCTGTAAAAGAGCATATTGGAGAGAAACTGGAAGTAGTAAGCTGTTACAGAGGCAGCATGCAAGTGAGAGATGCTGAATCTTTGGGTGGAGAAAGAGTACATGACAAGTGGAGATGCTGCATAGAGGGAGAGAAATTAGACAGACAGAGAGATGGACATCACCACCATTCCGCTTCTACCCCTCCCCCACTCTTTTTCTGCAGCTCCCTCTACCCCCTCATCCAGTCCTGAAGAAGGGTAATACCCAAAATGTTGACTGCTCCTTTCCTCCAGACGCTGCTTAGCTTGCTGTATTCTTCCGGCCTCTTGTTTGTCTACCTTAGATTCCAGCATCTGCAGTGTTTTTTTTTGTCTCTAAAGGGATGGATATATTTGCTGCTCACAACATGGTCTCCTCTACATTGGGGAGACAAAGCACAGAACACCTACGTCCTGTCTGCAAAAATAACCCTGAGCTTCCAGCCGCCTGCAATTTAAACAAACCACCTTATTCCCTGGCCAGCATCTCTGTCTCAGACTTGCTCCAATGAAGCTCAGTACAAGCTGAAAGAACTCGAGTTCAACAATTTTAGACCTGAACACCTTCTTCCATGTTCTTTACCCATCCCCACACACCAGGCCCTGCCAGCACATGGGCTGTTTCAAGCACTGCCAATCAATTTTCACTATTATTGGTGCACATTTTGAGATTTTCTTTCTCCCTACTTTACCATTATCCATCCCTTCATCTGCCTAACTGTCTTTCTCTCTCTCTCTATTTCTGTCTTTATCTATCTCTCTCTGTCTGTCTCTGGGCTCCATCTCCACTTACTGTGTATTGCCATCCTCCCCTCCCCTCCCCCCGCCGCTGCCTTTAGCATACATAGCATCTTTTCCTAGCTACCATCAGTTCTGAAGAAGGGTCTCTGGACTCAAAACATTAACTCAGTTTCTTTCCACAAGTGCTGCCTGACCTGCTGAGTTTCTCTAGGAATTTCTGCATTTTTTTTCAGATTTCCAGCTCCTGTAGTTCATTGTTTTAGTTTACCAGCTCAGTTGGCTGGACAGCTGGTTTGTGATGCAGAGTGGTGCCAACAGTGTAGGTTCAATTCCACTACCAGCTGAGGCTACCATGAAGGTTCTACCTCCTTGACCTCGCCTGAGGTGTGGTGACCTTCAGGGTAAATTCCCAAATGAGATAGCAGTGACTTTACCTTTACTGTCTCACCATTATATTTCCTTTTTGTTTGTCCTTTTTAACTGTATGGCCATGGTTAGTGGTCTTTTTCAACTGCCTTCTAATGTTTCCCTGAAATTTGAAATATCTTGCCTTTCATGTTCTTCTCTCTCTCTCTGTACTCGTTGTGTTGAATTCAGGATTGTTGCCGCATCTTTGAATGTAATCCTTCACAAAAATGTGATTTCTGACTTTCCTCCTGCTTTCCTATAATCTACAAAGCTAAGCAGTTAATTGTCAACCCCAGCTTTAATGTTCTCCAGTACTCTTTTCATATTTAATAGGAACCTACCCTGAAGGTTTGTTAGTTTAAAAAGATATGCTAGTTGTCAGCAACTTGATGTAAGAAGTGGTGACTCACATGTGATCACCATTATCCTGCTTTTCCTAAGTTGCTTCATTTTGAAAACAACTTATGAAAAAGAAATACTCTGCTAGATATGGTGGGAACTACAGATGCTGGAGAATCTGAGATAACAAGGTGTAGAGCTGGATAAACACAGCAGACCAAGCAGCGTCAGAGGAGCAGGAAGGCTGACGTTTCAGGCCTAGACCCTTCTTCAGAAATTTTTTTTTTTTACTCTGCTAGAGATGTTGTTTGTTAGGCTACAAACTTAAAGATTTTAATGACTATGTCTTTTCCCCATTACAGGTGATCTGTGACCATCAAAATAGCTGAGTCTGCAGCAAACAGGCTTCTTGTTGCTTAAAAGGAAGAACCGGGGGAAATTCTGTTAGCTCCTCACATCAGTATTGGAAGGATGTATAGAATTTCAAACCAACATGGAGGACAAATTGCGCATTAGCTTTGGCAAATTTGGTAAACAGCAATCCAGTAGAAGAGGATTCTGAGGAAAGATATGGAGGAATGTGTTTTCCTTGCACCCAGCTCACACGGCCACCTTAAGTGTAACCTGTCAACTTGTTACGATTAGTCCCCAAGTGAGGACAGTGTACGTGGCTCTGAACACTCCCAAATCATGATACTCCCAGATAAGGAGAGAAGAACTGGACTCCACTACTTCATTCAACCCTCCTGCCTCCCGCCCCCTTCACCTGAGTCGGAGACAACAAAGTTAACTTTACACATCTCTCTCCCCTTGTTTCTTTCCCAGTTTCACTGTTTCAAAAGGATCTATTTTAACTCGGCTTTCTTGGGTTAAGGAAATAGCGAGCTTATTAATTTGAGAATGTGAGGAAAAATAATGAAATGACACGTGAATGCAAAGCAGAAATTTGCTCTTTCATGCTGAGTAGATGTTGGAAAGTTACAGCTGTTAAATTGAAGGTTTCTAGAGGTGCACACGTCAGTGGCTGAGCAATTAATTTGGAGATTCTTGGTTTGCCATGTTTAGTTGAAGGGAGTTGTTCTCCTTCCTTTGAAATAATGCCGTTGCAGACTTGTGACTTGCTTTTAGCACTCAGCAAAACAGCAAGAGACCATACTCTTGTGCTTGCAGGTAAAGATAGCCGACTGGATTTTATTCAGCTGTGACCTTCAAAACACACACAAACCCAATAGAACTAGAACACCACACTAACATACCTAGACCTGGAATTTTTTAAAATTCTTTTTCTTGTTTGTTCTTGGAATAGAAATCATAACAGAATACAGTTTAATTTTTGTATTGCATCTTTTCCTTTGCAGTGTCTCTGATTGAAGTTTTTGACACTCTCCAGGTGTGACATTCCATTATCTTACTCATGATTAAATCTTATCTACAGTGGAATTTTCCAGACAATGAATTACATTCTCAGAATTTCCATTCCCAAGGACCAAGTTTGGTTTGTATGTCTCTTTTTTTTGAAGAGTTTCACAAGAAAAATCTTTTACTTAAATTCAGTATGTCTAGATGTAATTTGAGGCAGTGATCCATTGTCATGGCAAACTATATCTCAAAAACAGTCACAGAGGTCAAGAACTGGTGGCTCCTGAGACATCAGAAGATATTCAAAAATTGAAACAAATCTATAATTGATATAATCTGTCAAATGTTAGGTAACTCTGCTCTCCTTTCTCTTTCAGACACTCAGATCTAGCCTTTCCGTTCAAATAAATGCTTCAGATTTATTTAGCCTGAATAAATAATCTTGCAATAATTTGCTGTGGGCTATCATTAAAGTAATTTTGGAGAAATATTGGTTAAATTGTATCAAAATGAAGGCTAATAAGATTTTGCACTGGTATTACTTACAGAATATTCACAGCTGGCAGGAAATTTAAGGGACTGTGAAATATGAGAGTGCAACATGGTACAAGGAGTTATTTTTGTAATTGCATCAATAAAGTCCCTAATACGGTCAGCATTAAGGTTAAATAGAGTGAAAGAGGAGACAAGGAAGCCTTAGTGGTTAGTGGAATGAAACATAGTTATTAAAAGCCTGAAAAATGCAAGAAGGGGAAGTGAGGGGGAGGTAAAGAGATCCTTAGTTCAGAGGAAAGAATGAATTTAGGTATCAGGTTGTGTGACTGGAGGAGGAAGAGAGCACGGATATGAAGAAGGAACAGTGTGATCAAGGAAATGGAAAAAGAAGGTTCTCTTTTTAACATTAAGTTAGTCAGAATAAGATATCCACTGTTGCACAGAAAGCATGTTTCTACAACAAGCTATGCATGAACGTAACTTTAAATATTTAAAGATTTAAATTCAAATATGATTTTAAAAGTATCTGTATAATGCACCATTTCTGATGCAGAGAGCTCCGGAATACCTTTTTATGATTGTCTCCGAATCAGGTACTAATTCACTGAAACTAAGAAATGTTTGCTAGGACCTTTTATGAAGACAGTATGCTTTTTGTTGGCTTTCCGCACAATATGCATCACATTTCTGTGGAGAGGGCAAAAGGTATCTACTATTCCTGATACAAGAGCAAAATACTGCGGAAGCTGGAAGTCAGAAATAAAAGCAGAAAATGCTGAAAATCCTCAAAAGGACAGAGAATGTTCTGTGAATAGCGAAAAAAATTCACAATTCAGATTTGCCACTGTCAATCAGCCCATTTCTCTCCACAGATGTTGCCTTTTCTGCTGCATATTTCCAGTGGTTGCTGTCTTAATAACCTATTTTTGATTTCCGAATGATCTTAAAAAAGCTCTTACGTATTGTCAAAGTTTCCTTTGAATGATGTGTAGGAGACAATCATGGCCTGATATTTCCTCTGGGTGAGGAACTACCATGATTCAATGCAACTTATTCAAGGCTGATGTTCAATGCATGGATAGTGAGAGAACAGTAGCATTTTGGATAGGAATTGAATGGCAGGAAAAAGCAGTTTCGCGTATTACCTACAACCCTTATCCATCACCAACATTCATCACCATTGATGCAGTAGAACTAACGTCCAGAGCATAAAATATCACAGCTTTAGTGCAATTGTCCAAGAGGAATTTTGACTTTCTGGTACCTATCAGCCCATAGTACATTGACAGATAGTCATCCTGCACATCAGAATGTAATTAGGATTACAATCCAGAACATTAAATGTCTTGATCACTTAGAGAATTGAAAGGCTTACTGAGTTTTGTCTTTAACATTAAAAATGAAAAATTGGAAGTGTGCAGTGCTTGATGGACAGAGGCGTTAGCTTTGGGGTAACATTCCTATCTCTCAGGTAGAAGTTGCAAGATTAGAGCTACTCTAGATATTCCTGACGAGAGGAGACCAGAGCCGGTACCAGGTTTTGGCAAAAACCAAGTAAACTATAGTGTGGGGCCTCTAAATATAAAAAAAAGACTAAACTTCAAGCTTTAGATAATCACTTGAAAAATCAAAGGGATCAGGCAAAAGAAACGCTCGAAAAAGCACATTTTCTTTCTGCAATGATAAAAATATTATTATTGTATAAAATACTTATCACATAACATAATTTGACTTCGATATTAAACACAATCAGAATGCTATGGTTTGCTGTGTGCTGTCTTTAAAGATATGTAGTCCTTAGACTCTCAGGCCCCTGTGTCTAACACTGACAAACTCCTAGATTACTATGTTCCTAAGCACAACAATGCAGTTCGAGAACTGTTCTGCTCTGTTCCTTTGTTGTTCAAAGTCACGTGATCCATTTTACTGCTTCAGTCATGAAATAAAAGTGCCTTATAAGGCATTTTCAACATGATATTATACATAGAAGTTCTCGAATTTGAAGACATTTTCCTTTTAAAAGATACATTTATTTTTAAAGAACTAATGAAGCATGAAAAACACCCCCTTTTCTCCTTGACACCAGCTAAATATATATCTAATATTGAAAGGTGGGTGTTGCACTTACGGGTTTTAATTTATTCATAAACAAAAGGGTTTAGTTCAAAGAATTTGTCCAGGATTTTTTGCTCATTTTTATAGACAGGCTTGTTAAAAAATAAAGTGAACTTTTGAAAGTGGATGTCAGAATTGAAAAACAAGCAATAGCTTGAAAAAATATCCTAACAGAAAGGGCAATGAAAATAGCAAAATCAATGTTTTATATTTGTAAATATGCATACGCAAAGGGGCAAATAAAACCCAATAATCTAACTAAAATATATCACAGTAAATTTATTTGCATTTTGAAATGCTGTCAAATCAAATGACTTCATGATTTTTTAATTAGCGTATTTGAAGTCCTTCAGTCCACAGCATAAAATCTAAAATATTTTCCTTCCTGATTTTTTGATAGCAAAATCACTGTTGATTAGAAGTGAAGACTGTCAGTTTCAATGTACATAGTACTTATTCCAGATAACTTTTCTTGCAGTATTATCATCTGCAGTTCACTCTTGAAGGCTTTCAGCTCCGAGAATGATCTTTCGCTTCAGTGGTTTGTTACTATTAAACTCAAAATGAATCACAATGTTGTTTCTACATTAGGTAAAGTGAACTGTATCTTACTTTGTGATGATTTGATGTGGATACTGGTGGTTTAAATGTTGCTTATCTGAAAAACTTTCCTCGATATAGGCTTGGGATTCTGGGATGCAATGGCCTAGTGGTATTATTGGTTGGACTATTAATCATGAGACCCAAGTAATATTCTGGGGTAATATTCTGAGCGTAAGTGTTCCGCAAAGCGGTCCCCAAGCCTCCGCTTGGTTTCCCCGATGTAGAGGAGGCCACAAAGGGTACAGCGGATGCAGTATACTACATTGGCAGATATGCAGGTGAACTGTCAAACAAACATTTGCGGAACACCTACGCTCAGTTCGCAACAAACAACTACACCTCCCAGTCGCGCACCATTTCAACTCGCCCCTCCACTCCTCGGACGACATGTCCATCCTGGGCTTCCTGCATTGCCACAATGATGCCACCCAAAAGCTTCAGGAACAGCATCTCATATTTCGCTTGGGAACCCTGCAACCCAAGGGTATCAATGTGGACTTCACAAGCTTCAAAATCTCCCCTCCCCCGACGACATCCCAAAACCAGCTCAGCTCGTCCCCGCCTCCCTAACCATTCCTCCCACCTCAAGCCCCATCCCCATCTCCTATACACTAACCTTATCCCGCCCCCTTGACCTGTCCGTCCTCCCTGGACTGACCTATCCCCCACCTAAATCCCCACCTACATTCACCTTCACTGGCTCTAACCCTGCCTCTTTGACCTGTCTGTCTCCTCTCAACCTATCTTCTCCTTTATCCATCTTCTATCCGCCTCCCCCTCTCTCCCTATTTATTTCAGAATCCCCTTCCCCTCCCCCATTTCTGAAGAAGGGTCTCGACCCGAAACATCAACTTTCCTGCTCTTCTGATGCTGCTTGGCCTGCTGTGTTCATCCAGCTCCACAATGTTTTATCTCAGATTCTCCAGCATCGGCAGTTCCTACTATCTCTGTAACAATATTCTGGGGACCTGGGTTTGAATCCCACCATTGCAGATGGTGGAATTTGAATTCAATAAAAATCTGATATTAAGTGTCTATTGATGACCATGAAATTGTCATCAATTGTTGGGGAAAAAGCCATCTGGTTCACCAATGTCCTTTAAGGACGGAAGCTGCCATCCTTACCTGGTCTGGCCTACTTGTGACTCCAGACTCACATCAATGTGGTTGACTCTTAACTGCCCAATGGGAAATTAAGGATGAATAATAAATGCTGGCCTAGTCAGTAGTGCCCACATCCTGTGAATGAATTTAAAAGAAAATCTCCAACCAGGTTAACATTATCACCATCAGGATAAGCTTTTATACATCATTTACCCGTTTTTCTGAGTTTCCTAAATTAACCAAAGAAGAAAAATTGTTTGCAATATTTTTGTGTATAATTGCTCTTTTCCTTAAGTTGGTTTCAAGTACATCCAGCATTGGAATAAAGGATTTCACTCAAAACATGTGTCTTGGAGAAAGTTGTTTCACCAGCACACGGACCAGCACCATTATTGACTTTTTTGATTCCTGTTCTTTCAATTTATTCACGCACTTTGATTTTATTGTCATGTGTACCGAAATACAGTGAAAAGCTTTGTTTATGAGCAGTACAGGCAGATCACAGCAATCAAAGGATGTACAGATCAAAAAGACTTAGAGGCATACAGGTTATTTTGCAGGTTACATTATTTGACACTAGAGTCCATTCAGTAGTCTGATAGCAGCTGGAATGAAACTGTTCTTGAACCTGCTTGTGTGAGTGTTCAGGTTTCTGTTTCTTCTGCCAGACGGAAAGGTTGTAGGAAGTCATTACCAGGGTGCAATGGATCTTTGATATTCGCCACTTTTCCGAGGCAGCGAGCATGTAAATAGAGTCCATGGATGGAAGGTTGTTTTCCATGATGGTCTGGACTGTGCACACCACCTTCTGTAGTTTCTTACGGTCCTGAGCAGAGCAGTTGCCATACCAGACTGTTATGCAGCTGGACAATATGCTTTCAATGGTGCATCTGTAGAAGTTGGTGAGGGATCTTATGGACACGCCAAATTCCCTGAGCTGCCTGTGGAATGAGAGGCGTTGTTGTGCCTTCTTGACTGTTGCATCTGCGTGAGAAGTCTAGGACAGGTTGTTGGTTATTGTCACTCTGAGGAATTTGATGCCCTTCACCATCTCAACCTCAGCTCCATTAATGTAGATGGGGGCATGTTCTCCTCCCTTCTTTTGCCAAAGACAGATTGTTGAGTGTTATTGTGGAGGAGGTACATTTACCTATCCTCACTGATTGCGGCCTATGGGTAGAAAGCTGAGGATCCAGTTGCAGAGGGCAGAGCTAAGACCAAGGTCACACAGTTTTGAGATCAGTCTGGAGGGGATAATGGAGTTGAAGGCGGAGCTGTAGTCAATGAACAGGAGTCTGACTCCGTTGTCCAAATGTTCCAGGGATGAGTGCAGGGCTAGGGTTATGACGTCCTCTGTGGATCTGTTTTGTCAGGAGCCAAACTGTAAGGGATGGAGACAGTCTGGGAGACTGGAGTTGATGTGGGCCATGACCAGCCTCTCCAAACACTTCATGATAATTGAAGTCAGGGCCACTGGGCAGTACTCATTAAGGCACACTGCATGTGTTTTCCTGGGTACGGGGATGATGGTGGTCTTCTTGAAATGGGTGGGGGCTTCGGTTTGTCAGAGGGTTTGTAGTCTGAATCAAGCGAGTTTTCTTTTACTTTGAGTTCAATATCATCAAAACTTTCTCAGGTCGGTTTCATGAAGTGAGAGTGTCATGCAAAGCTTTGTGCATGCCCAAAAGATTGTCCTGCATCCTGTTGTGCCTTGTGTTGTTCCAGCATGAGCACAAACACTAATTCCTCCATTTTCTCCTGAATAATCCCAGCTTCTTTCCTTGTACACTTTTCTTCACGGTCATCAGTATGAAGATGGGTAAGAAAATCAAGAATTGAATTCTAACTCTTATGACTGACATAGTCTTTGCATGTGCATTCAACCTAGAAGACAGATGTTTCATTTAGGTGGAATTAGGATCCAAAATGATTTGAGTCCTACTCAATGTCTAATTGGTAACGTTGTATGAACTCTTCAGCTTGACATATCTTAGGGTGTCAGCTTGTCATAGTCTGGCCCTGTCTGGAGCTCTGGAGCTGAGTGGTCAACCAGCAGGATAGTCATCGTCAGTGACAGCATATGGCTCCTGCCTCACCATGTATTGTGTTAGAACACACCATCTCTTTCTCACTGCGGAAGACAAACCACCATATCGGCAAGTAACATGAAAAAACATTTCCATCCACTCCCAGGCCAGAACAAGACTTACGCAACATTGCACAAGAATACACACACATTGTAAAACTATTCAACTATCAGGAACATCTTTTAATATTTGTTTAAAATGTCAGAAGTTCAGGTGTATAAACAGAAAATTGCTGGAAAAAGCTCAGCATTTCTGGCAGCATCTGTGGAGAGAAAGCAGAGTTAATGTTTCGGGTCCAGTGACCCGTCTTCAGAAGTGATAGTTCAGAATCATGGTAGTTCCTTGCCTGGAGGAAGTATCAGGCCATGAATCTCTCCCACGCATGATTCAGAGGAAATTTTGAGAATACGTAAGAGCTTTTTTATGAGTGTTCAGAACTCGAGAACAGGTTATTAAAAGAGAAACAGCTGGAAATATGCAGCAGATCAGGCAACATCTGTGAAGAGAAAAAGTCTGATTGACAGTGGCTGATCTGAAATGTGAACCCTTGTTTCTCTTTTCACAGAATATTATCTGGCCTTCTGAGCATTTCCGGCATTTCCGGCTTATATTTCAGATTTCTCGTATTTTGCTGTTCTATTTGGAATAGCCAATATCTTTGCCCTCTCCATAGACATATGATATGTAACATGAGGGAAGCCAACAATGGACATGATCTTCGTGAAAGGTCCTTGCAAACATTTCTTAATTTCAGCAAATTAGTACCTGTTTCTGTGTAACTTAGTTCAGAGGAACTGAAACGTTAATTCTGCTTTCTTTCCACAGATGCTGCCAGACCTATTGAGTTTTGCCAGCAATTTTTTTTTTTTGTCTCTGATTTCCAGCATCTGCAGTTCTTTTAGTTTTTAGTTTAGATGCATGTCTGTGGACTTCATTGCTTAATGAATTGTTTTTTAGTAGGTGTATCATTCTTGTGATTGAACAGGTCAACTGCTCACAACAAAGAACTTATTTTTCATTGGCTTACAGTAACTTCATCAGCAGAGAAAGGATCATAGAATCCTTACAGTGTGGCAGCAGGCCATTCAGCCTACAGAATCCACACCAATCCCCCAAAGAGCATTCCACCCAGACCCACTCCTCTATCTTACCTTTGTAACCCTGCACTTCCATGGCTAAACCACTTAGCCCGCACATCCGTGGACACAACGGGCAATTTAGCAAGGCCAGTCCACCTATCCTGCACATCTTTGGACTGTGGGACAAAAACAAAGTTGCTGGAAAAGCTCAGCAGGTCTGGCAGCATTTGTGGAGGAGAAAACAGAGTTAACGTGTCGGGTCCGGTGACCCTTCTTCAGAACTGCCAGACCTGCTGAGCTTTTCCAGCAACTTTGTTTTTGTTCCTGATTTACAGCATCGCAGTTCTTTTGGTTTTTATGTTTCTTTTGTGTTGCTTTGGTCTAAAGGTTTTCAAATATGCTATTTATGAAATCTCAAAGTCATTTAATTTGAAAGCATTTCATAATGCAGATAGATTTACTGCAATATGCATATTTTAGTTAGATTATTATTTCTTTAGTTGGCCCTTTGCCTATGTGTACTTAAACAAATACAAAGCTTTGATATTTCTGTTTCCATTGTCCTTTCTGTTTGGATACTCTTCAAGCTGTTGTTTGTTTTTCATTTTTTGACATTCACTTTCAAAACTTATCTTAATTTTTAACAGACCTTTCTATAATAATGAGAAATAATCCTGAACAAATTCTTTGAACTCAATCCTTTTTGTTTACAAGTAAACGAGAGGCAGACTGAATAGCAACGGTTTGTACCATCCACGAGTAGCACTGCAGAAATTCACCAAGGTTCCTTGGACAGCACCTTCCAAATTCACAATCATCCAGAAGGATAAGGGCAGCAGAAACATGGAAGCAACTTTTCCTCCAAGCCATATATGCCAGCCTGACTTGGTATAATAGGGCACTCTTTCCTCATTGTTGTTGGATCGAAATTCTGGAACTCCCTCCATAACAGCAATATGTATTTAGTTATACCAAATGGACTGCAGAGATTCAAAAAGGCATCTCATTACCATCCTCTCAAGAGCAACTAGGGATGGGCAAGAAACATTGGCCTCGTCAGCAACACCAACATTTCATGAATGAATAAAAAAAATTCCACATGATCTTCCTCACAAGTATTCTCTCATTGACACCATAAATTTGTTCACCTGATATCCAACTAATATACTGCAAAAACACACTTAGCATTTTATTTTATGTTAAGTCCACCGAAAATCAAAAGAGAAAATATTAATGCATTTCGAAGCAGACACTGAATTTGAGAGTATACACACAAATCCTCAGTTACTGCTACAATCAGCAAACCTTACTCGATCATGTGCTCATTAACTTCTGCCTGCAACATAATTGTTGCTGAATTGTCTTTTTTTGGTTGTTGTGTTGTTCCATGAGACATAAAGAACACCGAAAATGCTGCTTTTTAAAATATTCTCCCCGGTCAAAGCAAATAATAAGACTTCAACTGGCACAGGCTTTTTTTTGCAGCATCTACCAAGTACTAAACACAATGAGAGGACGCTTGGTATAAACCACAAATTTCTGGAGCTGTTTTGAATATATTCCTGAAATTATTTTTCCTTCCATATGATACATTGAAAACCTTGCTAATATTGAATAATACTACTCTAATTGGTCAGAATATTGCAGGTGTCAAGTATAAATTAGAAAAAAAACTTTGACACTCCTTTAAGGCATAGAAGTAAGCTGTTTCATTTTCACATTTATTTCCTACGCTATATGCTAAGAAATAGGTGACAATTGCTATCGCTTCATTCTGCACTTGCAGCAATTAATTTGACCTAAACTCACATTTGCTCCTTTGTTCAAACCAACAAGAAACAAAGTGGGTGATTTTCAATTTTGCTATTCCAGCAGCATGTCAGAACACACAGCGCATGAGGGATTCCTGGACTGGAGAGCTGGCAGGGTGTGATGGCTAATTTCCCAATCTAAATTTGAACGTTTATGTGCCAGACCAGTGTGAGAGATCTCTGTCGCATCCCCCGCTGCAATGGAAAATCCCCCCTCCCACTCCTTGGAATTTTGCACATATTGAGATTCTGGGAAAAATAAAAGGCTGAATTTTTCAAACATTTTCAGCTAAGTGTGTTTTCACCCTCTGGTGAGCACATCACCGGGACGTCTCTGCAGCTGTTTGAGGAAGAAATCCCCAGGTCGCTGGTTCTCAGAGGACAGCTGGAGACTAGACACTAGCTCAGCCCCAGGCAGAAGATTAGTCCATGCTCTTGACCGGCTGTGATTTCCAGCATTTTTTGTTTTCAGATTAGCCCATGGTGTCGGTCATGAATAAGTTTATGCAAGTGCACAGACGGTCACTGGAGGGGAAGGCAGATTTGTCAGAGACAAATGGGATCAAAGCTTGGAGGAGTCCACCTCAGCCCTGGCACTGTGCTGTTTTCCAACATGCATGTGTCTGGCTGTCTCACTGGGCAGGCTGACAGCCACCATACAAAGCCAGGTCCAGAAGAATAATTACTGGCTAATGGAAAGAGAAACATAGAAATAGGAATAAGTCATTCAGCCCCTTGAGCCTATTCTGCCACTCAATGAGATCATGGTTGATCTGTGGTCTAAAACTATATACATGCCTTTGGCACTTATCCCCTAGTACAGTTGTTTATACTTGAGTTTCCCACTTTCCTCAATGCTGCATGATACGCAGTACTGATTATAACGAGATGTAAATACATGAATATAAAGTGTTCACCACTTACTGGGAAGATTCTCATCTAAACATTGAAATCTTAGGGGATATCTCAGACTCTTTATTTACTTTTTGCATTATTCTCCCACATTTCTAGATAAGAAGGATATTATTAAGTTGGAGAGGGTTCAGAAAAGATTTACCAGGGTGTTGCCAGGAATGGAGGGTTTGACTTATAAGAAGAGGCTGGATAGGATGGGACTTTTTTCAGTGGAGCATTGGAGGTTGAGGGGTGACCTTGCTGAGGTTTATAAAACCATGAGGGGCATAGATAAGGTGAATGGCAGGTGTCTTTCCCCTAGGGTGAGGGATTTCAAACCTAGGGGGCGTATTTTTAAGGTGAGAGGTGAAAGATTTAAAATGGGCATAAGGGACAACATTTTTACACAGCGTGGTTCATGTGTGGAATGAACTTTCAGAAGAAGTGGTGAATGCAGTTACAATTGCACCTTTCAAAAGGTGTTTGGATAAGTACATGAATAGAATGCTTTGGAGGGATATGATCCAGGAGCAGACAGATGGTACTAGTTTAGTTTGGGATTATGTTCGGCATGGACTGGTTGGACCGAAGGGTCTGTTTCCATGCTGTTTGACTCTAAAACTGTATTTCTCGTCATTGCCCACACCGTTTAAAAGCTGTGAAAATTCTGCCCAAAGATCTAATAGGAAATTGTGCAGTATAACTTAAGGGCGAACAATGGAACTGATAGAATGGTGGGGGGGTGGGTGGTATTCTTTAAACCTCAAAGTCATGCTAACAGAGGATATAATGAAAGGACTAATTGAGGCTATAGTTAAGAAAAAGATCACCTGTCAGAGTATAAACACTAACATGTATTTTGCGTAAAATTATGAAAAGAGCCATTTGGAGAACCTCTCCAGGACATGGGAAAATTATCTAATTATAGATAGAATTGAATTGAAGCAAAATTAAGGATTCATTAAGCTAAAGGAATTTACACACTGAAGACACTGTTTCAATCCTTTACGCCTCTAAGTTTGTAAACTCCTCATGGGAAAAACATGCTCAGTTTCCAACTTCAAAGATGGCAGTTGTAATGTACATCATAATTAAACAATCTCTTGAATTTAAAAAAATCCCATCATTTCATCTCCCTCTTTATGCTTGAGTATTAATTCAAATTCTATGTGACACCTCTCCACATTTTCCTCATTAGATCTTTCTTAAAATGTCGCTGCAGTAATGAATTCAACCTTGATTCTTCAAATTATTCACTATAATTAGATGAATGGGATAGGGAAGAAAAGGTTGAAAGAGGTCTTTTTTTTTCACTAATACAAGCTGGAGCATATGACCTAAATCTAAATTGTCAAGACAACTGGTGACAGAGACTGAAGAATGATAAAAGCTCACCAAAAATACTGGCTTTCATCCACTCAGAATTCAGAATATTGACTGTTTGAAACAAGTATCTGTCAGCTTTTGAAAGGGAGAGGAAATGCTTAATATTTCAGAGATGAAATAGGAAAGCATTCTTCTGAGGTTGTCTGAATCAGAAGCAGAAAAGGAGAACTAAAGCAAAGGTTGTGGCTGCAAAAACATGCTAATGGGTTAATCGGTCTCTGAACAAATCATTATGGAGCACTGATACAAGAGCTGCATCCAAAACATTAACCTCGTTGGATTCTGACATGATGGAACTTTTGCTTAAATATGCTGTGCATTGATTTCGGATTTCAATCAATTCTGAATTGTCTTGTTCTGAACCTTTTACTGTCTCATATTGTAGCATAAACATGCTTTTGTGTTTTATTAATGTGCCTTTATCCATTAAGGTGATGGACAAAATAATTTATATCAAATACATTCAGTGTCTCCCTGTTAAAACAGTATGTTGTCATTTCCAGGTTTTAGTTATATTCTCATTTACAAGGTGTACATTTGGCATTGCGGCTGGCATGACTGCGCCTCACTCATATTTTAGCTGTGTGCTCAGTAACATATGAACACTATAACCCACTTCTTGTTTGAATTTGGTAGTGAAACCCTGATAAAAAGACCTCATTCATTCCAGAGAATCCCTGAGCGTATGTGTTCTGTAAAGCGGTCCCCAAGCCTCTGCTGTTCCCGTTGTGGCCTCCTCTACATCATGGAAACCAAACGGAGGCTTGGGGACAGCTTTGCAGAACACCTACACTCGGTTCGCACTAAACAACTGCACCTCCCAGTCGCCAACTATTTCAACTACCCCTCCCATTCTGCAGACGACATGTCCATCCTGGGCCTGCTCCGGTGCCACAATGATGCTACCTGAAGGTTGCAGGAACAGCAGCTTATATTCCGCTTGGGAACCCTGTGGCCCAATGGTATCAATGTGGACTTCGCAAGCGTCAAAATCTCCACTCTCCCTACCGCATCCCAAAACCGGCCCAGCTCGTCCCGCCTCCCTAACCTGTCCTTCCTCCCACCTATCCCCTCCTCCCACCTCAAGACCCACCCCCATCTCCTACCTACTAACCTCATCCTGCCCCCTTGACCTGTCCGTCCTCCCTGGACTGACCTATCCCTTCCCTAACTCCCCACCTACACTCACTTTTACTGGCTCCATCCCCGCCTCTTTGACATGTCTGTCTCCTCTCCACCTATCCTCTCCTCTATCCATCTTCTATCCACCTCCCCCTCTCTCCCTATTTATTTCAGAACCCCCTTCCCCTCCCCCATTTCTGAAGAAGGGTCTAGGCCCGAAACGTCAGCCTTCCTGCTCCTCTGATGCTGCTTGGCCTGCTGTGTTCATCCAGCTCTACACCTTGTTATCTTAATATTCATTACACAACTTGTAACAGGAATGGATTCTTACTTTTTAAAATCTCTTCATAGCTCCGAGGGTTATCTCAGAATCGAGAATGCACTGAAATCTTGATGCTAAAATTCACATTGCAGCGCACAAGAAAATCTCTAAGTAAAAGGGAAGCACTCGTAGATAATTCATTTTTGCAGTTAAATAACGTTCGGCTGAAGGTCCTCGGAGATTGCCAGTCTTCAAAATCTAAGGCAGTAAAATAATCTGGCTGGCTTTTCCCAGGCTAAGCCAGTGCAGGTCATCTGACAAGCAATAGGGCTCTTCTTCCTGACTGATGTTGCTGTGTCTGCAATGTGGCAAGAAGCAAGTTATTGCAACACCAATGTTGAGGTTTCTGTGGTGCCACTGGTCCGTAGTTTTTCCAGGTGTTGCGACCAGGGTTGCATGTGAGAAAAAAACCCCAACGATAAAGGGCAGCATTGGAAGAGTTTCATTAAAAAGCAGCAAACCTTAAGGCGTCTTTTGTAGGTATTTTACTTTTAGAAGAAATGATTTTTGCTGAAGGGTTATGATTGAGCAAGAGAGGACAAAAACTAAATTTCAGTCCACTGAAGATGTAGACACAAGACTCTGAGACAGGAAACTGCTTGGTGTCAGGGTCTTGTTTTGCTGGTGCTGCAATGCATTCAAATACATTAGACTCTGCAATGGAAAGAAATGTTTGTGGCAGAAATACACAGTTCATATTGCGCTGAGTAAGTTTGTTAGCCAGTATACTAGTTCACTTGTGTGAAATGTGTCTGCTTTAACAGAAATGTTAACCAACTAAAAGTAAATGTATCAGTATATTTGATAAAATATGCCCATAGGAATTTCATCTGTTTGTTATTGACATTTGACAGAGGGATTTATGTCATTTTATGATGTTTCAGAATAGACTTTGGATCACGTGGTAACACTATTGCCACTCTGAATCAGGTGATTGTGGCTTTAAGCCCTGAGTCAAAGACCTGTATATTCCATTGCATTACTAAGAAACTACTACACTGTCAGAGGTGCAGTATTTTGTATGACCTATTAAATAGCATTTCTTGTCTGATCTCTTAGATGAATTTTAAAGATCCCGTAACACTGTTTGAAGATAGGACTGCCGCTGTTCAAGAAGGCAGTTCACCACTACCTTCTCAAGGGCAACTCGGGACAGGCAATAAATGCCGGCCAGTCAGCAAGTGAATTAAAAATAATCTCCCTGATGATCTGGATGATATTTCTCTCTTAGTCTGAAATTAAATATTGGGATAATTTGTTTAAATACTGTTCACACATTGGAACAGTGTCTACACCTTAACTACCTGTGAAGTGTTTTTGAAATTCTGAAGGCCAAGAAGTATGTTTTGAGAGACATGGTTCTTTAGCTAATGCAGTATGATAACTGTTGCATCTTTGTAACAATTTATTTGTCCTCCCCTGCCATGCCAGCCATTCAAGATTTGAGAATACAGGTCCTGTATAACCATATGGACTTAGTGCTCTGTCCATTTCAGTTGGTTTTGCATGAATTTACTCTGAAGCTTTTCTCGAAGTGGGGCAGCATTGACACTAGTGATTGTAGGAGAGATTTTTGCTACCACTTGTGTAAAATGGCAACAAATTGTCTATAATACTTTGAGTCCAAATGCCTGAATGGAGACAGAATGGTGACAGAGAAGGAAAGAAAGGATGAAAATCCGACACGCTCAATTCCATGACCTTGTCAGACACCCTGCTCTGTGTGTTCGAGGATCTGAGAAATGATGAAGGGTTTAGGCCCGAAACGTCAAGTTTTCCTGCTCCTATGATGCTGCTTGACCTGCTGTGTTCATCCAGCCCCATGCTTGTTATAATGAGAATTGGTCTGTTCAGTTACATGAAGACCCACAACAAAAACTCTCAATCCTGAAGTGCCATCATCTTTGAATCAAGAATCGGCCGTCAATAAGCTTGTAATTACTGTATCATGATATGGAGATACTGAACCTTGAAGCAGTGACACTCAGTATTAACATGGAGGAGTATCAGGGTTTGATTTTACTTGCCTTGATAGTTATCAAACTAAGCATTGCTAAGCAGAAGTAATGATATCTCCCTGCAACAATGGTGAAGAAGGACAAGCTTCCATGTCAGCCTGGGAACAGATCATTAGAACACCCTTGAATGAAGGCCAGGTAGACTGAAGAAATTAAAGGTAAAATTTGTAGTGAAAACGCTTTAGAAACCCATTCCTATTCATATTTTGAATCCAAACCCAAAATCTTTGCAACAATGACTTCATTTTGAATTGTGTTATTGGCTCTGAGTCACTTTATGATGTTCTAAGAACGTAAAAGGCACCATATAAGTGCAAGCTCTAATGTGCAGTGCCAATGTGAAAACTTTGTGGTCAGCAGCATAAACTTGGAACTTTAAGGCCAATATTGATGATTTCAGTATTCATAAATGTTATTTAATAAATTCTATAAACAGTATATCACCCAATTTTTACCAGATGTTAATTTTGGGTTATAGAACCAGCTTTTAAACATATCGCTGATTGTATTACTGTTCCAACAGGTGAATTTTTGTTCTGTGTCCAAATCCATGGAATCATGTGGCTATATTCTCTTTGTAAGATCTCACAGAAGGCCAGAGAAGATAGGTCACTGATTATATTCAGGAAAGAGATTGATCAATCTTTAGATATTTAAGGCATCAAGGGGTTTGGAAAGAAAATGGGAATATGGTGTTGAGACACAGAATCAACCATGATCATATCGAATGATAGGACAGGCCTGAATGGCTGAATGACTTACTTCTAAACTGATTTTCTATGTTTCTATATTTTGAAATCACCAGCATGATCCTCGTAGGGTTAAAATCACTGTCCCAACTGAAGTCTTTCCCTTTCCTGAAAATGTAAACCATATTTGACTGTTTCTAGGTATAAGGGAAGTACACAGTCTATTCTGAACAGATTGAATGAAGCAATCTCTCTTTACAGTAAGGCCTTGCCCCTCTCTTCCGCTTATTAATTTGAAATGGATAAATTCCAGATCACATGCTCTTTAAGTGGTGACCCTGGTCATTGTGCAAATTTCTACATTTACTTCCAAGCTATAATAGTGACGGAGCCATATTGAAAACACAGTTAATGTTCATCATTCCAAATTCATCTAATACTGTTCTTGTTATAAAGTCATCAAGTAGAGATTATGGTTCCTTCTACTTCCATACTAGACTTGTTAAGGATTGGTTGGGGAAAATGAGGAGGAAAAATGGTGTTAAGATCAAACATTAAAAAAAAATGGAACTGTTCATCCAGCGGATCACAAGGTTGTTAGTTGTGGCTACTATGAGGTCTGGAGCACAGCTGACATATTTTACAACTAAACTGACTGTTTACTTGATCTCTACCTTCAAGGGGCCTTTCCCGTATCTCTAGCTGGTAAATGTTCAAATTAGACACAACTTAGTTACATTTTAATCGTGAGTAAACTTCAAATTGACTGCAACTACATAATTGACTGCAAAGCATTTTGTGACATTCTGAGGTTATGAAAGGGGCTATGTAAGTTCCTTCCTTTTGCCAGTCCCGCCTGTCAACACTCCATCTAAGAGTCAAAACAAACAGAAAGGTTGCTATAGTTCTGGGTGCTGTAGCTGCAAACAGTCTAGATATGTAGCAACACAGAGAAATGGGATGCAGAGGGCAAGCTCTTTGCAAAAGGTAATTAGAGATAATTGAGATGAGTTGGCACATGGCTTTGCCAGGTAGTAGGACGGCCAATATTGCAGACAGCACTGCGGGTCTGAGAGTCCCCAGGTAAATTGTACCCAAACTTCAGAGCTTTCAATTTCATTCAGGTGTAATTGGGGTTTAATCATGCCAGACCATCATGTCAATGAATGGCAATAGCTACGGCCAGCGTTACCCTGAGACAGTCTATTGTTCCTTTGTCTTTAAGCCTCCATGAAGAAGCAGGCATTGGATGATCAATTGTCCTTAAGGAGTACTTCCTGTACATATGGCTCATGAAAACCTTCTGCCACCTGACTAGTGATGCCAAAAGCCTTATAGCGAGAGCCATGTTGCTATGGCACAGTGGTGTGCACAGTTAGCATATATTCCAATTAGCCTTCACCTCTCAATAACAGCTCGCCTCTCTTAAAGGGAATTATAAAGAAGCTGTGGTATTTAAAATACCCCAGAAATACAGAAATAGTAGGTAGTGGTGAAAGGAAGAGGAGTTGGGTGGACAGGAAGTTTTAGCTGTGGTAGGAATTTGGTGAATTGGGCAAACTCAGTTTTCTCGAACCATGTTTCCACGACCTGGCCTGCTTAGGAACTGGCCTACTATGTTTATGGGAACTCTTTTCCAAATTTGTTGTGGTCTACTGTGCCCTTTGCAAAATGCTTATTGTGAGAGTGCAAGCAGCCAGGCAAATGAGGGCCACATTGGCAGGAGGGGAGAAAGTGGATGAAGGAGAAGAAAAGGAGACAGAGAGATAATTGCTCCACGTGGACAGTCTATAAAACTTACTCAGACTCCAGCTCCCCTAGAAGATCATTCCTCCTGTCAGCACTATATCTGAGGGTCAAAACAAACAGGTTTAGTGACCTATCTACGGAAAGGTTGCTATAGTTATGGGTGTTTAACAATTCACCAAATTCCTACCACAGCTAAAACTTCCTGCCCACCCAACTCCTCTTCCTTTCACCACAACCTACTGTTTCTGTGTTTCTGGGGTATTTTAGATACCCCAGCTTCTTTATAATTCCCTTTACGAGGGGCGAGCTGTCATTGGGAGGTGAAGGCTAATTGGAATATATGCTAACTGTGCACACTACTGGGTCCATTCATTATGCAGCCAGTCAGCATTGCAGGTTACGCTCAGCCAAAGGCTACAATCATTCAGATAAGGAGGCAATATGTTGTGAGTGTGCTGTCTGCCCTTACAGGACTGGAAATGAGCTGACCATGAATCTTGACCTCCATGCCCAAAAACAGGAGAAAACCAAGAGCATTGTATGTACCTAGTTCTTATGGATACCTGAACAAAAGTACTTCAAGGCTTTTGCTGAACAAAAATGGTCAAAAAAAAAATGGGGGACAGCACAGTGGCTCAGTGGTTAACACTGCTGCCTCATAGTGCCAGGGACCCAGGTTCAATTCTATCCTCAGGCAACTGTTGGTATCAAGTTTGCACATTCTTCCTGTGTCTGTGTGGGTTTCCTCTGGGTGCTCTGGTTTCCTCCCACAGTCCAAAGATGTGCAGGTTATGTGGATTGGCCATGCTAAATTGCCCATAGTTTCTAGGGTGGGAAATGCAGGGATAGCACAGGGGGTGGGTCTGGGTGAGATGACCTTTAACAGAATGGCCTGCTTCCACACAATATAGAGTCTATGAAAAATACATGGTGTGGCAATGAATGTAACAGTTGCACAAAATGGAAGCGTGATTTTTCACTTAGAATATTCTCTGGTTTTACTTAGCAAATCTATATAGTCTAACCTTTGGAATTCTGCCATTGGACACATAGTGAAAAGTTAGCCGGAAGAGCTGCACTTTCATAAGATGGCTAAGCTGGCTCCTTATCCATTTAAATTGATTAATATTTGGAAAATTGGTAGCTTTCTTACAGGCATTTGTTTCTTTTTGTTTGATATTCTTCAATGTACTATGCCTAAGCAATTCGGTACATTCTGGAATTAGCAACAAGAGGCCTGACTTAGTTGGTTTAACATGATTACAATGTGAGATATTTGAAGAAAGCATAGCTGCATAAGGGATATGTAAAAGAACAGACCCTTGCTGCATTTAAAAAGTACTCCACTGAAAGTAGAACTGAAACTGTGATTCAATGTCTGTGGAGCTTCTGGTATTTTACAGGAAAAAGATGTTGGGTAGAGGAAAGAAAATAACAAAGCAAAAAGTCAGCTCAGGTTCAGGCTTTTGATTTTGTTTCTAGAATTGACTGTCTGCCAGTTTGGAAATGCGTCTTTGAGGGGACAATGTCGTAGTGGTAATGTCACTTAATCCAAAGGACCAAGCTCTTAGTCTGGGCACATGGGTCTGAGTTGACAACAGCAAATTTAAATTCAATTAATAAATTGGGAATGAAAAGTTAGTCTGATATTGAAATCATTGTCAGTTTTCATAAAAACCCATTCGGTTCACTGATGCTCTTTGGGGAAGGAAATCTGCCACCTTGACACAGTCTGGACTACATGTCTAGATCCACAATAACGTGGTTGACTCTTAATTGTCCTCTGAAGTGGTCTAGCAAGTCACTGTGTTGAGGGTTCTGAGGGATGAACAACAAATGCAAGCCTTGCCTGTAGCACCAAGGAAAAGAACAGAGAAAAATGCAAGTAAAAATGGTGCTGGGAGAAAATTAACACACGGCATTATTCTACTATTTAACAACATTACCAAAACAAATTAAGTGTGGTTGCTTCTTTTGTCCTGAGCAGATTTCGTGCTTTGGGGCACACAGAGGGTGGTCGAGATCCTGCCAGAAAAATACAGGGTTAAAATTTGTGAGGAACTGGCCAGTTCAGGAATGAACGTGTCATGTAATAGCATTGTCAGTTTCTCATGCCAGCGCAAAAGGAGGAACTGGTAGGCTTTTCTTTGAGGTTGATTGGGCGCGCAAAGGTTTCATCTCGTTTCTTATGTTAAAACAATGAAAGTTATGGTGTAAAAGTTCCATTTATAAATTCTCAATTGCTGTTCATTAACAATTCTATCTATGCCACATTGAAGTGACAAGTTTGCATTAAGTATAGATGCAGAAGGCAAGATTCTCAGGATGTAATAGAATGAACAGTTTTAAGGGGCAATTCCTTGATCATATATCTCCAGTGAGAAGCTGCACTAGAAGGGAGATAGGGCTTCAAGAATATACCCTCAATTCTATTAGTTATGTTCCCTGTAGACACAGTTCTTCAGTGGATGCTGAGTCAACCTTTAACAGATTATGCTATCTTTCATAGTCCTAAAAAGTCAGAAGTCATGCGACACCAGGTTATAGTCCAACAGGTTTATTTGAAATCACAAGCTTTTGGAGTGAAGCCCCTTTAAGGCTTCTGACTTTGCCTATCTCAGTCCAACACCAGCACCTCCACATCATAATCCTAAAAGTGAGCTTGAATGCATAAGCACTTGATGTTTTCAGGATTTTTAAAATTGTTTATTACAAAAAATGTTTGCCTTGAAATAATAATTTATTGGCTGCAATGCCTGCCTTCAGAAAATCTTCCTTAGAGCTTGAGAAAAACCTGCCCTTCCTCACATACAAAAAGCATGCACACACGCACACACCAACTTTTGCGGCCACACTCCCAGGGGATTCCATTTGCTGATAATGCTAAAGTTCATCCACTTCTTTTTATGTGGGTAAATGTTGTGTTTTGCGAGGTGAAACACGTTGGTGTTGAGAAGTGGAACACTTTGTGTTTTCCATTTTGTCACTCAGTGTCAGCATCGAATGCTGCCAGGAGTCAGCCTTATTGTCTTTTGTGTCCAACAATAGCCCTTAGTCCCAGCCAGAACAGATTGTCCCTAACTGAAATTCTGCAAATGTTTCTGCATCAACAATGTATTTGAGAAGTCAAGGATGTAACAAAATAGGAACTGGAGTTGGCCATCCAAACCTGGAGCCTGCTCTGTCATTTAATACAATTGTGACTGATTTTCCACTATGACTCCACTTTCTCACCCTATCAGTAAAGGTCAAGTCGCCACAGTCCAAGACGACCATAGCGCTGCTCTATCATTAACAAGAGATGACTGGTGGTAGTTTAATTTGCAAATCTCCACACCTCAGGAGAGGTTGAGAAGGTAGCCTCAGCTGGTGTGGGAATTGAACACAACTTTTCTTTCAATTCCTCTCACTTCCTACAGACAAAGGGGGTGGCCATGGGTACCCGCATGGGCCCAAGCTATGCCTGCCTCTTTGTAGGTTACGTGGAACAATCCCTCTTCCGTACCTACACTGGCCCTAAACCCCACGTCTTCCTCCGTTACATTGATGACTGCATCGGCGCCGCCTCGTGCTCCCACGAGGAGCTCAAACAGTTCATCCATTTCACCAACACCTTCCACCCCAACCTGAAGTTCACCTGGACCATCTCCAACACTTCTCTCTCCTTCCTGGACCTCTCTGTCTCCATCTCGGGCAACCACCTAGAAACAGATGTCCATTTCAAGCCCACTGACTCCCACAGCTACCTGGAATACACCTCCTCCCACCCACCCTCCTGCAAAAATGCCATCCCCTATTCCCAATTCCTTTGCCTCCGCAGCATTTGCTCCCAGGATGAGACATTCCACTCCCGTACATCTCAAATGTCCTCATTCTTCAAGGACCGCAACTTCCCCCCAACAGTGGTCGAGAACGCCCTCGACCGTGTCTCCTGCATTTCCCGTAACACATCCTTCACGCCCCATCCCCGCAATAATGACCAAAAAAGAATCCCCCTCGTCCTCACATACCACCCCACCAACCTCCGGATCCAATGCATCATCCTCCGACACTTCCGCTATCTGCATTCAGACCCCACCACCAAAGACATTTTTCCCTCCCCACCCTTATCTGCCTTCCGGAGGGACCACTCCCTCCGCGACTCCCCTGTCTGCTCCACACTCCCCTCCAGCCCCACCATACCCGGCACTTTTCCCTGTAACCGCAGGAAGTGCTACACCTGCCCCCACACCTCCGCCCTCACCCCAATCCCAGGCCCCAAGAAGACTTTCCACATCAGGCAGATGTTCACCTGCACATCTGCCAATGTGGTATACTGCATCCGCTGTACCCGTTGTGGCTTCCTCTACATCGGGGAAACCAAGCGGAGGCTTGGGGACCGCTTTGCAGAACACCTGCGCTCAGTTCGCAACAAACAACTGCACCTCCCAGTCGCGAACCATTTCAACTCCCCCTCCCATTCCTCAGATGACATGTCCATCCTGGGCCTCCTGCAATGCCACAGTGATGCCACCCGAAGGCTGCAGGAACAGCAAATCATATTCAGCATGGGAACCCTGCAGCCCAATGGCCTCAATGTGGATTTCACAAGCTTCAAAATCTCCCCTCCCCCAACTGCATCCCAAAACCAGCCCAGCTCATCTCCACCTCCCTAACCTGATTCTCCTCTCACCTCAAGCCACACCCCCATCTCCTATCTACTAACATCATCCCGCCCCCTTGACCTGTCCGTCCTCCCTGGACTGACCTATCTCCTCCTCACCCCCCTACCTACACTCACCTTTACTGGCTCCATCCGCGCCTCTTCGACTTGTCTGCCGCCTGTCCATCTATCCTCTCCTCTATCCATCCTCTATCCGCCTCCCCCTCTCTCCCTATTTATTTCAGAACCCTCTTCCCCTCCCCCATTTCTGATGAAGGGTTTAGGCCCGAAACGTCAAGTTTTCCTGCTCCTATGATGCTGCTTGACCTGCTGTGTTCATCTAGCCCCATGCTTGTTATCTCGGATTCTCCAGCATCTGCAGTACCTTTTATCTCTTATCATTGAACACATGCTGTTGGTTTTACCCTGCACAAAGACACCTGGTAGCTTGACATGCAGCATGCCTGATTGATCCTGCATCTCATAGCTCTCATAGCATATAATGTCATAGCTGTCATGGAGATGTGGCTGCAGAGTGACAGGGAGAGTGTCTGCATATTGAGAGATACTTGATACTCAAGAAGAATAAAGTGAAGTAATGGTGGAGGGGTAGCATTATTTATCAAGAGTGGCATTTGTGCAGTAGTTAGAGATTGAGTGGGTCCATTTGGTTGGCAATGAGGAATATTACAGAAAAGAAGTTTACTAGTGACAGTGGTCTACAGGCCCCTGCCAGTAACAGTGAAATAGAAAGAGGAGACATTGGGTGCTTTGATAAAGTTAAGGCAGTAATCATGGCTACTTTCATTTACATGTAAACTAGAAAAATGAGATTGGCATTACTAGCCTGGATGAGGATTTCAGAGAATGATTTCATGTTAGTTTCTGAGAATAGCAAATTTTGGTACTAATCAGAGAACAGATTATATTAGACTTAGTATTCTGTAATGTGACAGGATTAATTTATGATCTCAGAGTTGGGGCACCCCTATGCAGCAGTAATTTCAATGTGATTAAAGTTTATATGTAGTTTACTCAGTGTAAGTATATTCCTACTATTAAGAAATTCTAAAGGGAGGACCCGCCATCTAATGTTAACTAAAGAAGTTAAGGAGAGTATCAAACATAAAGAAAAAGCACAAAATTGTTCCAAGATGGGTGGCAGGTCTGAACATAAAGAAAGGCAGAGAATGGCTAAAAGGTTTATCGGGATAAAATAATTGCGGTATGTGGGAAAAGTAGTTAGAAATGTAAAATCAGATCACAAGAGTTTCCACAGGAATTTAAAAAGGAAAAAGAATAAGTGAGTGTCCTCTAGAGAGTGAGATAACAAATTAAGAATAGATAACAAGGAAACGGCAGATGAAATGAGCAAATATTTTGCCTCTGTATTCACCACAGAGCATTCCAGCTATTGTGTAAATTGTGGAACAGAGAGAGAAGCTTAGTGAAGTTGTATTTACTAAGGACGTTTTACTGAGCAAACTGATGAAGCTGGAGGTTAACAAGACCCTGGGTCCAGATAGATTGCATTCGAGGGTGGCAAATGAGGTAAAAGATCAGACAAACAGAATTTGCTGGAGCAAATCAGCATGTCTGGCAGCATTTGTGGAGATGGGAAAATGGAGTTAATGTTTTGAGTTCATTGACCCTTCTTCAGAACTGATAGTAGCTCGGAAAAGGTGGTATTTTAGCTGATGACAGGGAGTTGGAAGTGGGGAGTATGGAGGTAGCGGATAGGCAGAGATGGAACTTAGAATGATGGAATGCCTGTTAGGCAGAGGATGGTATGCCATGGAGAAAGAAAAGCTGACATTGTCAAACACCAGGAGCAGAAATTAATGATAGTGAACAAGGTATCGGTGTCAATTTTCCAAAACTTCTTAGATCCAGGAAAGGTTTCATCAGACTGGAATGTAGCAATGATAACAACTTTTCTCAACAGAGTAGGGAGGCAGGAAATAGGAAACTATAAGCCAGTCAGCTTGACTGCTTTTGGGGAGGTGTTAGAATTGATCATTAAAGAGGTTACATTCAGCCAATGGGAAAAGCTCAGGGTAATCAGCAAGATACAGCATGGTTTTATGAAAGGGAAATCATGTTTAACTAATTCTTTACACTTCTTTGAAGGAGCAACATGTGCTGCTACAGTGGGTAAAGAGAAATCTGTAGGTGTATTGGCCTTGAATTTCAAGGAGGCATTTGATAAGGTATCTCATCAAAGGTTATTGTGGAAAATAAAAGCTCATGGTGTAGGGGTTCACATACTAACATGGATAGACTTGCTGGCAGAAAACAGTCAGTACATCCAAACTAGGCTTTGTCTTATTGGCAGGATGTGACAAATGGAGTTCCAGAGGGGTCTGTGCCAGTGCCACGAATTTTTATAATTCATATCCATGGCTTAGATGAGAAATTGGTAAGAACATATGTTGTGAAGAAGACATAATGAAGGATATAGATAGTTGGAGTGAGTGGGCAAAAATCTGGCAGATGAAATATAATGTGGGAAAGTGTGATGTTGTTTACTTTGGCAGGAAGAATAAAAACAAAGTGTTACTTAAACAGACGACAATTGCAGAAATCTGAAGTTTTGAGAAATCCAGCTGTTCTAGCACTTCAATCAAAAAGAGTTAGTATGAAGACATAACTTGTAATCAAGAAGGCCAATAGGATGCAAAACGTTATTATAAGAATTGAAAATAAAAGTAAGAATGTCACTTTTCAGTGAGACAGGACATTGGTGAGACCACATCTTGAATAATGTGTGCAGTTTTAGTCTTAATTAAGGACAGGTGTAAATATGTGGCAGGTAATTTACAGGAGGTTTACTAGATTGATACCTGGAATGAATGAGTTGCCTTATGAGGGGAGTTTTAACACGTTGGGCTTGTTTCCACTGGAGTTTAGAAGAGTGAAGTGTGATTTGATCGAAGTGTATCAGATCCTGAACAGTCTTGACAAGCTGGATGTGGAAAAGATGTTTCCTCTTGTAGGTCAGTCCAAAACAAAACTTGGAGACAGTATTTTAAAGTTAGGAGTCACTATTTTAAGACAGAGATGAAGAGGTTTTTTGTTTCTCTCAGTGGGTTGTGTGAATTTGGAACTTTGCCTCAAAATACAGTAGAAGTGGAGTTATTGATTATTTTTACAGGAGACGTTGATCGATTCTTTTTAGGCGAGGGGATTGAAAGTTTATGGGTAGCTGGGAATATGGAACCTGAAACTCAAGCAGATTAGCAACAATGGTATTGGAAGGTGTGGATGGCTTGAGTTCAAATAGCTGAACGCTGTTCCTAATTTGCAAGTCCTTATGTTCAAATATTCAAGTCCCTCCAACCATTACCAAACATGTGCTAAGTGAAGGCTGTCTGTCTGAAGTAGGATTATTTTGCTGCCGAATCCACCACTTTGCACTGATGGAAGGATGCCAGGGTTGAACTGATGATATCACAATCCAATTTTGTTAGTGATCTTTGAAACCGAGAAAATGCATGGAGAATAATGTCAAGTAAACTGTTCATCTCTGCATCCTCACTGTGCAAAGAAAGAAAATATGATTTTAGCTCTGGGTGTATAGCAGGTAGCTGGGGTGTGCCTGCCATTTGCCATTTGTTGACTGTGTGACAATCACTTATGAGAGATTCTGGTGAGGCCCCACCATTAAGAGGATGCAGCCAAAAAGCAAAGATCTCACTCGAGCACACTGGTCATGGGAGATTGAGAAATTACCTAGTCCTCACATTGAACAGGCTGAAATTGGTGGGGCAGAAACAAAGTGATTGGGGAATTCTTATGTGTACCGGCTCCAGGAGAGAATTTCTCTTGTTGGCCTGAGGGAGCCACCAAAAACGTTAAACAGCTCACGGGCCAATTTGCACATGGTATTCAGCAGTCTCTTAAAGGCATGCTCCCATTTGTACCTCAACATTGCAACTGAGATCTCATGCATGTGATAGAACTATTCCACATGGAGAGGTTGATGGCCTAGTGGTATTATTGTTGGCCTGTTAATCTAGAGACACAGGCAATGTTCTGGGGACCCAAGTTCAAACCCCATTATAGCAGATAGTGAAATTTGAATTCAATTAAAAAATAATCTGGAATTAAGAATCTGAGGATGACCATGAATCCATTGTTGATTGTCAGGAAAAACTTATCTAAGAACTAGGAGTAGGCCATCTGGCCCCTCAAGCCTGCCCCACCATTTGATAAGATCATGGCTGATCTTTTTGAGACTCAGCTCCACTTACCCGCCCACTCACCATAACCCTTAATTCCTTTACTGTTCAAAAATTTATCTAGCCTTGCCTTAAAAACATTCAGCGAGGTAGCTTCAAACGCTTCACTGGGCAGGAAATTCCACAGATTCACGACCCTTTGGGTGAAGAAGTTCTTCCTGACCTCAGTTCTACATCTGCTTCCCTTTATTTTGAGGCGATGCCCCCTAGTCCTAGTTTCACCTGCTAGCGGAAACAACCTCTCTGCCTCCACTTTATCTATTCTCTTCATAATCTTATATGTTTCTATAAGATCTCCCCTCATTCTACTGAATTCCAATGAGTGTAATCCCGGTCTACTCAGCGTCCCCTCATAATCCAACACTCTCAACTCTGGAATCAACTGAGTGAATCTCCTCTGCACCCCCTCCAGTGCTAGTGTATCTCTTCTCAAGTAAGGAGACCAAAACTGTACACACTACTCCAGGTGTGGCCTCACCAGGACCCTATACAGCTGCAGCATAGCTTCCCTGTTTTTAAACTCCATCCCTCTAGCAATGGCAGACAAAGTTCCATTTGCCCTTTTAATTACCTGCTGCACCTGCAACCCTACTTTTAGTGATTCATGCACAAGGACACCCAAATCCCTCTGCACAGCAGCGTGCTGCAATTTTTTACCATTTAAAACATAGTCCATTTTGCTGTTATTCCTACCAAAATGGATGACCTCACACTTATCAACATTGTACTCCGTCTGCCAGAGCTTTACCCACTCACTTAGACTATCTATATCCCTCTGCAGACTTTCAGCATCTTCTGCACACTTTGTTCTACCTTAGTGTCGTCTGCAAATTTTGACATTACACACCATTTGAACAATCTAGTTCACTTATGTCCCTTTAGGGAGGGGAAACTGCCATCCTTGCCTGATAAACCTGGAAGAACCGCGGATGCTGCAAATCAGGAACAAAAACAGAAGTTGCTGGAAAAGCTCAGCAGGTCTGGCAGCATCCGTGAAGGAAAAACCAAGAGTTAATGTTTCAGGTCCGGTGACCCTTCCTCAGAACTGATGGTAGCTAGGAAAATTATATGCAGAAGACAGAGCCAGGGGAGAGGGTAAGGAGTAAACAATAGGTGGGGATAGAGCCCAAAGAGAGAGAAGAACAGTTGGACAGACAAAGGAGTTGATAACAATCCGGCTGGGAGGGTGGAAAACTGTTAATGGGGACTGTTAGTGACTAACAACAGGTGGTGTGTAATGGCATGCTATGTGATAACAAGTGCTGGTGTGTGGGGTAGGGGACTGGGACATGGGAGAGTTCAGTTTTGAAAATTATTGAACTTGATATTGAGTCAAGAGGTCCCTGTGCGGCAAATGAGGTGTTGTTCTTCCAGCTCGTGCTGAGTTTCGCTGGGACACTACAGCCAGCCTAATACAGAGATGCTGGCCCAGGAACAGGGTGCTGTGTTAAAGTGGGAGGCAACTGGAAGCTCAGGGTCTTTATTTGTGGGCAGAATGTAAATTCTCTGTGAAGCGGTCACCTAGTCTATTCTTTATTTCCCCAATATAGAGCAGACCAGTGAGCAGTGAATGCAATAGACTAGATTGTGGGAAGTGCAGGTAAAGTGCTGCTTCACCTGGGAGGTATGTTTATGCCCTTAGATACTCGGGAGGGAGGAGGTAAATGGGCAGGTGTTGCACCTTCATGGGTTACAAGAGAAGGTCTTACAGGGCTATGGGGGTTGTTGGGAGTGAAGAAAGAGTGGACCAGGATGTCCCAGAAGGAACGGTCCTTGCAGAAGGTGGACAAGGAGGGGAGGGAAATATGTGTCTGGTGATGGCATCTTGCTGGAGGTGGTGGAAATGGAGTCTGATGATCATCTGGATGTGGGTGCTGGTGGGATGGTAAGTAAGGACAAGGGGAACCCTATCGCTGTTGTAAGAGGGAAGAGAAGGGGTAAGGGTGGAAGTGTGGGAGCTAGGTTACACCTGGTTGACGGCCCTGTCAACAACAGTGCTGGGAATCCTTGGTTGAGGGAGAAGGTGGACATTTCAGAGGCGGCCTTGTCAAAGCTGGCCTCATCAGAACATATGCGACGGAGACAGAGGAACTGAGAGAATGGGATGGAGTCTTTGCAGGAAGCAGAGTGCAAGGATATATAGTCCAGGTAGCTGTGGGAGTCAGTAGATTTATAGTGGATATTAGTGGCCAGTCTATCCCAGAAATGGAAACAGAGATGATGAGGAAGGGAAGGGAGGAGTCAGAGGAAGACCAGCTAGGTGAGGGCAGGGTAGAAATTGGAAGCGAAATTGATGAACTTTTCCAATTCCAGATGAGAGAGGGAAACAGCTCCGATGATCTCAGCGATATATTGGGGAAATAGTTGTGGGTAAGGCCGGAATAAGGCTGGAACAAGAAATCTTCCACATACCCCATGAAGAGACAGGCGTTCTTGGGGGCCATGCAGGTACCCATGGCCACCCCGCTGATCTGAAGTAAATGTGAGGAGTTAAAAGAGATGTTGTTAAGGGTGAAGTCGAGCTTGGCCAAGTGGAGAAGGGTGGTGGTGGGTGGGGACCGTTCAGGCCTTTGTTCCAGGAAGAAGTGGAGAGCCCTGAGAGTAACCTGGTGGGGGATGGACGTATAAAGGGATTGCATGTCCGTGGTAAAGAAGACGCAGCTGGGGCCTGCAAACTAGAAATTCTGAAACTGGTGTAGAGCATCATAGGACTCACGGATGTGCGTGACCAGTGACTGGACCAGGGGAGAAAAGACCGAGTTAAGGCAGAAAGAGATGAGTTCTGTGGGGCAGGAGCAGGCTGAAACATTGGGTCTGCCTGGGCAGTTCTGTTTGTGGAATTTTGGAAGGAAGTAGAAACGAGCTGTGCGGGGCTAGATGGTTATCAGTTTGGAAGCAGTGGCCAGGGGAGGTCACCAGATGAAATGAGATCAGTTACCGTGGTAGATACAATGGTCTGATGCATCATGGTGGGGTCATGGTCCAGGAGAAGATAAGAGGAGGAATTTGAGAGCTGGCACTCAGCCTCTGCAATGTAGAGGTCAGTACGCCAGACTACAACAGCACCGCCCTTATCGGCAGGCTTAATAACAAAGTCAGGGTTAGATCTAAGCACATAGAGTGCAGTCAGTTCAGAGGGAGATAGTTCGGATTGGATGAGGGGTGTAGAGAAACTGAGGCCACCAATGTCATGTTGACGGTTCTCCATGAGCGGATTAAGTGCAGGTAAAAGGCCAGTGGGAGGGGTCTAGGTGGAGGGACAGTGTTTGAAGTGTGTGAAGGAGTCTGTGGGACAGGAAAAGGACTCATATCCAAAGAAATGGGCACGGAGATGAAGACGGTAGAAGAAGAGCTCGACGTCACATTGTGCCCAAAATTCTTTAAGGTGGAGAGATGGAGGGATAAAGCTGAGAGCTTTGCTGAGTACAGAATGTTCAGCATTGGAGAGCGGAAGGTTGGGAATGATGGTGAACACCTGACAAGAGGTGGATTGGGAAGGGGATGGAGTCAGAGGGAAGGGGAGGGGAGGAAGGTTGCAGAGGCTTCCATAGGGCCTGTTCCCTCTTGGATACCCTGGTCCACTCTCCCTTCACTCGCATCACGCCCCCACAGCTCCATGGCACCTTCCCCTGCAATCGCTGAAAGTGTAACACCTGCCCATTTATATCCTCTCTCCCCAGTATCCAAGGGCACAAACATACTTTCCTGGTGAAGCAGCACTTTACCTGCACTTCCCACAATCTCATCCGTTGCATTCGTTGCTCACAATGTGGTCTCCTCTACAGTGGGGAAACAAAGCATAGACTGGGTGACCGCTTCACAGAACATTTACATTGCGCCCACAAAAAGACCCTGAGCTTCAAGTTGCCTCCCACTTTAACACACCACCCTGTTCCCTGGTCAACATTTCTGCATTAGGCTGGCTGTAGTGTTCTAGTGAAGCTCAACACAAGCTGGAAGAACAACACCTCATTTTCCACTTAGAGACCCTGCATACTTCTGGACTCAATATCGTGTTCAATAATTTTAGGGCCTGAACTCTTCCCTTGTCCTAGCCCCCCAACCCACAAACCAGGCCTTGTTATCACATAGCCTGCAATTGCACATTACCTATTGTTAGCCACTAACAGTCACCATTAACAGCTATTCATCCTGCTAGCCAGATTGTTATCAACTCCTCCGTCTGTCCAACTATCCTTCTCTCTCTCTTTGGGCTCTATCCCCAACTATCTTTTACTCCTTACACCCTCCCCTAACTCTTATCTTCTGCATATAAACTGACATTTTCCTAGCTACCATTAGTTCTGAGGAAGGGTTATTGGACCTGAAACGTTAGTTCTGATTTTTCTTCACAGATGCTGCCAGACCTGCTGAGCTTTTCCTGAAACTTCCGTTATTGTGCCATCTTTACCTGGCCTGGTCTACATGTGACTCCAGACCCACAGCAATGTGGTTGACTCTTAGCTGCCCACTGGGCACTTAGGGTTGGATAATAAATGCTGGTCTAGCCAGCAATACCCACATGCTGTGAATGAACAAAATAAAGAATGCAGATTGTAAATAGTCTTTTGGTCAAAAGAGGTAACTGTTTGGCCATCCATTTCAGGATTTTAACCAGAGTTATACTTGTTGTGTCAACTCCATTGACCCTACTTTATGCCAAATGTCTATGCTTGTTTGGTGCCTCAGTGGAAACTTCTCAGTGTTAACATGCAATGCTCAATGTTTCATTATCCAATTGGTCATGTTAGGCAAACAAAGTCTAGGCAATAGCATGAACAGCTGAACTGCACTGCTCTTCCAATTTTCAGGGTCAACAAATTGCCAAACACCCTATCAAATTATAAATTAATCATTTCCTGATGAGTAAGACAGCTGGATGCACTTCATCATCCTTAGGTAGTCTATGAAATGTGTTCTTTTTAAAACTTCACTCATTACTGAACAATTGCAGAGGGATATCATGGCTTGAGGTACAACTTCTACATTCTGTTTATTTGACAGAAATGAACTTTAAACCTCACCTTCTGGTAACTCCTAGTTTTACTTTTTGCACACATGGATGATGAATTGGTAACACCAGAAATGTGCTAACTAGGCTAAATGACACATCTTGAGTAACTTTGAACAAGGTCAGCTGATTGACCTATTGGGTAATTTTAGGAAATCAACAATTTAAAAAAGAATTCATGAGAGGCTTGCTGTCCCTTTTTTTTTAAGTGATAGAGAAGTGCTGATGACTGCTATTTCTATATTAATCTGGGGTTTAGAAAACGAAAAAAAAAGCACATTTGCTGGCTGAGGACGAAAGAGCTGCAGTTTCTGAGAGCTTGGGCAGATTTCTTTAAAGAATTATATTTCATTTAAAGGAAGGAGTTCCTTTTTATTTTGTTTCTTCGGAGTCGGTAACTCTGACACCCTTGGAAATTTACTTGTTTTTTTAAAAGGAATTGTTAATGGGATGTGGCCAGCACTGGCTAGTCCAGCATTCATTGTATATTCCTAATTGCCCAGAGCGTAGTTAAGATTCAGCCACTGGTGGGTTGCTGTCACATGTAGGTCAGATCAGAGAAGGACAGCAGGTTTCCTTCCTTAAAGCACATTTGTGATGCATTAGCTTTTTTTTTTAAAGATCAATTGTAGTTACTTTGTATTCCAGAATTTTTTTAATGTAGATTTCCAATTTGACAATCCTTCAAATCATGTCCTCAGAACATTAGCATTGGATAACATGGCGTGGGGCTGGATGAACACAGCAGGCCAAGCAGCATCATAGGAGCAGGAAAACTTGACTTGGATTATTGGATTATTAGTGCAGTAATATTGTCACCATCCCCCATCTAAGGTTGTGCACACCCCTTATAACCCAATTAGTTGCACAATATTCAGGCCAACTAAAGGAATGGCTGCCAAATTGAAACTATTTCTCCTCTGTTGCCATGCTATGTTGCACTTGTGTGCTGGGGCTAAGGGTGGCTCTATGACAAAGCATGAAAATGTGATTTAACTCCACTTTTCTTGAACATTTATTTACACATCTCAGTCACTCAAAATCTCTTTATTTTTAACTGAAGATATAGATTTGCTTTTCTCAGTTTATTAGGTTCTGCCTCGAATGCTGAGATCTCTGATGGTATTTTAATCATGATTTAAAATTAGTGAGATTTGCTACCTCTGCAAAACTTTGATACAAGAAAGCAAAACATAGTGCACTGTCTATTTCTGTATTTATTCTTTATTCTTTCAGGGGATGTGGGTGACACAAGGAAGACAAGCTTTTGTTGCCCTTCCTTAATTCCATAATTGCCTTGCCACGTCACTTCAGGGGGAAGTAAAGAGTTAACTACCTTACTATGAATCTTTAGTCACTTTGTAGGCCAGGCTGGGTAAGAATGGCTGATTTCTTCCCCCTAAAGGATACTTGTGAACCAGATGGGTTTTTGCAACACTCAGTGATGATTGTCATGGTCACCACCAAAACTAGCTTCAAATTCCAAATTTATTAACTGCATTTAATTGAGTTTAAGTTCGACCAGTTGCTGCGCTGAAGTGTGAGCCTCAGACTTTTGGCTATTTGACAAATTACGACAATTCCATTATTTCCCTTTTTATGCTGAAGAACATGTAAAATATTAATTTCAGTTAATTATGTAAAAGTTTTTGATAAATATATCATTTTGTTAAGCATTTTGATTTTCTTTAGAAGTGACAGAACAGATTTTATTGTGAGATAACAAGGTGTGGAGCTGGAGGAACACAGCAGGCCAAGCAGCATCATAGGAGCAGTAAAGCTTGACGTTTCGGGCCGAGACCCCTCATCAGAAATGGGGGAGGGGAAGAGGGTTCTGAAATAAATAGGGAGAGGGGGGAGGCGGATAGAAAATGGATAGAGGAGAGGATAGGTGGAGAGGAGACAGACAAGTCAAAGAGGCGGGGATGGAGCCAGTAAAGGTGAGTGTAGGTGGGGAGGTAGGGAGGAGATAGGTCAGTCCAGGGAGGACGGACAGGTCAAGGGGGCGGGATGAGGTTAGTTGATAGGAGATTGGGGTGTGGCTTGAGGTGGGAGGAGGGGATCAGTGGGAGAAAGAATAGGTTAGGGAGGCAGGGACGAGCTGGGCTGGTTTTGGGATGTGGTTGGGGGAGGGGAGATTTTGAAGCTTGTGAAATCCACACTGATTCCATTGGGCTGCAGGGTTCCCAGGCTGAATATGATTTGCTGTTCCTGCAGCCTTCAGGTGGCATCACTGTGGCATTGCAGGAGGCCCAGGATGGACATGTCATCTGAGGAATGGGAGGGGGAGTTGAAATGGTTCGCGACTGGGAGGTGCAGTTGTTTGTTGCGAATTGAGTGCAGATGTTCTGCAAAGCGGTCCCCAAGCCTCCGCTTGGTTTCCCCGATGTAGAGGAGGCCACAACGGGCACAGCGGATGCAGTATACCACATTGGCAGATGTGCAGGTGAACATCTGCTTGATGTGGAAAGTCTTCTTGGGGCCTGGGATTGGGGTGAGGGAGGAGATGTGGGGGCAGGTGTAGCACTTCCTGCAGTTGCAGGGAAATGTGCCGGGTGTGGTGGGGCTGGAGGGGTGTGTGGAGCGGACAAGGGAGTCACGGAGAGAGTGGTCCCTCCAGAAAGTGGACAAGGGTGGGGAGGGAAAAATGTCTTTGGTGGTGGGGTTGAATTGCAGATGGCGGAAGTGTCGGAGGATGATGAGTTGGATCCGGAGGTTGGTGGGGTGGTACATGAGGAAGGAGACGGATTCTTTTTTGGTTGTTATTGTGGGGACGGGGTGTGAGGGATGAGTTGCGGGAAATGTGGGAGACACGGTCGAGGGTGTTCTTGACCACTGCGGGGGGGAGGTTGCGGTCCTTGAAGAATGAGGACATCTGAGATGTACGGGAGTGGAATGCCTCATCCTGGGAGCAGATGCAGCGGAGGCGAAGGAATTGGGAATAGGAGATGGCATTTTTGCAGGAAGGTGGGTGGGAGGAGGTGTATTCTAGGTGCTCCTCCCTCACCCCAATCCCAGGCCCCAAGAAGACTTTCCACATCCAGCAGATGTTCACCTGCACATCTGCCAATGTGGTATACTGCATCCGCTGTACCCGTTGTGGCCCCCTCTACATCGGGGAAACCAAGCGGAGGCTTGGGGACCGCTTTGCAGAACACCTGCGCTCAGTTCGCAACAAACAATTGCACCTCCCAGTCGCGAACCATTTCAACTCCCCCTCCCATTCCTCAGATGACATGTCCATCCTGGGCCTCCTGCAATGCCACAGAGATGCCACCCGAAGTTCTGCAGGAACAGCAAATCATATTCAGCCTGGGAACCCTGCAGCCCAATGGTATCAATGTGGATTTCACAAGCTTCAAAATCTCCCCTCCCCCAACCGCATCCCAAAACCAGCCCAGCTCGTCCCTGCCTCCCTAACCTGTTCTTCCTCCCACCTATCCCTTCCTCCCACCTCAAGCCACACCTCCCATCTCCTGTCTACTAACCTCATCCCGCCCCCTTGACCTGTCTGTCCTCCCTGGACTGACCTATCTCCTCCCTACCTCCCCACCTACACTCACCTTTACTGGCTCCATCCCCGCCTCTTTGACTTGTCTGTCTCCTCTCCACCTCTTCTCTCTTCTATCCGCCTCCCCCTCTCTCCCTATTTATTTCAGAACCCTCTTCCCCTCCCCCATTTCTGATGAAGGGTCTCGGCCCGAAACGTCAAGCTTTCCTGCTCCTCTGATGCTGCTTGGCCTGCTGTGTTCATCCAACTCCACACCTTGTTATCTCGGATTCTCCAGCATCTGCAGTTCCTACTATCTCTGATACAGATTTTATTGTGAGTTTGATCTTTACCTCAGTTCCAGAGGAAACAATGTGACTTAGCCCCTGAGAATCACTTGCGCGTTCACTACTGCCAGATTAGAACACTGGTGACTGAATAGTCCATTTATGCTGGAGGGAGGACATACTCTACTCAAACAGTGAAAACATACAAAAATAGAATGTTTAAGGCAGAGAAAGAGGCCATTCAGCCCATCATCTCTGTGCCAGCTGAACAACAGCTAGAAAGACAAACTCTACATTCCCACTCGTGGTCTGTCACCCTATCAGCTAAGGCACTTCAGGTCCATATCCAAAATATTTTTTTTCAAAGGCAATGATCTTATTGCTTCTATTGCTTCAGGCAATGAGTTCCAACCCACAATGCCTTCTGGATGAAATAATTGCTGTTATTTCAGCAATTGCCCTTCTTATCCTTCTGCCAAATGCTTTAAATATACTTCCTGTTCATTGATCAATAGATTCTTCGTGCTTTCTCAACCACCACTACCCAAGTCATAAATATTTTTGCCATGAAAATCTGTCGTGACATGTTGTGGCACACATCAGGCAAAATGTAAACCTAAGCCTCCAGGCTCAGAGGTGAGGACATTATCATGTGCCATTGACCCCTCCTGTCTATGGCATACTTGAAACTCACAGATGTAAAGGACAATTAAAACTTGCATCTGATTGGCTAAAATTAATACCTGTGAGCTCAACTTTTGCTGATTAGCTGTAATATACAATCTAGGAGCGCTTGCATGCAATTACACTCCATTTTCTTTTCAAAACTACTAAACAGGAAGAAGCATTAACAGTGAAACAAATCAATTAAATTGGTTGAATAAATTCTTCTGATTTCTTTGCTCTGATGGTTCAGTGTGCCCTCAAGATGCACAATGGCTTCACAAATAAGGCAACAGTACAAGTTTAATTCCCAATCTGGCTGAGGTCACCATCCTGCCTTCTCAACGTCACCCCTCGCCTGAGATGTAGTGACCCTCAGGTTAAACTCACCACTGGTCATCTCTCTCTAATGAGAGAGCACCCTTTTGTTCCTCTGGGACTAGAACGCCTTTATCTTTACTTTTAGAAATGCATTCAGTTTAATAGATTCTATTACTACTCCATCAGTTGCAGTGTCACCTGTTGGAACTCCCTCCCTAACAGCACTGTAGCTAAACCACATGGACTGCAGGAGTTCAAGAAGGCAGCTCACCACCATCTTTTCAATAGCAATTAGGGAAGGTCCCTTAAACACTGATCTTGTCAGTAACACCCACATGATTAAACGAAGCAAATAATGTGTTCCGGTAGGTTCATCTGACAGGTAAGTTACACATGGCAACACCCCTCAAGTAACCCATTCAATGAAGTATCAGCAAATCTGATGTTTTTATTGAGAAAGGACTATACATTGCATTTCAAATAAGTAAAGCTTAGGTGTTCAGCTTTAATCAGTTATGTAAATATATCAAACTCATTAAGGTTTTATTTTTCTTTCACATTGCAAGGATGTTAGCACATGAAGAGCTTATCATTTCATTCCAGCTGCATTTTCTAAACTTTTTTTTAGTTTTATATATAAGTAGAATATTTTCAGCACTAAATTTACATCTTTTGAAGAACAGACCAAAAAATTACACCTCAAAAGTTAAACACAAATCCCAAAGGGATCATAACATTTCTTGTTCGCTTTACTTAATTGTCATGACTGTTTATCTGTGCTTCATTATAAATGAGGCAGGAAGCAGGGAATGATAGAATGAGGCAATAGGTTAAACACATGCTTTTCATTTCTGGGTTTAATTTCAGGCCAGAAAATGAGATTAAAATCTTTTCTGTTTGCTGGGTGTTAGGGTTCTCCATGACGTTTGACAAGGCTTGATCCAGTTCCCAACTGGTCCGGGCTAACACTGAAAAAGCCATTCCCAACTTTGTACAGAGTTGGCAAAAGTCTCTTAGAATGGCCACAAAATTGCAGATGTGTATTATGGAATGATATCACATCGGTGTTCACTTGCAGCGGGGCTGTGACATGTTGCTGGGGCAAGGGGTTGGGCCGTTAGCTGTGTGTCAAATCAGAGCCTATTGGATCTAGGGGTGCTGGATGCAAGTATTGGAAGCCTAGTGGAAGTGTTCCATTTCTAAACATATGCATTGGAATGTGCCAATCACACCAGGTAAACTAAAATGATGCCCAACCTTCAGTTGAGTCCTTCAGGTTTTAACAACAATTTGATCGCTTTTCTTTCCCTTTTTCAAACCAAACCACGTTATCATATTAACTGAATTCAATCTCATTTGGTGAGTTTTGAATTCAATTCCTCACAACAGTTGATCTAATATTCTAACCATGGCATTATTGTGTCTTTTGTATGTTATTAAAGGTCTCGTATCAATACGAATGTCTGCGCATGTAATGCAGCTCTATGACGTTGTAGAATCTCTTCAACTTGCTTAACTTCTGGTGGGTAGATTTTCTACAGATGAAACTATTCATCTGTTACACTCATTTCAAGATACGTAACCCTTGAATTCCCATGGGAAATTCTATAGGAAATGTAGGAATATGCATATAAATCAATAAAAAAGTTAAGGGAAGTACAGGAGAGTAGTTGTCTCATTACGCGTGCACCAATGTGAACATGAGGAATATCTACTTTACTTCAGTGTCTCTTTGTTTGTTTTCCTTTCAGAAACTTATCCCATTGCTTTTTAATTATGTTTGAGTGAGTACTGGTGGTGCAGCATTTCATTTTTAAAAAGTCCTTTTAATGTCTTCTCTTGCTCCCTGGAAGATAACTTTGCCAACAGTTAGAAGCAATATCTTGTTATTTACTTTGTAAATCCTACAAAAAGTTGAACGCATTTTAATTTTCTTTGCTCCAGTGAAATGCAAAAATTCCAAATCTTCATAATGTAACCTCCCATTTTCATATTCTTCTGGTGAACCTCCTCTAACAGGATGCCAGTAAGTAGATGGAATTTTTCACCAATGGACCCACCAACATCTTGTACAAATTCAACATATTTGAATAAAATCTAGATTCCTCTTTGCCTCAAATGTTCATTTCCACCTGTCCTTCCATGTTTAAACGGCAGAATTAGCCCATTTAGCTATTTAAGACTGCTCTGCCATTCAATATTTGTGTTTCAAATTTCACAGTCCCATCAAGTCCTGATAAATTTTCAATCCCATGACGAACAAGATAGTATCTACTTCTATCTTAAAACATTCAATAACCTCCCCTCCACTGCCTTCTGAGACAACTCTCTGAGAGAGGGAAAAAAATTCCCCATATCTTTGTCCTAAAAGTGTGACCCCTAAATTTGAAACAGTGCCCTGCAGTTCTGGTCTCATCCACAGAGTAAACATCCTTTTCACATTCACCTTGACAAGACCTTCAGGATCTTATAAACGCCATGTTCTTCTGCACTCAAGTGAAAGCAAGCCCAAAGTTTTCAAGCTTTCTCCATAAGATCATCTGCTATTGCAGGTGTCAATCTAGTAAAAGTCCACTATACACCTCCAATGCATTTTCTTCTTCCATTGTTTTGTAAAACTCAAGATGGATCTCCATTATGATTTATTTGTTTATTTCCAAATATGTTGATATTTTACTGGATTTTCCCTGGGAGACAAGGTGTCTGGGTTGCTAGTCCAGTAATATTCACATTATGTTACCTTTACCCAGCATGGAGACATATCTATTAGAAACTGGTCACATCAAACAACTGCAAATTGTGAGTTCGGATCTGTGAGTAGACCAATACCTTAGTTAAGAGAATTGAGTGGAATAATAGGGTTTCAGGAATATTGGAATGGACGAGAACAGTTAGCCTTTTGGTTTAATGTGGAGATTACATTGCTATTACTTCCTCTGGTAGACTTTGTGTCACTCTGCGTAAAATACTCTTGACTTGTCATTGAAACTGTGAGATTTTCAGTTCCATTGTGGCAATGCAAATTGGGTGGTTTATTTAAGGGTAATGAACCCCAAAGGCAGTTTTCGGTCAGTGAAGCCTTATTGAAAATAGAGCTGATTATGTTTTCATAAGCATGTAAGTTTGATATAAGACAATGTGGGCAGCAAAATGTTTTATTACTTACCACTGAAGGAAAAAAGAGCTTGTTATATATAGTACCCTGTCATGACTTTAATGCATCCCAGAGTGTTTTAAAGCTAGTGAGGCACTCTGGAAGTGTAAGGATTGCTGTAATGTAGGAAACGTGACAGGATGACTCCCCAAGTAGCGATGAGATAATTAATGGATCATTTATATAATGAATGTTAATAAAGGGATAATTGTTGCCTAGGACACTGAGAAGCACTTCTCTGTTTCTCTTCTCTTTGAATGGTAAAAAGTGGTTGAGACTCAAGATTATCTGAAATGACCTAACAAGTCTCACAGTTACCAAAAAGTTGCCTCGCTACTGTCTTTACAAGAGCGTGAGCATACAACCTGAGCTTATTACTGCAATATTCTTAGTTTCATTGTGCTGCCAGAAAATGCTTAGCATCTGTAACATCCTACTTTGGCTTAATTGTGCCATGAGGCCATAGGAGAAAGCAAGGTCATATGCCATTGCACCACCTCCAGTGATGGTCTTTTTAGCATATCACTGTCAGACATAGCCAGTTATATTACAATTACCCAAAAACTGTTTCACTTGGCAAAATACCCACAAGCTAAAGCCTTCTGACAATCTTCTATTTTGGAAAGAAAATCTTCTGAATGCGTTCTTACAATTCTCAAGATATCACATGATGACTAGTGATTTCCTAAACGAGCGATTGGGAAGTTGGAATATTTCACTCCCCAGAGGCGTGTTCCCGCTGCAGACATTATGCACCTGTACACCTATATGTCTTTCTACTTCAATTGAATTATACTGATTCTCTGACAAGTGTGGCCTTCAACGCGAGAGAATATGCATAATTAAGTATTTAATAGAATGGCTATTAGAATTGCTGCATGTGACTTCAAGGCCACTCTTATAGTTTCCGGTCTTATTTAACCCCAGATGATTTTATATAAAAGCACATTTAGTTTGATATCTATCTTTGCCTTTCTCTATGAAGCTACAGTTGTGTTAACCATTCCTTTTTTGTAAACTGAAGGCAGATTCTATTCAGCAGACAATGTTGAGTAATCCTAACGGTTAGAAATTCCTTAAAGTCCAGCTACAGTGGATGTATGAGGATGGCGCAAGACAGATAAACATGGCATACCATTACAGCGGCTCTCCTTGCAGGAATAGTTGCAAGGAGCAGCCACAATGGCAACGACAGTGAAATTGGAACCATACAAACAATCCGATATCACTGCAAATCTCTGCCAAAGATCAGTCTCATTCATGCTAATATTTTAATTTGCACTTTGACATTTACCCCCTTGCACATAGAGTTTTGTTAACAGCGAACAAAAGAAAATCCAAGAGTTAATTAATTTAAGCTTTGGACATTTGGGAACAAAGGATAAAGTATGGTATTTTAGTTCTTAAACCACTTCCTCAAAATAAAATTCCTCTAGCACAGTTTAGAATGCTGTAAGCTGAAATAATAATAGTCACAAATGACTTTGTTACTGGGCAAGAAAAGAACCTCATTTTCACATGCATTTATCTGTGACTTCCAATGTGCTGAATAATGTAACCTTGCTTTTGGTGCATCTAGTGGCTAAATAGCATTTTCAGTTTGCTCTAGGGCATTTAATATTCAATAAAACAAAACAAAATGATAGAATGACAAAAATTTTATGGTACAGATTCTGGCTGTTCAGTTCAGCAATTGGTTTATGCTGATGGTTATGCTCTGCATGAAGCCATTCTCAATTTACCTTATATTACTCTATCAACGTACTGTATCATATTCAATTAAAATGAAGCAAAGTTATAAATACAAAGCATGTCAGAAGCTGAAAGTGTATAGTACGTTATGCTTTGATGCAACACTTTATCAGAATTGATAAAACACTCCATTCAAATCATTATCAATGCTTACAAACAAACAGAAGTTGCAGGAAAAGCTCAGCAGGTCTGGCAGCATGTGGACAGAAATCAGAGTTAACGTTTCGGGTCCAGTGACCCTTCCTCAGAATTGGTCATCTAAGCTTCTCTGTTAGATGCTGAAAGATCCATTCATTTCTGTTTCTCTTTAAGATTTTTAACATTTGCAGTCTTTCTTTATAAGCAAGACCCTGATATAACACATGAAATGGAGAAAAATTCCTTTTTGCAAAATATTCATGCATATTTGCGCGTTTGCTTGAGAAGAAGAACAGAAATTCATTTACACTTTGCCTTTGTAATCCACTTCCGTTGGTTGATTTTTGTTAGACTGATGGTGTGGTTGTCCAAATTTCATTGGAATTATTCAGCAGTATTAAAGTTTAAAACAACAATAATTTTTAATCACATTTTAACATGAATAACTATTACAAATCCTGCCAAAATGATATATTATCCGTTAGAATGTAATGGATCAACAGTTTGGAAAAAATCATGTTGGTTTCATGTAATACAGTATTTCAAATGTTTTCTCACATTCAAGTATCTTTATTTGCTGTAGTAGCTCATTATAGCTTCTGAGCCTGACACACATTGATGCTTAGAGTAGAGGTAAAGTAAATACATATATCAAATGCAATGCTATGCAGGTGAGAATTCGGTTTTCAAAACTGCCTACTACTTGATTGATCTAAGCATTTTCTTCGTAGTGATAACCCAAGCCATCTGTGCAGCCTCACTAAACTATAGCCTGGTTTTGATAGTCCTTCGTTCGCTTCAGTTCGCCATCAATGTATAATGTTATGGTTCTGAAAGGCTTAATGTCAAAGAATGAAATAAGCTCCATCTAATTTGATGTTGCTATTCAGTAATGGGGAAAAGTGGAACGTGCTTGAAATTCTGATGAAGCCAAATTTGTCACTAACAAAGACTATCAGAAGTCATTATTATATCTAACCAGCTAACATAGTTTGTTCCCACTGCTATCAAGCAATGAGGTAGGATCTGTCATTTGATAGTACAGAACTTGAGTACTCCTGTAGAAAGACTTTTTGTCTTGCACTCATCAGGACATTTTGCAAGGATTCTAATTCAAGGGAAAACCAATATTTAAACCGCATCTACAGGATATTTTTGATTAGTTATTGGCTGATTGTTAGAGATTACCTTGGGAAATGCACCCTTTAATGCTGATTGACAGTTAATTGCCAGGTTTTGTTTATGTTTTAAACAAAACAGGTTGACTGTAATAAGTCAGGGCATTACTTTGAGAAATGAACAAGTGTCAGCTATTTTGTTGAGTTGAAACAGGCAGAGCCTACATGTGTAAAATGTAAACAGAAGGAGGATGGTCCTGGTAGCCAGGGAGTCTAGAACTAGGTGTCATAGGTTAAGGACAAGGGGTAGGTCATTTGTGACTGAGATGAGGTGAAACCTCTTCACGCGGAGAGTGATGAGCCTGTGGAATTCTTTGCCACAAAATGTGGTTGAGGTTAAAACATTTAATTTTTTCAAGTGTTAGACATACCCTTTGATTTCTCTAAGAACTATGGGGAGAAAGTGGGAACAGGATGATGAGTTAAATGATCAGCCAAGATTGTATTGAATGGTGGAGAAGGTTTGAAGGGTCAAGTGGCTGACTGCTGCCCTGTTTTCTATGTTCCTATGTTCTTTCTGACTGCAAAGAACAGGGCCCTATGTATGAATATGTGTAGTTTCCAGTAGATGCACGTGTGCCACTTTACAAGCCAGACTGACAATTTCAAGCAAACTATAACTTGTGAAGACAACTTTTAGGACAACAGAGTTCTCAGAGAAGATTGCAGGGACAGTCCCAATTCAAGGTTCAGCTGGGAAGTGAATGTTTTGGAGCTTTGTAAGTAAAATTAAAATTCCTGTTGTACTAGGGGAAAAATGGTAAATTAGTGGTACTATAAACCAGTCTAGGAAAACATAGCAGTTAAGAATACAGAGCTTATCATTCACAATGAGCCTTGTTGCCACAGAGAGTGCATACCACAATGCACTCCTATCTTAAAGAAGGCAAGGGCCATAGATTTAATTTATAAATAGGCCACAGCATCAGGAATATCCTGGGGCAGATTAATTGCTTCAAAAGGACAATTTAGAAAATAAATAAGACGGCATCTAAGAGAAGTATATAGTGAGAAGACCTTTAAATTTTGATAGAGCTGGAGATTAATAATTCAAACTGTCATTTTGGAAGGAAGATTTATTCAAATCACAGCCGTAGAACTTTATTGGAAAATCATGAAAGAGGATGCACATTGTGACTGAAGTTGAAAATTGGGAAGTGTCCATTTTGCCCATGGAAGCGCTTATAACATTCTCCTCTGCTGCAGAAGATTGGAAAATGTCTGAGTAGAAAGCAGCAAACTAGCACTTTGACCACAAAACACAAAAAGATATCTCAGCAAGCAGCACAGAAATGCAGCATTGGTATTTAACAGAATTTAAAGATCAATTGTAAGAAAAATACATAGCATTGCTTCAACAAATAATTGTAAACGTTAAATGAAGAAAACAAAATCGAGGATTGGTACTTAAACAGTTCAACAGCTTGCAAAAAACAAAATGCATTGTTATTTATGAAAGTAAAAAATCTTACAAAGGAAGAGCTTAAACAACATTGACTAATTGCAGGATTAAAAACTTTAAAGCCAAGTCTGATGCAGCATTCTGATACTGTATGATGGTATTTAAAATAGCCATAAGGTAAAAAGACTAAATAACTACTTTAAGAAGAAAATAGCAGGAGAAATCAGGTGACATGATGGCTCAGTGGTTAGCACTGTTGCTTCACAGCACCAGGGACCCAGGTTTGATTCCGGCCTTGGGTGACTGTCTGTGTGGAGTTTGGACATTCTCCCATGTCTGCGTGGGTTTCCTCTGAATGCTCTAACTTTCTCTCATCATCAAAAGATGTGCAGGTTTAGGTAGATTGGCCATGCTAAATTGTCCCTAGTGTCCATGGATGGTAGGTTAGCCATGGGAAATGCAGAGTTACAGGGATATGGCGTGGCTGAGATGCTCTTCAGAGGGTCGGCGTGGACATGATGGGCTGAATGGCCTGCTTCCACACTGTAGGGATTCTGATTCCAAGAAACGATACTACCTCAGGAATTTAATATCAGAGATGGTCCTACTGGAACACCATATTGGCAATTGTGTTGAAAACAGTTACTCAAGAGATAGAATTCCTTAACAATTAGATGCTAAATCTCAAGATGAACAAGAGATTTTACTGTTGCATTCAATAGGACTTTCAGTTGTATGACAGGCTATGACTATGAGACTGGGGAGGGGATGGCCGAGTGGTATTATCACTAGACTGTTAATCCAGAGAGCCAGGTAGTGTTCTGGGTCCTGGGTATGAATCCCACCATGGCGGATGGTAGAATTTGAATTCACTAAAAATATGTGGAATTAAGAATCAACTGATGACCATGAAATCATTGTCAATTGTCAGAAAACCTTGTCTGGTTCACTAATGTCCTTCAGGCAAGGAAGTCTGCCATTCTCACCTGGTCCGGCCTACACATGACTCCAGACATGTGACTCTCCACTGTTCTCTGAAATGGCCCAGCAAGATGCTCAGTTTTGTCAATGGCTATGAAGTTTCAAGAAAGAGATTAAACTGCATGGACCATCTGGCATTGACCCAGGTACCTGAAAAGACAATGGCAGAAACAGCCCTATTCACACTGCAAAGTCCTCCTTACTAATACCTGGGGCTAGTGCAAAAGTTGGGACAGCTGTCTTATTGTCAAGCAACAAACTGACATAGTCAAACTGATGGAATCATACCTTGCAGACAATGTCCCAGGCACCATCATCACCATCCCTGGATATGTCCTGTTCCATCGGCAGGACAGGCACAGCAGAGGTCATGGCACAGTGGTATATAATCAGGAAAGAGTTGCTCTGGGATTCCTCAACCTTAGCTATGGACCCTATGAAGTCTCATGACATCAGATGAAACATGGGCAGGGAAACTTCCTGCTGATTGCCATGTACTGTCCTCCCAAGGATGATGAATCAGTACTCCTCCATATTTACAACATTTGGAGGAAGCACTGAGAGTGGCAAGGGCGTAAAATTTACTCTGACTGGGGAAACAACAAGAGGGAAAAACATACTTCACCTCATCCTTACCATTCAACCTACTGCGGATGTAGATGTCCAAGACCGCATTGGAAAGAGTGACCGCCGCACAGTACTTATGGAGATGACATTCCGTCTTCACAGTGAGAATACCCTCCATCGTGTTGTGTCACTATCCCTGTGCACAGTTTGAACAGATCTAGCAACTCATGATTAGGCATCCATGAGGTGCTGTGGGCCATCAACAGCAGCAGAATTGTACTCCAACACAATGTGAAATCTCATGTCCCAGCATACCCCCCATTCAACCATTACCATCAAGCCAGGGGATCAATCCTGGTTCAATGGAGTGTGCAGGAGGGCATGCCAAGAGCAGCACCAGGCATTCCTGAAAATTGAAGTGTCAAACTGGTGAAGCCACCAAACAGGACTACCTGTGAGGCAAACAGTAACATAGCGATAGGCATCACTATGCAATCCCACAGCCAATGGATCGGATCTAAGTTCTGCAGTCCTGCCACATCCAGTCATGAATGGTGGTGGACATTTAAACATCAAGGCCACATTCAACCAAGTGTGGCATCAAAGAGCCCAAGCAAAACTGGCATCAATAGGAATCGGGGGAATCTCTGCCTGGCCAGTTATACTAGTATAGGAAGATGGTTATGGTTGTTGGGGGTCAACAATCTCAGCTCTGGGACATCTCTGCAGGAGGTACTTAGGGTAGTGTCCTCGGCCTACGTCTTCAAATCCTTGATCAATGACCGTTCCTCAGTCATAAGTTCAGAAGTGGGGATGTTTTGATTTGATTTGATTTATTTTTGTGATATCTAAGGTATGATTTGTCTGGTTAGCACACAAAACAAAACATTTTCCCTGTACCTAGTACACATGACAATAGTAAATCAAATAAAATCAAAACCTGTACCGAGATACAGTGAAAAGTATTGTTTTGCGTGTTAACCAGACAAATCATATCTCATGTAAGTACATCAGGATAATAGAACAGAATGCAGAATAAGTGTTACAGCTACAGAGAAAGTGCAGAGAAAGATCAACCCTAACATATATGAGAGGTCCATTCATAAGTCTGATAATAGCTCGGAAGAAGCTGTTCTTAAATCTGTTGATAACAAGCTGTGGGGCTGGATGAACACAGCAGGCCAAGCAGCATCATAGGAGCAGGAAATATGTGTTTTCAAACTTTTGTATCTTCTGCCTGATGGAAGAGGGTGAAAGAGCATATAACCAGGGTGGGAAGGGTCTTTGATTATGTTAGTTGCTTTCCCAAGAAAGTGGAAAGTGTTGACTGAGTCATTGGAAGGAAGGTTGGTTTTTGCGATGGACTGGGCTGAGTTCACAACTCTCTGTAATATTCACTGACCAATGCACAATGTTTAGCACCATTCATGACTTCTCAGATACTGATGCAGTCCAAGTTCAAATGCAACAAGACAATATCCATGCTTCGGCTAACAAGTGGCAAGTAATGTTTGTGCCACACAAATGCCAGGCCATGACCATTTCCAATAAGAAGCAATCTAATGACTGTCCCTTGACATTCAACAGTGTTACCATCATTGAAACTCCCATTATTAATATGCCGGGGATTACCATTGACCAGAAACTCCACTGGACTCGCCACATAAACGTAGTGGCAACAAGAGCAAGTCATAGGCTCAGAATACTGCAGTAAGTAGCTCACCTTTTGACTCCCTAAATTCTGTCCACTATCCACAAGGCACAAGTTAGGAATGCGTGGAAGGGTACTGCTCCAACAACACTCAAGAAGCTTGACACCATCTAGGAAAATGCAGCTGGCTTGATTGGCACCACATAAAAAACATTCCCTTCACCCCTGACGCTCAGTAGCAGCAATGTGTAGCATGTGTACAAGACGCACTGCAGAAAATCACCAAAGATCCTTAGGCAGCACTTTCCAAACTCATGACCACATCCACCTAGAAGGACCAGGGCAGCAGATACCTGGGAACACCACCACCTCCATGTTCCCCTCCAAGCCACTCACCATCTTGACTTGAAAATATACTACCGCTCCTTCACTGTCACTGATTCAAGACCCATGGCCAACACACCTAAACCTGAACATCTTTGGACTGTGAGAGGAGACTGGAGCACCTGGAGGAAAACCATACAGACATTGGGAGAATGTTGGGCCTGTACTCCTGCCAATACTTTTCTGTACATATCCCAATGTTCTTCTGTAGATTTATCCTCAAGTAGCTATTCCTAGTTTATTTTGGCCAGATCCTGCCTTATTTTAATAACATCAGCCTTATGACAATCCAAAATCCTTTTTTGTAGACCATCTTTTCCATAACAAACCTAAAACGTACAATGTTGTGGTTGCTAAGATTAAAATGCTCCCACACTGACACCTCAAACACTTGTCCTGCTTCATCCTCCAGAATTAGGTCCAGCAGGGCTCTGTCCCTGGTAGGGCCATCTACGTGTTGACACAAAAACGCTCTCCTGTATACATTTTAAGATTTCTTCCCCCTTTCAACTCTTTATACAATGATTATTTTAAATGCTCAGTAATTATATCCTTTAATATTTTCCTTACAACAGATGTTATGCTAACAGGCCTACAGTTACCTGTTTGTTATCTCCTTCCACTTGAGAATTGGCAATTTCCCAATCATCTCAGACTTTTCCAGGATCTAAGGATTCCTGGAAGATTACAACCGGTGAATCCATTATCTCTAGACACTTCTTTTCATATCCCAGAATGCATCCCATCGGGTCCAGGGCATTAATAGTTTTTAGTTCAGTATTTTTATCTAGTGATAGTTATTATCTTTCTTTCTCCATTCTTTTACCACTTGATAGTGTGGTCTACTATGAAGAGTCATACAAAGAATTTATTCAACTCCTCTGCTATTTCATTGCTCCCCATTATTATTTCCCCTACCTCACTCTTTATGGAGCCTATGTTTGCTTTGGGATCTCACTTGCTTTTTATATATTTGAAGAATCTCTTTTATTGTCCATTTTTATATTACTTGCTAATTATGCTCCAAGTTTATTTTCTCCCTTTTCTTGTTTGGTCATCTTTTGTTGGGTTTTTAAAAAAACTTTCCTAATCCTTTGGCTTCCCACTAACCTTAGTCACATTTACTTTTACTTTTTTCTTTCGATATCATACTGCCTTTAACTTCCTTGGTTATTCATGGTTTATCCCCTTCCTAGCATCACTCTCTCTCACTGGAATATATCTTTTATGCAAACCATGACATATTTTCTTAAATGTCTGGCATTTTTTATGAGCTGTATTTTCTGTTCACGGCCCGATCAAGTGAACTTTGCTTACATTCCTTTTTAATTACTCTTCTTAAGCTTCGGATTGTTGTTTCCAACCCAACATTCTCACACTCAAACTGAATGCTAAATACTATCATGTTATGCTCACTGTTTCCTAAGGAATTTCTTTTTGCTAAGATCATTTATTAAATTTTCCTCTTATCTCTGCTAATTTGGTATTCCCAGTTCACATGAAGATTAAAGTCACCTATGATTAATGGTCATGTCTTTTTTACATGCACTCTTTATTCTCTGATTTATTCTCTATCCTAATACATCATTAGTCTTAGGGGACCTGTAAGCTATTCTCGTCAGTAATTTCTTCCCTTGTTATTTCTTACCCATATTCATACTGATCCTACATCTTTTGTTCAAGATAATTTTTTTTCCTTACTATCTTTTTTTCTTATTTAATCTTACACTAACCTACTCTATCACACTTTTCTAATTGCCTATCCTATCAAAAAGTAATAAACCCCTGAATACTTAATTGCAAGTTTTGATTTCCCTGTGACCGTGTCTCCATCAATGTGGATCATTTAGAAGTGGACTCCAGAAACATGGTTTGGAGAGACACACTATCTTTTAAATGGCAAAAGGAGCATTAGTATATTTAAAACCGTTCCTTTTATGGAAAGACATGAAGAGCAGTAAAAATATTCAAGTCATTTTTGACGACGATAGTCTATTCAAATCTCACAGTCCTCTGGGCCTCCTTGTAAATGCTCTCACTGTCTGTCTGTGGATAACTAATTGGAATCAGAATCCAAGAGTTCAGGAGATAACGGTCTCATTGTTATAGTCCTACTGGACCATTGGGCTACTGTCTCATCAGAGAGAGAGATGAGTGGTGATGGTTTAACCTGAGGGTAACCAAACCTCAGTTCAGGGGTGAGGTTGAGAAGGAGAGTTCTTCATGAGAGATAACTCCAATTACAAATCAATTATCCTGGTGCATGATACTAAGTCGTCAAGGCTGGTTTGGTGGACTGTAGCAAGATGAAAGTGTCAATACAACTTTCTGGGTGGTGAGCTATCGTACACACTAGTTGTAGCAATATGTATTGAGATGGGAATCGCACTGGTGTTTGTCTCTACAGAATGTGATTCTGATTTGAATTAACTCATGAGCTCCTCTGCCTACCTCCAAGTCAGTTGCGGTCCACCTGAAGATCAGAACAGGACGACAACGAGCCTTGCATCATCTCTTTTAATTTACTCATTATTTTGGATTTGCAACTGCCTTGTTCACAGGTACAGATGAAGCAGTAGGGACATTAACATCAGCCTGACTGAATGATTTATTCATTTACAGGACAATTAGAATTAGCCTGTTAACCTGGCCCAACATAGCTTGTGATTCCAAAATATTACAGGTAGATATTTCCCTAATTAGGGTAAAGGGAAATCGTATCTCCATAATGGAGTCTGTCTAATTTTGCATTCTTTCAATTAAATGGTTAAAATGAATCACTTGCATCCAATCTACCTTCTCTAATTTTTCTCTGTGACTGTTCACAGGCCAGTATTTTTTTTTAACAGGCACAGATAGGGAAAATCTTCTTTATTCCGGCATGCCATCTGTCACTTCTGTGCCTGTAAGTTGGACATTCTAGAATAGGTATGAAGTGCTGCTTTCTCTTGGGTTTGCCATAGTTTGTTGGATGAAATACTTGATTTGCTACAGGCATGTGATATCTGAGAAGTTTACAGCACCGATATGGTGCTGGCAATGGCCAGTTTTCTTTCACCCATGTTACTGAATTATACCCTTAAACATGGCTTATGACAATGATCATTGAAAAACCTTGACTGGTAACCATATTGATTGGATTGGAAATTAAAATAACAATTGCTTAGCAGAGTATATAATTTACACCATTGACCCAAACTGAAATAAACATGAAAATGAATATGCAAACCTTAATGGCATATGAAAACAACAGATGCAGGAGATCACAGCAAGTCAGGCAGCATCCATGGAGAGAGAGCAAGCTAACATTTCGAGTCGAGGTGATTCTGATGAAGAGTCATCTAGACTCGAAATATTAACTTGCTGTCTCTCCATGCATGCTGCCTGAGCCACTATGGTCTCCAGCATTTGTTGTTGTCAGTACAGATTCCAACTTCTGCAGTAATTTGCTCTTTAATGATGTGTGATGAGAGTTGGAAAGAATGAGAGGTAACCTTATTGATATATAATATTCTTGGGTAACTTAGAATCCCTACACTGTGAAGGCAGGCTATTTGACCTACTGAGTCCACACTGACCCTCCAAAGAGCATCCCACCCAGACCCACCTTATTACCCTGCATTTCCCATGGCCAATCCACCTAACCTGCACATTTTTGGACAATGGGAGGAAACTGGAGCACCTGGACGAAAACCACACAGATGCAAACACGCTGCACAGAGAGTCACCCAAGGGCGGGATTGAAACTGAGTCCCCATTGCTGTGATGCAGCAGTGCTAACTGCAGAGCCACTGTTCAACTCGCCAGGGTAGATGAGGAGAGGTTGTTTCCCTTGAGGAGAAATTAAAATTAGCAGACATAATCCCCTATTCTGGGATTACCCATTTAAAACAGAGATGAGGTGGAATTTCTTCTCTCGGAGCGTAATGAATCTGTGGAATTCTTCCCTGCAGAGAACTGCAGAGGCTGGGTCATTAAAAATATTCAAAGCTTAGATAGACAGATTTGTAATCAATAAACAAATTGAGGAATATGGAGGAAAAACGCAGGAAAGCAGATTTGAGGATTATCAGATTAGCCATGATTTTATTTTATGCCAGAGCAGATTTGATGAGCCGAATGAGCTACTTTTATGTTCTTAAGTCTTATGATCTCATCGGCTCCTTCTGCAAGCAAGCAAAGTGAAAGTAAAATAAAAAGCATAAGAAAATAACTTTGAGAAATAATGTGCACAATGAATCATTTCACAGACTGAAATCCAATTCTTATAAATGCTGTACTGTTAAGTGAGAAGCCGGGGGGAGGGGGGGGTGGTGGGGGGGAAGAAAAGAGAACACGTTTTGTGAAATCTGCCAGAAATGGAAGAATCTTGAAACTATATGAAAGAATAATGCATCCTTATGAAATTCTTCCATCCTCTCCTTTATTACAAAACTTAACTAGTTTTTTTTATATTTTTAACCTGTTAGTTTTTTTCCCTATCAATCAAAGTTACAAGTCTGGCGTTGAAATAACACTTTATGTGAAGCTCAATAGTAAAGACTAGTCTGAATTACTCATGCAGCATGGAAGATTAGGATGTTAGAGGAATCCAGAATGGCCTACTCCTGTTCTTAATGAACTGATTATAAAAAATGACCTTCTTTGTGAATACTGAAAACAATTAATGCTGGAAATCACAGGGGGTCAGGCAGCATCTGTGGAGAGAAGGCAATCTAACATTTTGAGTCTAGATGACTCTTCGTCAGAGCTGAAGTGAGAATACACTGTGGGTACATTGATATAGCATTAAATGAAACAGACTAATAATGGAATAGAAATGAGGGGAGATCATATTCAGTAACAAGTACCAACAATTGTAAATAAGAAAGATATCGATGTTAAACGGCGCAGATTGTTTCAGTTAAAACATTGTGTGACATTGTAAAACACAATGCGCACTTGCCATGAAATACAGCAGCAAAAGTACTGAACCTCTCAATGAGTCCGTTGACAAATCCATTGACTTTCATTCGGCTACGTGCAGATGTGAACCACAGAGAATGTGGTTCCATTGGTAAAGAAATGTATAAAAAAAGCAAATGTAATGAACATGACAGTTTTAAAAGGAAATAAAAAATTGCATAACATCGTAAAAATCTGTTGGGTTTCAAACCAAAGTTTGGTCTTTGAAGGTCATGAGCTGGTCACATGATAAACATTGAGTCCACATCAGGAAAAATCTGTGGGAAGGGAGGACATTTCCAATGTACAAACTACTTCCCTAAATTAAAAAAAAATCAAACAGCTGCTGTTTCTCTTACCCACATAACCAAATAGCATGTTATGCAGTTTGTGTCGCAAGGAGTGTTGTCCATGAATTGTTGAAAGTTACTTTGATGCCAATGATAAGCTCAAGCTGAGGACTGCTGCAGGTGCAGCTTTATACTGGAGGGTTTCTAGTGGATTTTTTTTAATTTTCAATTTGTTTGCTAGCTTTGAAAAAAAAATCCTGAAGTGGTTGATTGAAGTATTTGCAGTGTTTATCTGTGTTCTATGACCTTTCCAGGAAATGTAAAGCTTTTTTTAAATTTGCTCAGGGCATGTAGGTTTTGTAAGCTAACCAATATTGATTGCCCACTCCTATCTACCTGTAAGGAAGGTGTTGGTGAGATGTATTGCTGAACTTCACCTTTAGGGTGAAGAAACATTCACAGTGTCTTTGAACATTATGAAGAAGAAGCTTGCATTCATTTATCATTTATGTAAGGTACCTCCAAGTTGCACCTGGGGATTTAAGACCAGGATTAGCTGTGTGCTAGGTGGCATCAAAACTTTCGGGAGAATTGGGTCAATGTGTCTAACTAGACTTTTTTATTATATTTCCAAGGTATGCTCCTATTATGCTGGTGCTATTGGTTTGAGGGGTATTGTGCAAATCCCAATGTCAGTGAATAAAAAATTGGATGTATTGTGTTGTGTGCATTTGGTGGTGTTGTTTGTTTGCAAGAAGACACTGCTGGATTTTGAAGATGGATGTGGTGGCATTTGGTTATGGAGGGATGATCAGTGGCTGGATCCTCCAGTTTGTTGTGGAGAAAGAGGTGGATACTGTTGTTCAGTGGCAGAGTGGCAGATTGCAGGGATGGTGATGACTGACCACAGTGCTTAGACGAGAGCAGGAGTAATGGGGCAGTGATGTTATACATCGGGCTGAGTTGCTCTCAGTGGGACATTTGGGGAGGTGGGCAGACTTTTCATTTCTCAATGGCTATAAAAGGCGTGTAAGGACGTAAGAAACAGGAGCAGGAATGGACTACTTAGTCCCATGAACAAAGGATATGTTGCAAAACTATATGGATATACAGATTGACCATGATTTTGTTCAATGATAGTGCAGTCTCAAGGGGGTGAATGATCTACTTCTATTCTATGTTCATACAAGAATTGTCTTTTACGAACATGGAATAGATCTTTTGTGCACAATTTTTCAAAAAGTGACCAATATTTTTGAACTGTTTTCGGGTTGTTTGCAGTTTGTATCTTTGATCAACAATCTGCATAGAGGTTGGAGGGGAATATTGGATATCATGTCGCATTGGAAACCATACCTATTGTCGAGTCTCCCTTTGAAGTCAAGAGTAAAGTGGTGTGACTTGAACATATTTACTTTGAAAAGGGTTTGCCACATCATGTCAATACTTTTCAAAGAATGCTTTTGACACGTTATTTGTGAAAGTGCGGATGGCAGATAATTAAAGGGCAAATTTACAAAAGCATTTTGGGGAAAGAAAAATTATCACCTTTTAAATTTAAACAGAGAGAGAGCAAATTGAAGGCTGAAAGATTATGTAGAGTGATGAAAATGATATTTGAGTTTTATTAATTGCTGTTTTTTAAACATATTGAGGGATATGTGGTTAGGTCTCAGAATAGACATGATCTCATTAAATGGCTGAACAAGCTTGAACAACTAAATGGCCTCTTTCTATTCCTATGTTCTTCTGCTCATTTCTAATATCAAACTCAAAGTAATTGAGGAATGCTATGATTTGAAACATAGAATATCTGAAAAGAAAATGATACAGTGCCACAGCAATAAGAGAAGCTGTTTCCAGACATATGGCACTAATAAGCAAGTTATGGAGTGAAATTGTGTCGTGGTTTTGTTACTGAAGCATTGGCAGTTCACATCCCAGCAATGGAAAGATATGAAAGTGAGTTCACAAATTTTTTATAAATACATAAAAGCAACTATGTCAGTTTCTTGATTGTAGTAACATGGCAACAGGTTCACTAGGTTGAGGGAGCATTCCAACATTTGTCATGGCATATGTAAAAGGAATTATGCCTTCACTCTTGTAAAGAATGTGTGTTTTTCTAGTTTTTTTGTGTTTTTTTAAAACTGTGGACTGAAGCCAAGAGATTGTTTACAAGTCAGGCTGATTGGTGTGGACTAGGGATGAATTAACAATAACAAGGTCCCTGAAATGACTCTACAAAGGCCAGTATCCCATCATCAAGTCACCCTTTATTTACACATGGGAAGTCCTTGGCACTGATCCATCTCCCTCAGAATGAACAGGATGTCTGACACTCCTGTTTATATCTGTCAGCCAGGGCTCCCTGATTGGACCAGATTAATAGCTCCAATCAGGAAACTCCTATTCTGTGAGGTCCACCTGGCTGACCCCATTACAATCACTACACCCACCCCGCTCGGAGTTTGACGACATAGGCCAGTTCTTTTTTTGTTGTAGCCCCTCCTCGGGTGTTTTAGCACTGGGTCAGGTTCTTCCAACTCTACCACTGATACGGGTGGTGGGTAACACACAGTAGCTTGTCCCTTGCGCCCAGAGTGACCCAGATCAATTAATTCTCTTCTTTGGGCATTGAGGCAGTGATATCCATTGTTTCTATCTCAGACTCCGAGGTTATCTTCAATGCTTGATGGAGAGGGAGAACCCATGGGTTCCAGAACAGCTGGAAAGGCTGCACGAGAAGCCAGACACCTTTTGCTCCTGCACCATTTGCGAGTTTGCAGCTTTCATATGGTCCATGTGCTTGTTCAGGACAGTAGCATCTATTCGGACTTTATATATCACGGGACTTTAATTCACATCGACCATGGCTCCTGCACCAAACTTCAACCCCTGAAGTAAACTGTCTGTCTTGCTTTTTGTCTGGCATTGGCGTTCCTGGCACCATTTCACCCTTGCCCCTCAAGTCCAGGAATATCAGATTTAACCTGGTGCCGTGTCTTCTCCCCACTAGCAACTCTGCTGGAGCTATCCATGTGGTTGCATGACGGGTGGTCCTATAATCAAATAGGAATCGGGACAACCTGGTATCCAGCTGTAAGCTGTTTCTTCAAGCCTTCCTTCAAAGTTTGTACCACTCTTTCTGTCAGACCATGGAACGACGGATGGTATGGAGCTGTCCTTTTATGCCAAATACCTTTCGACTTTAGGAACTATTCAAATTCCCTGCTGGCCACCCAACATAACTTCTCTCTAACCTCTTCATTTTGGAACCACTGGATGACCCTGGTGGAGTTCAGCCAGTATCTGGTGGTGACATTTGCATGGGACAATCACTCTTACTCCCCAAAATAATATGTTGTCGTCAACTGTGATCTGGTCTCTCCAGGTCCAAAAAGTTTCCAGTTCTGGTTGTGATGGCCCTTTGGTTTCATTGCCAGCTGTTTCAGTTTTTTGCCAGGACTGGATATTTCTGCGTCCAAAGTCTGATATTGTCAGCCGTGACTGGAAGTGTGTCCAGAAAATTTAAAACCATTCCAGACTCTTCCAGTGGCGGTACCATTGCTGTGTATCTGCCAGTGGGATACAGCTTAATGCAGCCGCATTCACTATTTGCCCTCACACATGGTGTTCCAACTTGCAATTAAACACACTTAGAATTAAAGTCCACTACTGAATTTGGCCTAAGGCTATGGGTGGCACTGTCTTGTCTTATTTAAGTACACCTGGAAGGGGTTTATGGTCAATTATTCCCACAAATTTATGTCTGTAAAGCTACTGGTAGAACTTCCTCACTCCAATTATGACCACCAAACCTTCCTTCTCCATCTGGGTGTATTTACACCCTGTAAACCCTATTGGACATTCCTCTCCATTGGGCCACCTATGAGTTAATCCTGCCCCGATGCCATACAGGGAGGCATTACATGGCAATATCAGATTTCGCTTGGGATCCTAGTGTGCCAACACCTTAGATGATGAACTCTGTTTCTTCACTTCCCTGATAGCTATGGCTTGGCTATGCAACCATTTCCAAGGCTGACTGTGTTTTTTTAAGAGTTGATGCAAATGTGCGAGGATGGAGGCAAGGTTATGCATGAACTTTTCACAATAATTCAGCAGCCCAAGGAAAGCCCTAAGCTCTGGTTAGACACGGGAGCTGAGACACCTTTGATCATCCTCACGTTATCTTTCAATGGGTGTAACGCAGACTTGTTGACTTTGTAGCCCAAATACGTCATTTGGGTGCTTGGAACATGCATTGTTCCCTTTTAAGGTGTATGCCTTGCCTAGGAGAAACATCTCAGGGCCATGTCCAAATTCTCTAAGTGCACTTTATTTGTCTTTTCTATTATTAGTGTGTCATCTAGATAAATGGTGACCTGGGGTAGATTTTGTAAAATGTTCTCCATCGTCCATTGGAAAATTGCACAGGCTGATGATACCCCAAAAGGCAGTCTCGTACATTGCTACAAACTGTTATTGTATTAATCCACGCATACATCTGGGAATCCTCAGATTACCGCAATTGCAAGTACACATGGCTTATGTCCAGCTTTGTGAAGGACAGCACCACCCCCCCCACCAGCTTTGTGTATAACTCCTCTTTGTGAGGGATTGAGTATGTATCCAGCAGCGAAAAGCAGTTTACCGTTTGTTTAAAATTCCCACAAAGGTGATCTGATCCATTGGGCTTCGCAATTGGTACTGCCCATTCCACAAACTGGACTGGTTTGATGACCCCTTCACTTTCCAGCCTTCTGATTTCTGCGTCTACTTTTGTCCTTAAGTAAAATGGCACTGGGCCTTGCAGAATTGTAGAGTTGTTTCCTGGTCAACATGCAAGGTGGCCTTCACTTCTTTGGTAGTCCCTAAACCATCCTGAAAAACCTCTGGGTATTTAACTAGGACTTAACTTGGGCAGCCATTTTCTAATTGTTGAGCCTATCTACGTTAATCTTTATCAATCAATTTCACCCCATCAAGCTCAGGCCCACACCTTTTACTACAATTAGTGGTAGCTGAACCAGCTGCTTCTCATGTTAGACCAGACCAACATTGTACCCTTAATCTGTAAACGTTCCCCAGTATATGTTCTTAGTCTGGCTGAGGTCTTGCACAAACTTAAAGATTGGAGTCCAGAGCGAATTTTGTTAAAGACTTGTTCTGCGTTTAATGAAACAGCTGTGCCAGTATCAACCTCCATTAGAACTGAGTGACCATTTAACTAAATTTTTATTTTGATTGGTTCTGATTCAGATGTTGCTAAGTCATTTAACTGTTCCAAATCAGGTGAAGGTGGACTTTTCAGGGTGTGCACTCTCCTGGATACCAGCCTATGAGTTCTCTTACTCAATTCAGATCTAGTGGGACTCCTTCGTGTCTTGAGTCCACATGCCAACAGCAAATGCAATGGCTTGCCAGCCTGGATCCTAGAGAAAATTTTAACTGTTTGGCCGAGGCTGGGCTTTGTTTTGGGGCTTTGCTGTTGCCTGACCTTGGGTCCCTCGGTTCAGAATAAGTCCTGAGTGAAGCTATGCAATTGCCTTTACTTAAGTGGTGTTTCCCAAGCTCAGTCACACTGGCAAGGGTGTCCACTTCCATTGGAATACCCTGAAACTCATATGCTCCACTTGCCTCATTTTCCAATGATAAAGCTGGTTGTAGTGCCTGTTTAAAATTCAGTTGAGTTTCAGCTGGCAGGTGCATTTGCATGGTTACATCATTAATCCCACATACCAAACAGTCTCTCAGCATCTCATTAAGCGTTAAACCAAAGTCACATGCCTCTGCCAGTCATCTTGACCTAGTCAAAAATCCCGACATGGATTTCCCTGGTTCTTGAATTGCTGAGTGAAACTAATAACGTCTCAGAATTAGGGGAGGCCCAGAATCATAATATTCCAAAGTAAATCCATCAGTTCTTGAAAGATTTTAGTACCTGGTGCCTCAGGGAAAAGTAAGACTCTTAATAACCAAAAAAAGCTGCAGGCCCACAAACTTTCAGGAGAATGACTTGTTGCTTTTCATCTGCACCAATGTCATTTGCCTGGGAAAAAAAAAAATGCACTCCTTCCACATATTGGGCCCTGTCTTCAATGGTAGGATCGAACTAGTCAAGCTTCCCAAAAAATGGCATGAGGCTAGAAATGCTTATCCCAACTCAAAGATCATTACTGAGCAAATTTCTTCAGAAGCATGTTTTTCTCTCATCGCCATTGAAATAACACCAAAGAGGCTGGTATCCCATCACTAAGTCATCCTTTATTTACATGTGGAGAGTCCTTGACACTGATTCAAGTTCCCCAGACCCAGCTCTCAGAGTCTACAGGATGTCTGACGTCCTTGTTCTTATCAGTCAACCAGGGCTCCCTGATTGGACCAGATTAACAGCCTCAATTAGGGAACTCATATTCTATGAGGTCCAGCTGGCTGACCTCTTTACAATCACTACAGTTCTATTGCCTGTCAATAGCCATCTGATTGGCTGTCAAGTAGCTGAACAGCTTGGACTGTGAATAAGACGAAGAGAAGCTATTAACCGAGGAGAGAAACTAATAGTTCTGCAGTAGCCAAGACATTCTCTTCCTGTTCTATGTAGTAACCCACTTTAAACCTGAAGAAAACCAGGTTATTGTTCCTTCAGCAGATGTTACAAGTTGAAGCTTTGAAGTGAATAAGTCTTGGGCCTTTCATAGGTAAAATGGACACCCTGCGCCTCTTGCAAACCAGTGGAAGCAATGAGAAACCTATGAATCAGTGAGAATCAACCTAGCAGATCTTGTGAAAAAAGACAATGGAATTGTTTTTCTAGGTCTCCCCCCAAACCTGTTCTTCTGTTAATTTTCCGTGTTTGTCTGTATGGGGTTCAGAATTTTAATTTGTTGTGTTTACTTAATTTTGTTCAATTGTTTACCTGTAGCTAGAATCTAACAAATTGTAAGAAATAATATTCCTTGTTAAGTACAGAAATCTGGTCCATGTTTTCTATCAAATTGGGTTTGAAAATCAGGTCATTTGGGGATGTTGTAAATTTCCTCAATATCTGTGATGAGTCCAAGAATAGTGAGGTTTGATTTCCAGTGTACTACCTCAGTGAAGTTTGACACTCAGTGTATATTTCCTACACATGTGTAAAAACAACTATGTTATAGTGACCGCAGGTCACAGGGAACTGAAGCCTCGGTCTATAGTGCTTCAAGTAAAATGTCCTCTCTTACCATCTTCTATAATACAGTTACCTCACTAGAGTGAAGATCTGACATTATTACGTAGTGGCAATGAAAGTGGAGGTGGGTGGTGAGAGCTTGGAGTGAAGACCAGTGATGGTAAACCATGAGGCCATTCTAACAATACAAACCAGAGAGGTAGAAAATGCCTCCAGTAGGCTCATTGGTTGTTGGACCAGCTAACAATCATCTTCAAAGCACAGCAAAATCGATTGGTACTGGTAAAGTATGTTTGCCACAGTCCTACCAGAACCTAGTGCTGCTCTCTCATTAGATAAAGGCAACTGGTAGTGGTTTAACCAATCATCATGCCTCACAGGATGGGAGAAATTGAGAAGGAGAGTTCTTCATGGTAACCTCAACTGGTGCAAGAATTGAACCCACCCTCTTGGCATCAGTACCCATCGCAAACCAGATGTCCAGCTAACCAATCCCTTCACAAAGTCTAAATTTGAACACAGTGATGAGCTGGGTTAGTTCAGAAATTTAAGAAGTAGGACTGCCTAACTATATCAGTAAGCCTGCTCAGTTAAAAGTCTAGCTGTTATCAGTCAAACAGCCCAACCAAGTCTTCCAGTCAAAAACAAGAAGCTTGAAGATTTACAGAAATCTCACATTAAGACTCATGTCCCACATATCCTTAAGTGAACTGAGAATGTTATTGGAGGTGAGTCTTTCTAGCAGACTCGAGGAGGTAGAGAATGTTGAGTTAAAGAATTAAATGTTTATGGCAAAAAAATAAGTTTTGTAAAATAACTTAGGATAGGGAGGTGGGAAGATGTAGATTAAAGGCAATTAAGACTTTTTCCTGGGTATAGTTACTGAACATGTACAAAAGGAGATAAGTGACATCAGGTAACTTACACTTGCAATCTGTCTTTGTAGTGCATCTAATAAGATATCCTCTTTTAACATCCTCTGTATATAGCTGTGTTCAATCAAACCTGTTGCTGTTCACTCACAAGAATGTAAAAGTCTCATTTCACTGCAGTGTACATATAAACTCTGTCGACGAACTGAATTGTAATGGAACAAAGACAAAGTTGCTGGAAAAGCTCAGCAGGTCTGGCAGCATCTGTGGAGGAGAAAGCAGAGTTAACGTTTCGGG
>JAHRHZ010000222.1:11792870-11849742 GCA_024137785.1 Ginglymostoma cirratum
TAATCAGATATTCAGTACCCATCTTCCTGGTCTATCACTTCAATTTGTATTTGATCATTCTTTTTGTTCTTTGTTGTTTGCAATTCTACCCATTTTGATGTCATCTATAATGACATCTATTTCTGTCCCTACTTCTAAATCACTTATATTCATTGCAAGCTGCATTGGCCTCAGCATTGACTCCTAAGATGTCTCTAGTTGTTACCTCCTCTGTGATGCTCCAACTCTCTCTCTCAAACTGACTTTTTCTAACTCTGCTTGAGTCAATTTTCAAATTACTTGAGAACACATGGCAAACCTTCTCATCTTGTGAATGAATCACCTACATGAGACTGAAATGGCTTATTGAGAACAGAATAATATTTCATTTAAACAAAGGACTGTGAATGCTGGACATATGAAAGAAATAAAACAGAAATTGCTGGAGGAACTCACCACGTCTGGCAGCATCTGTGGAGAGAAAACGGAGTTAACATTTCAAATTCAGTGATCCTTCTTCAGAACTAATAGCAGCTAGGAAAAGATGGTATTTATGTTGATTAAAAAAATGAAAGAATTGTAACAGAAGTTGCTGGAAAAGTTCAGCAGGTCTGGTAGCCTCTGAAGAGAAATCAGATTTAACGTTTCAGGTCAGCGACACTGTCTCAGAACTGATAGTAGTGAGGAAAATGTCAGTTTATGTGAAGAAGGTACAGTGTGGGGAGAATAAACAATAGGTGGGGATAGAGCCCAAAGAGAGAGAAGAACAGTTGGAACGACAAAGGAATTGATAATGATCTGGCTAGGAGGGTGAATAGCTGTTAATGGAGACTGTTAGTGGCTAACCACAGGTAGTGTGTAATGGCAGGTTATGTGATAACAAGGCCTGGTGAGTAGGGTAGGGGTTTAGGACGTGGGACAGTTTAGGGTCTAAAATGATTGAACTCAACAATGAGTCCAGAGAGCTGCAGGGTCCCCAAGTGGAAAATGAGGTGCTGTTCTTTCAGCTTGCACTGACCTTCACTGGAACACCGCAGCAAGCCTGAGACAGAGATGCTGACCAGGGAACAGGGTGGTGTGTTAAAGTGGCAGGCAACTGGAAACTCAGGTTCTTTTCTGCAGACAGAAAGTAGATGTTCTGTGAAGTGATCACCCAGTCTATGCTTTGTTTCTCCAATGTAGGGGAGACCACATTGTGATCAGCAAATACATTACTCGCTACTTATTGTTAGTCACTAACAGTCCCCATTAACAGCTATTCACCCTCCTAGCAGATTGTTATCAACTCCTTTGTCTCTCCAATGGTTCTCTCTCTTTGGGCTCTATCCCCACCTGTCATTTATTCCTTACCTCCTCCTTATTTTCTACATATAAACTGACATTTTCCTAGCTACCATCAGTTCTGAGGAAGAGTCACCGGACCCGAAATGTTAACTCTGATTTCTCTCCACAGATGCCACCAGACCCACAGAGCTTTTCCAGCAACTTCTGTTTTTGTTTCTGTATTTACGTTGACATTGGGTGGGGGGTTTGGGTATGAGGGGATGAGGGAAAAGGAGTAAGCAGATCAGTGGAGGTGAAACCCAGAGGGTGAGAGAGAGAGAGAGAGGAGAAAAGAATAGGCAGACAAAGGGATCGTTGCAGCCAAGCAAGAAGAGAAGCTAGATAGGTGATAATGGGGTTTGTGAATAGTTGAAAATGAGTTTGCTGTGCTGAAAGCAACAAATTTCATGATAAGATGTAGGGTTGTAGGGATAGGTAATAGAAATGGAAGGAGGTGTTCATGCTCTGAAATTGTTAAACTGGTGTTGAATCCTGAAGACTCATCTTCTGCTGAGTTACCTTACAGTCTTCAGGATTCAACACCAGTTTACAATTTCAGAGCATGTCTGCATTTCATCTCCCCAGGGGAACATAAATACCAAAAATCAAAAGAACTGCGGATGCTCTAAATCAGGAACAGATACAAAGGTTGCTGGAAAAGCTCAGCAGGTCTGGCAGCATTGTGAAGGAAAATCAGAATTAACGTTTTGGGTCCAGTGACCCTTCCTCAGAATACATGTTCTGAGAAAGTGTCACTGAACTCCATTTTTGAACATAAATGCCATGTTTTTCAAGTTGCTTTCAGTTCTGAAAAAGGATCACTGGACTTGAAACATTGACTCTGTTTTCTCTCCATGAGTGCTACCAGACCTGCTGAATTTCTCCAGCAATTTCTAATATCAGAACTAACTAAATCATAAAAGCCCTACAATGTGGAAAGAGGCCATTCAGCATATCGATTCTGCTTTTGTTTGTTTCAGATCTCCAGCATCTGCAGTTCTTTGTTTTATTACAATGCTTCCAAGTTTTATATCCTCAAATTTTGAAATCTCCTGCACACCAAGATCTTGAACATGTATGTATATCAGATAAAGCAGTAAATCTGAACGCATTAAATTAACCCTTTTAGATTAAAAAAAAAGTTTTGATTTTACTACAAAACGCTCAGCCTAGATAACTTGCATTTATGTTATGGTTTTAATGGAATATAACGTTTCCAGACATAGCAGGAATGTTATAAGCGAAACTTAACAAAATTGAATGTCAAATAAGTTATTGAAGAGTTAGAGTTTAACAATTATGTTAATGGAGGTGAGAGAGATTTAGGAAAGGAATTTCAGAGACCAGGCTGTAGGCTGTTGAAATTCCCAGCTTCCACTGGTGTGATGAAAACCAGCAATGTAAAAGATGCTTCATTCGGAGGAGTCTTGGCAGGGCTGGTAGCAGAGTAAAGAGATAGGAAGGCATAAGACAGCAAGGGGGTTTTTAAAGGCGAGATGAGAGTTCTGAAATGAGAAAATTTAACAGGGAGCGAATGTGTGTCAGAGAGCAAATGGGTGAACTGAACTTGGTGCAAGTTCAGGTAAAAGCAGCAGAATTTTGGATGACAATAGGTGCATGGAGACTGGTAGATAGGGGGCTGGCCAGCAATGTTTTAAAAGGCTCAAGGCTACAGGTAACAAAGGCAATTGATGAGCGTTTCAGCAGCAAGTTGTTTCATGTAAACAGGCTATTTTGACCTTTTGAAAGAACAGAAATAATTTTAAGTCACAGAAAATCCCCTTTATTTACAAGTGAATCTCATTATTACAAAGAAATTACTTATAACAGAAATACAGTCAATTTCTGATTTGTTCAGCTCTGACATGCAGGGAAAAAGATCACAAGGAATAAATGATAGCAAGTGGTCTTGAAAATATGGAGGTCATTGGTAAATATAATTTCAAGGTAAGTCTTGACTTAAAATTGATAGAGTTTTGGAATTTTAATAAAAATTTGAACAATGAACACTATACCAAAATGATCACTTTTAAGCTTTTAAGATGTTGGTCATTAGCTAATTTTGAGTCTGGCATAACATTGACACTACTTTCTCTACTTTCAACGGAGTCTTTTTAATAACGTCATGAAAATTTGAGCTTTAATTCGGCAAAACAATTCATAGAAAAAGGGAGGTGTTTCATTATTTTAGCTATGCACGTTAAGTTATAGATTCAGAATTGTAAACATTTTAGATTAATCCATAAAGAAGATAGCAATTCATTTTCAGAGCCATAGAGAACTACAGCATAGATAAAACCTCTTTGGCCCATTGCTTCCACACCAGTCAAAAACTAGCACTTAACTATTCAAAATAACAAGCATGGGGCTGGATGAACACAGCAGGTCAAGCAGCATCATAGGAGCAGGAAAACTTGACGTTTCGGGCCTAAACTCTTCATCATCGCTTCTCGGCCTTTTGGCTAAGATCAAGTGTAGTATCTGAACTTAACTATTCAAAGCCCATTTTCCAGCATTTGCCCTTTAGTGTTATATGCCGTTGGTATCATAAGTGCGCATCTAAATGCTCCTTAAGCATTATAAGGGTTTCTGGCTCTATCACCTTTACAGGCAATGAGTTTCAGATTCCCATCATGTTCTGTGCGAAAATGTTTTTCCTCCCAACCTCTAAACCTTCTGCCCCTTACCTTAACTTTATGCCCTCTGGTCATAGATCATTCTATCAAAAGGAAAAGTTTCTTCCTGTCCACTACTTAAAAAGTGAGGTAGAGAGAAAACTGAATTATAGACCAGTGAGTCTGATGTTGGTAGTGGGGAAGATGCAAGAATCCGTTATCAAGGGTTTTATAGCAGAAAACAGTGGTGGGATCAGACACACACACAAAAAAAAAAGCACTGTGGGTGGTAGAAATCAGAAACAAAAGCAGAAATAGCTGGAGAAACTCAGCTGGTCTGGCAGCATCTGTGGAGAGAAAGCAGAGTTATTGTTTTGGATCCAGTAACCCTTCTGGACTAGAAATATTAATTCTGCTTTCTCTCTACAGATACTGCCAGACCTACTGAATTTCTCAAGCAATTTCTGTTTGTGTAGAAATAGACATAATCAATATAGATTTACAAAAGGGAAGTCATCCTTGGCGAATCTACTGGAATTTTTCAAGGATGTAACTACTACGGTAGAACAGGTGAGCTAGCAGATGTGCTTTATTTAGACTTTCAGAAGGCATTCGACAAAGTCCCATATAAGAGATTACTCCAATCCAACATGCTTTAATTAATGTACTGAGACGGATGGAGAATTGATTAGCAGACAGCAAACAAAGAGTAAATGGGCTTGTTTAGAATGGCAGACAGAGACTAGTGGAGTACTACAGGGATCTATACTAGGACTCCAACTGTTCGCAATATATGTCAATGATTTAGATGAAGAACTAAATGTGATCTCTCGAAATTTCAGATGACACAGAGCTGGGTAGAAGGGTTAGCTGTGGGGAGAATGTAAAGATGTTGCAGTGTGACTTGGACAGGCTCAGTGCGTGGGCAAAGGTATGGCAGATGGAATATAATGTGGATCAATATGAGATTATCCATTTTTGGTAGCAAAAATAGGAAGATAGATTAGTACTTAAATGGCTGTACATTGAGACTGGGGAATGTTCAGTGATACCTAGGTATCCCTGTGCACCAGTCACTGAAAGTAGGGCAGATTAAGCAGGCAGCCAAGATTGTAATCTGTATGTTGGCCTTCAAAGTGAACAGATTTGGGTGCAGGATCAAGGATGTCCTTCTGCGATTATATAGGGCGTTGGTGAGGCCATACCAGAAGGTTGTGTGCAGTTCTGGTCTCTTTATCTTAAATGTTTTTGCTATAGATGGAGTACAGAGGCTTACCAAATTAATTTTGGGATGATCGGACTGATTTATGAGGAGAGAGTGAGTTGGTTATGAATGTAATCACTGGAGTTTAGAAGAATGAGGGGGAATCTCTCAAAAACCTACAAAATTCTAACAGGTCTGGACAGGTTAGATGTAGAAAAGATGTTCCCGATGCCGGGGGATTCCAGAAGCAGGGTCATAGTCAAAGGACAAGGAGTAAACCTTTTACGACTGGGATGAGGAGAAATGTCTCCATTCAGAGAGTGGCGAGCCTGTGGAATTCTCTACCAAAGAAAGTGGTTGAGATTCAAACATTATGCATTTTCAAGAAGGAGGTGAATATATCTCCTGTGGCTAAAAGGACCAAGGGTTATGGGGGAAGGAGGGGAATTAGGGTATTGAGCTCAATGATCACCCATGATCATAATGAGTGGTGGAGCAGCCTTGCAGAGTTGAATGGCCTACTCCTGTTCCTATCTTCTGTGTTTCTACCCTATCTATGTCTCTCATAATTTTATACATTTCAATCATGACCCCTCTCAATCTCCTCTGTTGTAAGGAAAACAACCCTCATCTGTCCAATGTCTCTTCTTAACTAAAACTCTCCACCCCAGAGTACATCCTGGTAAATATTCTTTGCACTCACTTCAATGCAATCACATCCCTCCTATAATGTGGTTTCCAGAACTCCACATAATAATCTAGCTGAGGCCTAACCAACATTTATACATCACCTCCCTATTCTTAAACTCTTTGCCTTGACTAACAAAGACAAGTATACCATATGCCTTCTCAACCACCTTCATCCAACCATCCTGCTACCTGAAGGGACAAGCATACATGCACACTAAAGTCCCTCTGATCCCTGATGCTTCCCAGGATCCTACCACTCATCATATATTCCCTCGCCTTTTTTGTCCTGTGCACGTGCATCAACCATCAGAAATTATAAAAATGCCTGACTAACATGTGCATTTAATTCGAATCTTGTGAGAGACCTTTAAATACAAGCATGTGAATTCCAAGTAGAAGTAGGCCATTGAACTTTTCAAGCCTCTTTCACAAATCAATAAGATCATGCTGATTTGATTGTAATCGCAAATCTACTTTCCTGCCCACCCTTGACAAGTATATGCTTCGATCAGATATCCTTATGCAGGTATGTGTTTATTCCAAATTCCATATTATAAGACATTACTGATGATCTGCCTGGATAAGCATTGCACAATACTAGTTGTCATGACAAAATGCAAAGTTTAAACATATCATCTTGAATGTGTAGATTCCTTCATTTCATCAAATTCCAATGTGCTGCTTTAAAGACCATGTTTTTCAGAAGCTGGTTAAGAATTTGAAATTTCTTCTCATCTTATCTTGAAAACATCAACTCATAGTCTGAGCCGGTCATTCCTCATTTGTTGGATGCTGGATGGCTGTCTGACTGTCAGCGGTCATCACAGTTGAATGTGTCCTTTCTTTGCCGAATACACACCCAAAAGCATATATACACCACACATATATGCATAGCCGCCAGTACATTTATAGACACAAACAAATGCGCAGACACAAAGATAATTATGTCCACACACATACTTATGTAAATATATACATGCATATTCAATATTCCAGCACAGTCAGTCAGTCATTGATTGCTTTACAGAGAAAACTCTGATTGAATTTGTTTCTTTAAAACAAAAGCCTGTAGAGGGCATACTGTAGCATCATCATGCTACCCTGTTTGGAATCAGACATTTCAGCACAATTATGGGATCAAAGCTGCCACCTCATTCATGTTGTTGTATAGCTGGGAAGAGTACAACTCTGCGCACATAACCTACTCACTATTGTCAATGTTAAGGTTGTCAGACCAATAATTGAGATCGTAGGTCGAATTCACCAACTCTCTTCATCCAACTGAATTAAGGGGAGGTGGTACCATACTGGTAATGTCACTGGGCTGGTCATCTTGCACTTCCAAGTTCTGGAGACATGGGTTCAAATCCCCCTGTGATGATGAAATTTGAATTTGAAAATTTTTAAAAAAAGTCTTATATAGGAACTAAACTAATGGCAACATGTAATCTCTGTTGGCTACTATATTAAAAGCCATTTGGTTTACAAATGTCTTTTAGGGAAGGAAATCTACCATCCTTACGTGGTATGGCCTACCTGTAACTCCAGAACCACTGTAATACAGTTGTATCTTAACTGCCCTCTGGGCAATTAGTGATGGTCAAATAATAATCAGCTTTCCTCATTGTCTTGCAACAGGTCTTCAGAACATTGAATATAAAGACAATTTGTTCAGTCTGATTGTACAATTGTGAGCTTCTGTGTTGCCTAGACCAATATGTATGCGAGGCTTGTTATTTATAATCAACAGTATGCCTGCACAACATGATTTCTACTGTTTACAGTTTTATTAACATGAAGCGTCTTTGGTGACTAAATTGGATAAATTCCAGAAACAGATGGGTGTATTGCAAAGAGCAACACGATGCCTTATCCTACAGACTGCACGACAAACCTAGACGCTAATACAAAAACAAAATGCTGCAGATGCTGGATATATGAAACAAAGGCAGAAGGTGATGGAGAAGCACATTAGGTCTGGCAGCATCTGTGGAGAAGGAAACAGTGCCGATGTTTAAGATGTTTGCCTTTTTGACAGAACAATGCTCAATTCGCGGCTCCCACATTATTCACATATCTCTCAAATGAGACATTTATATACTTCACCACATTCTATAGTAAATACCACTGCTGCAAACTTCACACAGTCTGCATACATTGCTACCTAGTCAACCATGACAGCCTCATCCTCCAGTTTGTACGGTACTCATCAATATGTTTCCGTTTCTCTCATGTAACACACTGAGGCTGCAGTAGCTAACATTCATTCCTGCATATTTTTATCTCTGTGGAGAACATTGACTGGCCATTATTGAGATGCCCCCTGCAATAGCAATAGTCAACAGCAGGAAGGAGACCAGCAATGATAATTGTATCCTCATAAGTACTCTTCTTTCTCATATTCTATCTTGCATCATCTTACACTCTGTTGATATGTGAGCAGCAAAAGGTTTAAGCTTGCACACTCACATTCTTTCACCACCAGTCAGACTACCTTACCATTTGCATCTTTTTGCTTATCAGGTGTTGGAAAAGAATAACCTGAACAAAAACAGTGATGATGAAAATACATCATGGCTTGATTTTCTAGTCATAGTTACTTGCTCTGTTACTGACAGTGCATGTGCTGAGAGATAAGCTATAAGTGTCCTGCAGCCAGGACAACAGTGCAAGTGCCACCTCTGCCGTTGGTAAGATGTCCCATGACAGGTCTCAGTTGTGCACTTTGGCGGGGCAGCCTATGGAGGAAAAGCCTGTCAGGAAATCCGCTTTCAATACCAGCAAACATGGGGAAGTATAACAGCAACTTGGAACAGGGCCATAGAGTTAGGAGGTCGTGGCCTAACTCTAACTCTATGGCCCTTATACCTTGTGTCCACTGTCCACAAGTGTCCAGTTGTGAATAGAACACTAATGTAGTGCCTGGTGCGTAAGCAGCAGCCACTCAATGTCAGAGTGCTGCAGAGGAGCTTTAGACCAGGATCATGCAAAATCAGCTTGCTGTAGCTGTAGTGATGGCTGTGGATTATTGTATGAGAAGGGGCAAACAGGATGCCAGACCATCAATCTGTCCTCCAACAGATTACTAGGATTACAGATGCACTTTTTCAAAGGAGTGCCAGTGTCTCCATGGAGTAGGAAACTGTGGTCCTTTCACTCTGTCAGTCCTCCAGAGTCCTTGTAGTTGCCTGTCAATCAGCCAGCCCAGTCTGTGCCAAGATGGTATAGTCATAGGTGGGTCTTGAGATCCAGACCTGCAATTGCAAAGCAGCTTGCACTGTCCTCCATTGAAAATCGACAGCTTTTCACAAGTTTTGCTGCAGCCTGTGGGGTGGCACTGCATAGGACACAAAGGACCAGCAAAGGGACTCTGAAGATAAGGCACGAGAGGAACGCATAAAGGTTTAATTGACATCCATGTGCAAATATGGAGTATTTCATTCCAAGATTTGGTTTTAAGTATTCTTTTGTTATGGCATTAAGGGCAAGTGGATCTTTATTGGCAGAAGGAAGGTGAGATGGGAGTACGACTTTGATGATGGTAGTGTCAGTGCAGTTACAGATATTGCATTGCAATAACTATTTTCCCAGGAAGCTTGGACAAAAGGATGTCCAGGCCTCCTCGTCACTATTTCCTTCCCTCCTCTATTTCAGTTTTCTGTTCCTCAGCTGATCGCGATGCAGCTAATATCATGGCCTGCTCCTTATGATGGTGAGCTTGCCCATCATGAACCAGACAACCACATATCTTAGCACTGACTCTCTGCTAAAAAAGAAAGTTGTTTCTTCAGTATGCTAACAGTAGCGTACTTGGTGTGGCTACACAGCTTTAAATGCAGGCAAAGACAGATTGACTCTTGATGACCAAAGGAGTGAAAAGTTATCAGAAGGAGGTAGCAATGTGGAGTTGTGGCTAAAATCAGGTAGCCGTATTCTTATTGAATGGCAAAGGAGGCTTGAAGGGTTGCTTGGCCTACTCCTGCTTCTAATTTGTATCTATGTATGAATATTGCACAGGTGTGCGTGCTCTGTGCACTACAATCATGAGAATGTTGTTAGCAGGTAGCCCTTGTGATCAAGTTTCACTCTTTGGCTTGCCATGGTGATGCACAAGTAGTGGGTGCAATAGTCTGCCACAGAGTGAAGGCATCATAAAAACTGCCAGCGTTCCAAGCATTGATCTGCTGATAGTCACACACCTCCAAGGACAGAGTTGACCTCCTGCACTCATAAAGTCATGGATGCAGTGTCAAAAGCATCATGCACCTCCAGAATGCCTGCAATCTTTGTAAAACTGTGGACTTTCTCTGCTTGCTAGTCTCTGGCAAGAGAGAACAAGATGTAGTTAGCTCTTGTTGGAAAGTGAGAATAAGTGACCTCCTTTTGTCACAGTGGGTTAAACATTACAGACAATTTCTAGCTCCAGCCTGATGGAAACTAGATACATTGATGCTCGGTGGCATGGTCGGTCTTGCAGTACCTTGGAATACATTCTTTGGTCTGAGGTTGCACTCTTGGCTGTAATCGGTGACAGATCTTACTAAGTATATTCTTAGTGAAACACAGAAAATTAATGCTGCATTCCTCAATAAGGCTAAGGAAGGAGAATTCTCATTGAACATCCCGGATTGATTTAGCTTCCTGCTGAGATCCTGAACACATGCCTCCTTCTTCCAGCAGCTTTGCATGTTCAGTGTGTCCACCGTTCATCCTCCAAGTCATGCTGTAATGCCAATGCAATGTCTACTAGTGCAGGAGCCTTTAAAATAGTGAAAATGCCTTCATCATCACACCTCTTTCTCTTTGGCGACAAGAAGTAACTGCAGAAAACATCAAACTCCAAAAGGACTGAATCAACAGCCAGAAGAAATCAACCAGCTGCTAAGAAAACACTTATTAATAGTTGATGATTACTTTAAATTGAATTTAAAGAGTTCAGTCCAGCCTCTACTCTGCATGCACCCAGTGGGGCACCAATATGGTATCCAGTTTGCATCTTGGTCCTCTAAATGCAGGACTTCAAGCTCTATGGAGTGTCATTTCATACCATTCTTTTCCATCATTTTCTGAGCTCTGTCCTATGGACATTCCAAATATTCCAACATTGTTTTTGCATTAGGTCCTATTCAAACATCAGTATTGTCCTCACAGATTCCAGTGGCCACCTATCCCCACTCTGCAATTCAAGTTCAGATTGCTTTTTGGCTTTTGGTTAGGTCAATAGTATTCATAGAATCCCTACCGTGTGGAAACAGGCCCTTTGGCCCAACAAGTCCACACCAACCCATCCACCTATAACCTACACATCCCTGAACACTATGGGCAATTTAACATGGCCAATCCACCTAGCCCGCACATTTTTGGACTCTGGGAGGAAACCGGAGCACCTGGAAGAAACCCACGCAGACACAGGGAGAACGTGTGGAGTTTGCACAGACAGTTGCCTGAGAGAATCAAACCCGGGTCCCTGGCACTGTGAGGCAGCAGTGCTAACCACTGAGCCACCATGCCACCACACCACCACATTGCGTGATGATCCAATTCAGAATCGGTGAGTGTTTCACTCAGCATAAAGCTGCCTTGTTGCTTTATTCAGATTACCCCAATATTGCATATTTTTTAACCTGAATGTTAAACAAACATAATAGTTAAAGAACGTGAGAAAGCAAATGCAATACACTCACACAGAAACAAAACTATTTTAGTTTTAATTGTGAAATTACATAAGGCATAGAGATTCTTTCTCGTAAATGAAGTTGACACCTTTTCTAGGAAAACGCAAGTAGTTGATGAAACATGATACCTGTTTGGATAGCTACCCACAACAGAGCTATGAGTCAGTTATCAGCTCTGTACTCATTGGTGTCAAATGGAATATTCAGTCAGCGTAAAACTCGCTGGTCACATCTTTACCTCATGAACTGAATGTGTGAAGTCAGGGTTTAATTTTGCACTCTGGTTTCATACATTCATTGATTTCATTGATTCATATTCAGATGCCTCCACTGCTTCTGTTCTTGCCTTATCCTCTCTTAGCTGAATGGGCCTCCTACTCTGCCAGGCCCTGTTTCCTCATCACTTGATTGGTCAGTATTCCTCGGGAGGATATGGAAAAGAATACCACAACGTCTGAAACTCTCCCAGAAGTGCATCAGTATTGACATTAATGACTGAGTCGAGCTGGTTACCAATTGTTCAAGATGGTGACAACGTGCTCATTCAGCTGCATCATGTGTTGAGTCTAAACACCCTAATGATTTGCCAAAGCAGTGGTAGAGAAGAAAAGGAAAAGAAGCAAATCCTGCACTCTAGATCCCACTGTGACCTGTCCCACGTGCCAATGGTTTGAGGAATAACCTGTTCAGTTAAATGAAAACCCGTGCCAAAAAAGCACAACCTTGAACAGATGCCATATTTAAATGACAAATGATGATCTGGATTGCATGTTGCTCACCACTTATTCTCTCTTTCACCTCTCATGCACTCCATGAACTCACTTTGATCTTGCATCTCCAACCCCAATTCCCACCCAATGGCTGAACAATAAGTTTCTCTTCCTATTCCTCGTATTGTGAGAGATTTTCCCTCCACAGGTATGGTTCTCCTTCCTTGTAAACTCTATGGGTTCACCTGTCATAGCACTGATGACATCATCTGTGACTATGACCATGATACATTATTCCTGATTAAGCCTGCACGTCCTTTGACGTGGTTCATCAGACAGTTCCCCTTTGATGTTCTGACTTCTTGCATGGTCAAATACAGGGTGACTGCTCACACAGGGCTCTTCACTTACCTGTCTAATCGCCAACATTGGCTTCTCTACCCTGCCCAAGATTATTCATTCTGCAGTCACCCAAGGATCTATCCTTGTCCCTCACTGCTCCTTCTTGTCTACAAGCTATTCTCAGCTGAAACAAACTGGAGACAATTGTGATTGTCATTGATAGATGACAAAACCTAGACCCACCCCTTCATCAGGTTCCATTTTGTTGTCAGATTCTATGTCCAAAATTCTGACTTGGATAAACCACAATTTCCTCCATGTAGCTTTGCAAAGGTGAAAATATAATTGCATTTGACCGATGGCACAGGCTCTGTGTCTTACTACTGCTGCTTTAAGGTTTAACAAAGATTTGTAGTTTGGATTGTGTGTGAGGTTGTTGACTTGCTCACTGGGCTGGATTGTTTTCCTTCAGATGTTTTGCCACTATCCTAGGTAACATGCTTGGAATTCCAAGTCGAGTAGAACAACATCGCTTCGTTGGAGGCCTCACTGATGATGTTACCTAGCATGGTGACGAAACATCTGAACAAAAACAAGCCAGATCAGCAAGCAAGTCAACAACCTTACTACTACTGCTTTCAGACAGTAGAGCCCACAAAGTTTTATTTGAACCTTGGCTGAGTTTACAATGCCACATCTTCTCCATCAATACTTTCTACTTCCATGACTTATACCTTCTTCCTTTCATTAGCCAGTCTGCTGCTGAAACCCTCATTCAGGCCTATATTACTTCCAGTCTCAACTATTCAAGTGCTTTGCTGGCTCGCTGGCATGCTCTGTGAACTATAGCTTATCCAAAACTCTGAAGTAATTGTTGGCTCACATTGGATTTTGTCCCTCATAATATCCCATATTTTAATTTGTCAACCTTGTATTTAAACTGCTCACTTGCACCCTGTCTATCTTTGTAGCTTTCACAGGCTGACATGAAATCATGAAATTCAGTTCCACAATGCAGGTACAAGTCTGAAACTCAAAAATATCAGCTGGAAACTCTGGTCATTTTTGGCATGGTATATCCTGAACTGTCAGTATACTAGTGTGGGCTTGTAGTGTGTTTACTGGGAACCTTTGGCTTGAGTTGATTGTGACTTTAAATAGTATTTGAAACTGATTAATCACACCAATCTGCCATTTGGATCAGTTAATGCCCTCCATTAATAACTTCTGTTGCACCAGAAAATTCCTAATGCAATTTCAGGGGATAGCCATGCAACTTCCAAATGAGGTGCTTTTGACTTTCTTTTGCTGGTGCAGTTTCTCAATGTACTGTATTCAGTGGCATTGGGGGAGTTTTGCAGACAGTATGGATTCATAAAAGAGAATATCTCGACAAAATGCATGACTTGTGGTGCAAAGTTGATATTCTCAACTGCAAGATGACTAAGAGATGGGACCCAGGCAAACATAGACATGTAGACAAAGAGAGAAGGAGGAGTTTTCACTGGCAGGTCATACCCACTAAAAGTTTTTAAGGGATCACCTCTCCCACTTCCACTTAATCCAAGGAATGTATTAGAGGCATCTAGGTTTCATGAAAGAGATGGTGACTGTAGTGTACAACTAACATCGATAACATTTAATTTGCCATGTGCCTTTGCATCAGAATGATAACAGAGACCCTGTACAGGAGGAGAGGGAACTTCATTTTCTACCCTGTAACCAGGAGGAAGTAGCAAGGGAGTACACAAAGCTTTGCCAGGTTATCGGGATTCCTGGTGGTGTCAGGTTCAATCACCCAGCTCAGTTGGTCCTGTGTGTTAATGGGGAAATGCACCACAACTGTAAGTGCTATCACCCCATTACCTTGCAGTTGGTGTGTTTCCATGCCCAGAAACCCTTGTTGGTGAATGCCTGCTAACATGGCAAAAACTAAAGTGCATTTATTCTGTGCCAATCCCCATCACTTTTGGCCCTGCACAAAGAGTCAGATGCGGGCCATTGGATGACCAGGGTATCGGTTCTACACCTGACTCAAGGCTCCACTCCAATGTCTTCAAGATTGGGGTAGACTGCTACCTCCTCCACATCTTTGTTATCATAGAGTACAGTTTTGGAGCCCACCTTAGGTGGAAGAGGAAGAGATGGAGGAGATCAAGGTAATGGAGAAGTTAAAAGAAAAGGAAAAAGAAGAGAAAGGGAGGAGACATTTGAGATCCCTTTCCCACAGATCGGCTGCCCATGAGTGTATGTGCTGGTTTACCTGCTCCATCCTTACTATCCAAGGGTCAAGGCACACTTTCCAGGTGAAACAGCGATTTACTTACACTTCACTCAATCTAGACTACTGTATTTGAAGCTCATAATGTTGTGTCCTCTAAATGGGGAGATGAAATGCAGGCTGAGCAACTGCTTTGAACAACTCCTACATTCTGTTTGTAAAAATGACTCCGAGCTTCCAGTTTCCTACCCCCCAAACACAGCACCGTGTTCCCTTGACAAAATTTCTATCTCAGGCCTGCTGCGGTGCTCCAGTGAAACTCAACGCAAGCTGGAGGAACATCTCACCTTACTTTTATTTTTATTTTTATGTCCATGAGTATATTTAAGTCAGGCTGGGTTCTTAAATACAGTTATAGAGTCACATCTAAGGAAACCAAGTATAGGTTAGAATACAACGCATACAATGGAATTACACAGAACTTACAACTCGAGGGCTCATGATCTGCATTAGCTTTCTCTTAATCTAATTCATCTAACACTAACAGTATACACTCCTATTCCGTTTCTTCCTCTGGCTAAAAGAAAAGTCAGAAATTAAAAAGTGAGAAAATATCTACAACAGAGGTCCTAAATACCAATATGTATAATGTATTGAACCAAGATGGAGGAGTGTTTCAAACACTCTGTCAACTTATCTAAGAAATCACTGTAAATGGTTTAAATTTGTGGTACAAAATATTTTTAGATTTCTTAAAAATCAATAATCATGCTCAACTTTAGAAGGGTCATTTTAGAAGTTCACATTCTGATTTGGAGTCTTAGTAGTCAGGACTGCAGATCAGGGATTTGGATAAATTCTCCCCATGGGTCTCAGCCCATTAAAATTAATGGATCAAAACAGCATTTGGACCCAACCTTTAAAATACACACTCCTGGTGAACTTGTAAAATTATCCCAATAGCAAAATGAACAGATTTGATTCATAAGGGAAAATGCAATGAGATTGCACACTTGGCTTACAGCCATGTCAGCAGCGATTATGATTTGGAAAGCTCTCTGCCCTGTGCTCCCACCAGCACGTTTACAAATTGAGTTTATGCCATTGTCTAATGTGAAATGTGATTTCAAGCACACTTATTGGACATATTTTTCCATACATTAATGTGACCGTGTGCAGAATAAAGTTTTGTCTACGCTATTCAACAATATGGCTTGACCCCTAAACTCAAGACACTTCTTGCTATATTAATGGAGATATTCCCATTTAGGGCCTCCCTGAGTAATAAGAGTGATTTAGGATCTATTGGCACTGAATTATAGCTAGTTATCCATTGCAGATTTGCTTAGTAAGCTTTTGAGGAATAATATTTCACTCAGTTCAGGATAGATTCCAACCAGGGGAGTTAGATGTTTAACGTCTGTTCTTGAACTAAGTGAATCACTGAGTGTCAGATTTGGCACGGGGTTATTAATAAATCACTATCATTCTATAACATACTAAGAATAGTATATATCATCAATCTTGTTGGATTATTTTTCTTTGACTGAATAGCTGATAATTTCTCTGATTAAGATAAATATAATTATTTAAACAAACAGGAATACAGTGCTGACTACATGCAATACAAAAGGTTCTATATCCCAATTTAGATAAAATTCAAGGATGAGTTTCTTGTGAGGGCAGTAAATCATGCCAGTCACAGTTAATGGCAATAATTTCCAACTTTATGTTGCTGTAATGGAAGCACTCGTAAAGGGTAAAATTTTACTATAACTAGACAAATCACAGCATCCACATTAGATTTGCTGCTACTCCTTTCAACTTACAGCTTTTTTGCTGATTGAATTATTGGTTGCGGCAGTTATTAACATCACAGTATTTGATTGAATGGGGAAAGCAACAAAGTATCTTCATAAAAAATCAATTTGAAAGACCAACAAATAGCCAGCCTAAGGACAGAGATGCAGGGTGAATTAAAATTGGTCAATTCAATGTCAGATCAGATACAGAAAGAGAAATAAAGATAGGGAACAAAAATCAGAATGAGACAAATTGAAAAAAAGGAAATTTTTTAAAATTCTAAAAATTATATGCGTGACATTTTTAATATTTACTTGATAATATGGTGCTTGAATTTTGCTGAAAAGAGAGACAGATTTCTGAAGCTTTCCTACTTGCAATCATCAGGACACCCATTCACACGCAAAGACCTATTTTCTGAAATCAAAAGGAATAGGTTATAGCCTTGTACCCCTTATACCTTGGAGTTTGGGGAACCTGTAGTTTCTCCATTGCTTTCTCCATCGTAATACCTCGGCTAATCAGTAGTGACTTGTAAAACAACCAACACTTTTCTTCTGCAGCATAAAGTTGTGATTGTTTGAAATTTGGCATTTTTGAATTTGTCCTCATGAGTACAAGATGAAAAGCTTCTGTAATACATTTCTCTGTTAAGCAATGTTCAATTTTAATACCTCCAACACCAATTAATACAATGTAAAGAGATGCTACACTTGTAATGGGGCTGATCAGTGGTACTGAATACATATCATTACATTAAAAGAGTATATGGACTTGGAGTGATGTGACTTTAGTTCATTTCTACCAAACAAGTATAGCAGCTTCAAATACAATTTACTGGAGAGGCAGATGTCCCAATTTGGATAGCAACCTCTCTACATGCATCTACTCCTCTCCTGGACTTGCCTTACTTTTTATTATAAATATTTAGGCACATCCGTTGGTCTCTGAATTATTTTGACAACTGGTTCTGGCTGAAGGACATTGTACGTTTGACAATTTAGTGATCACTGTTATAATAAATGGGAGTTGCGCAGCAAAGCGTTGGAGCGCAACAAACTTCCCAGCAATTTCTGGCCCAATGCAAACAAATTCATGACAATCTGAGCTTAACAGTCCACAGAGTAATAACCGGTATAAAGCCTTAAACTAAAATAAACTAAACCAAATGTTTTTTTTTAAAAAAGGAAGCCATTCAGAAGACGCTAAATCAACACAAACTTTAGTGTCGATTATTCCTGTCAAAGAATCAATAGTCAGATCGGCAGACTACAGAATTGATTCAGTGCTGCTGTTCACTGCAGTAATGTCAGAGTTTGTATCATCCAGGTGCAGAAGGAATACAGGCCGACTTTCTTTTTGCAGTGGACCTCCTTGCCTATTGATGGCTAGTCAGTGCACACCCGGCGAATTAAACATATCAGCCCGATGCTGTGGTTGTTTATTTTTGTCAATGAACTCTCAGTATCTGTAAGCAACAGCTGCCTCATTGATTGAAAGGTTAACTGACTCAATAGGAAAAAAAATACATTTCTCTACCTTCCACAAAGTCGCAAGGTTTCCAATGAATGAAGCATTTCCTAATTTTAACATTGAATTTTTTTTGATGTAATAAATCAAGTGATTATACTTAAGACTCTATAAATAATGTCATGGGGCTTTTGCTGCTTAGAGGGGGAGTTTCCTAAAGAGACATCAACATCTTCCTGGAGCTAATAACTACTTCAAGGTACTTGATTAAATAAAATGTATCATTTAACATGCAAGTGACTACAATTTTCAGGTATTCTAGTTGTGTTAACCTGAAGAAGCAGTTCTTTTAAAGCTCCATTAAAGCTGTTGATACACATTTATTCTGAGACAGGCTTAACAATCTCATTTTCTTATACTGGTTAGCCCTCTAAGTATGCTGTTTATATTTCGTCTGCTCCGGAGGTTTGCTCTGGCTTCACAAAAGCAAAAAATATACTTTAGTTAAATTATCAAATTTACGAAAGGAAGCCTGATCTATATTTTCAAGTTGGATTCTGGGTATCAACCACTGACTAGGATAAATCATTGCTGTCAATCCTCCCTTCTCTGCTGAATCAAATGCTTGTTTAATTGTTAGTGGTAAATGAGAGGCCACGTGAGAGTCTTAACAAGAAGAGGCACGTACCTTACACAACAAGGTGTTTACTATTTATAGTGGTGTGTATAATTAACATTCACTAATTGGACATAATTACAACCATCAGGAGACAGCTATGCCATTGTTGTCTCCATTGGAAACTTGTGCAAGATGAACTGTTTTATCAAAGACTGTGTAACATCATAGAGTTGGGTGGAGCTAACAAAACTGCAATCATTAACTCTTTCAGAACCTTATACAAGATGTATCTCACACTGAAACATGCAATGTAATGTCACAGCAGCATTTTAATATGGCTGGCACGAGTCTGGCACAGAATCCGACTCACATTATATGATCAATTCAGATGTCCCTCATGTGTCCATAGAATTTCTTTCTCATGCTAAATGAGAACAGTGGTTTGAGAAGAGCAGGTAAATACAGCAAAGGAGGGGAGCTGATTCTGGAGAAGAAAATCAAAAGACAACATGAGGATCAAAAGGAAGAATTAGCAAACCAGAAACACATGCATTAAAAAAGAATAAGAAAAGTTTATTTTCCCAGATACAGAAGCAAAGCTTCTGATCGTGGTAACTGGACTCTTCTGTAGAGGTATCATGTTTGTAGTTCTTGAGGGATGTTATATTTGAGATTTTGTCTGTCGCTATATTTATGGGGATTTCCCCTGATTTGTTGATTCACTGCTTTGGTCTTTATTCATTAAAAATTAATGCTTTTCACATTTAATTTGTCATTGTATGGATAAAAATATTATAAATGAGTTCCACTTCAGAAATGAATTTTTAAAATTACAACTAAAGTGTACGAGTACAGCCATGTTTTCAATAACCTAATCCAATTCCTACCCATTTTAAATGCATCCTTTAAACATCAGCTCATCAAAAACTTGATTGCCTACAAGCAATCCAACATCATGCCCCATTCATTTACCACTCCTGTCCTTGGGACCAAAATAACTTCGCATATTTTGGAACGTGGTTAAGAATTATTCTATAAATAATAGGAATTAAAAGGGAATTGGCAGATTATGGTTCTTAACACTTTCCTAAAGTTTGTTTTCTTTTATTAAATAAAAATCTAGCATATATAAAATTTAGAACGTAAAATTTTGTTTCATTTAACGTGCACTTAGGTTTGAAGACTTAAGAGTATATAAAGAAGGTAATACCTTTTGACTTACTTTGTTTGGTGATTTAGTGCACAGGTGGTTGCATTTATGTAAAATTCCTGTCTTCTCTGTTTTAATGTGGTTGCTGCTCTATTTATGCTAACAATGACTGAATTAACTAGAGTAGACAGGAACTTAACGCAAATGTATAAAATTGTGCACCAAAACAGCCCACAATGTGAAATGGTACAGTGAATACACTTTGAGCCAGTAGAGGGGCAAAACAGAATTGAGAGATGAGGTGACAGCATAAAAGTTTATTGAAAAAGTCTTAGGGAAATTGTATGTAATATCGGAAAGCTGAACAGTGTGGAATCCTACTTTTGATAGATGCTTATTTTGAATGCATTGAATCTTATTCACTGAATAGTGCCATCATTTCAAGCATGTGGTCAATTAATGGCTGTAAAGCTGCCTAGAATGGGCAACTTTATAAAGCACGCCCTTGATATTCCTTTGTTTGAGGGCAAAATGTAAAAAGTACCATAATACAAAGCCTGTTAAAGGTTACAAGACTGTTTAAGACTGTCCAGCAATCAAAGATAAGAAATGCATGACTAGCCATTATTCCTTGGGGAGTGTTGCACAAGAATATATGGAAGTGATGGTCAGGAAATAGGCACTCGTCCATTCAGCCTGCCCTACTCCATAATGGTTGGAGGATCAAATTGATTTTTTTAATTTTCTCCATCCTTGGATATGAGCAATCCTGTTGCCATGAATATTGCCCTAATTGCTCTTGAACTCAGTAGCTTCCTAGTTCATTCAGAGGGCAATTAAGGATCAACCATATTGCTGTGTGTCTTGAGTTACATGTAGATCAATCCAAGTCAAGATGGTAGTAAGAACTGCAGATGCTGGAGTCAGAGATAATGCAGTATGGAGCTGGAGGAACACAACACGCCAGCCAGCATTAGAGGAGCAGAAAAGTTGTTGTTTCGGGTCGGGACCCTTCTGCAGACTGCCTTCCCTGAAGGTCATTGGTAAATCAAAACAGCTTTTAGAATAATTGATTATCGTTCTCATTAACACCTTTACTGAGACTCTTTATAATTCCGGATTTAAATCTTGAATTTATTATGAAATTCGTTGTATATTATTATTTGAGAGCTTGCATTCTAAGGTGGAGGATACATGCATTTCAGTTTATCAGTTGTTTGATTGATCTTTCCGTACAGTTAGAAAGACATTTAGAACCTGTGGAGGTGATTGCTAAGTTGTTTGCTGACTTCCACCTTTCAACCTCCAGACAGAAGGAGTGCGGAGTCCTGAAGCAGGTTGATGAAAAAGTTCATAACAGCAGAGGTACTGTGATTAGCTGTCTCCAGGTAGCCAGGGATGGGAACATATCCTGAGATGCTTAGAACTTAGTGAAAAGAAGGCTCCAGGGGCAGAGGCCTGTGGGAGTGTCAGAGAGGAAGACATCTACAGAACTGTTGAAGCCATGAGTTTAGGGAACCCAAGTTAAGTAGTAAGGTAGTTAAGTTAGCTGTTTATGTTAACCATCTTGGGGGAGATACATTTATTGAAGAAAATTGCATCTATTGAAGGTGCAGCTGTTCGCTGAAAGGAAACCAACACCTGAGCAGAACCCACCGAGAGGACCTTCAGCTGTGGGATATGGGTGAATTTTCATTGAAGATTGAGAATCTGTAAGGATATTGCTGAGATTAAAGGAGTGAAATCATTTTGATTCTTGTAATGGTATTGCTCCAGTTGTTCTTGATTAGTGTAATATAGTTCATGTCCATCTTTGTGTAATAAATTTTACATTCTTTTGTTACGAGTACATTGATAGTTGCTTGTGATGATGTTCACTGTTTGATCTCTATAATAAACAAAAAATAAATAACTTAGGATCTATCAAGTCAGGTTTCACCTGCAGCTCTGACTCGTCCAACAGCACTGTCAACTTGAATAATAATAAATTTAATCTCTATCATCTCCTTGGATCCTGGATTACTAGACTAGTGTCACTACCACTAAATCACCATCTCCCCATTCATACTTAATCTGTTACACCTCCTCCTTCTATGAGAGGCCAGAAACTTCAAGAGACAAAAAAAGGAGAAAAACCATTGAGCTAGTAAGGAAAAAAATCACTTGAAATTTCTTTCTGAACATTCAGGCAGTATTGGTAGCAACTAGTTACAATCCTGCTTAAAAGTGACGATAATAAAATGGCATTTAATGAAAAGTTACTCACTTAACACTGGAAACGTTCGGACATTCAGTCCTTTTGGTAGTTCATGAAGATCCTTGTTAAAGAGACACTTTTGACTCAAAACCCAAGATAAAAGATTGACTATTTGGCATTTGAAGTGGCAGAAGAGTACTGTGTTGTAAATGTTAACAGAACTTGCTTTAATGAGATTTAGGGTGTTAATTGTTGAGGTGAACTTCCTGGGTTTTGCCAAATTCGTATTATGAAATCTACATCGAATCAAACAAAATAAACATCCAAGAAATGTTAAAAAATATGAAGCTGAATTTGGATTGAAGCAGATGTTTGAGATTTCTTACCCTATTTTAACATCATTTACTCATTGCTGCTGACTAGTACATGTTGGAGCAGTGGTTGATTGAAATAAGATAATCACCACTTTTGTTGTTTTATACTTTATTTGGAAGAGGGACGGAGGAAATTTCTGGCAGTGTCCAGCCTTCTGAGTTGGTGGCAGAATATTGGCTATGGGATGGAGCTAGAATGGAGGCCTAGAATTTCTCGACGTTGTCCAGTGTTCTGGCTTCATGACATGGTCCTGACTCCTGGCCATTTTTGAATAGGCCCATTCGGGGGCTAAAGCACCAAACCACTTGTGAATAGTAAGTGGTCGATGCAGCTAAATAAAAGCCTTTTCCTATGTCAAGTGGAATCTTATCGTCAGTGGGGTGGACCCCTAAATAGTGACTGAAACATGAACAGAGAAAGGGGATGGTTTCCTTGCAGTGGGATGAGGGAGGTAGCACTCCATTTGGATTTAAGCAATCAAACCCCCACCGTTCTCACCTCTGTTGTTGTGGCAGCTGTGGGCATTTTTATTTTCAAAAAGCTTTGAAAGTGTTTCGAGGGCCTCATCATCTTAAGGTGTCCTCTCTCCCTTACCAAAAGTGCTGGAGAATCTCTTTTTGGTCCTCCGTTTCAGAAGCCTACCCACTATCTTCAAAGCATACGCTCTGGGCATTTAGTAGGCATTGAATGGAGCATTGCGTTGGATGAATAATCCTAACTCAATGTAGAGTAGGGATTTGGATTTGATTCCAGGCTCCCAATCCAGAAGAAATGTCCCGCTCGACTGACAGAAACATTCTCAAAAGGAGCTCCCTAAATTTCACCACCTGTCCTTTCTCTCACTTCTTTCTATGAAACCTAACTCCTTGGTCAAGGTCTAGAAATCTGTCTTGATATCTCCTTAAGTGACTTGGTACCAGATTCCATTTGTTAATACTTGTGTGATATGCCTTGGTACACTTTACTACAATAAAGGAACCAGGTGGATGCAACTAAATGTTGAACGTGAGCCAACATTCCATCACTTTCTAGACTATTCGTTATCACTGACCCAAGGTATACACGTGTGAATGCATCTATAGAGAAGTGTCCTCATGCAACTTACTTTCTGTTTCCTTCATCACTTTCCATCACCTTGAAGTGATTGTATGTCTTTAATTCTCTGTGTGCAGTATCATACTCAATCTCAATATCCTACACCCCCTACTGGCCAAGGTATTTATATACAGATGCTGCTGAATTTTCATAGCCCCATGGTGGTGGGTTTGGTGATTGACGCGGTTGGGGCTCAGCACTGGGATGGCTCCCGCCACCAGAATCTTTCTGTGGAATGGACTGGGATTGAACTGGGTGCCCTCTCCAACAATGTGGCACCCAATACACAATGTTAAGGCCCCACTTAGGGTAGTTACAAGGTCTTACTGACGCTTCACTGGTGGTGAGGAGGTCCTTGCTCTGTGCAGAGGTTGCAAGCACTATGGAGGCAGCTGCCCTGCATCAGGCTGAGGGGCAAAGAGATCTCAAATAAATGAGAAAGGCCCATAGATTAATCCGTTTTGTTTCCCCTCCTCTCAGGAGGCCTGGTGGCTTTGGCTCCCATAATGCTTCATTTGCATTCACACCTCCAATGGTGCATCCGTGTTCATGTTCTCCAATCTGCACCAAACTCTCGCAATGGGGCAGCCACCTCTCTACTATTCAAAATCTACATGGGAAAACGATTGTGTACGTGGTCAGTTATGAGGATTACTCCTGGAAGATTATGTTGTTGTTGGGCTCACTGCTGGAAAGAGTCGGCTCTTGACCCTGTTTTGGTCTGAATGTTGGTGTCTCAATGCCCCCATATTAATTCAACTGGACATGTTCCTCTGGATATAATTTCCATCTTTTGTTATCGTGGAGATATGCAAGTAGATGGAAAAAGCAGAAACAGGCTATTGAGTTGGATGATCATCCATGATCATAATGAATGTCAGAGCAGATGCGAAGGGCTGAATGGCCTACTCCACTTTTCTTATCTGTTTCTATTTTTTATGTAACATGTCTGGACTTTATATGCCACAGTTTCCTTATTTCAATCTTCTAACATTAAAAGTACTGAAACATCACAAAATGCTGTATGTATTTTGTCTCTAACAACAATTTGTGTTTCCCTGCTCAGCATTTACTGAGCCGCTACTCAAGGTGACTTGGTTATATGCCAAAAACCATGAATTGCATACATACATTAAAGGTAGTTCTCAGGGAATTTGGGGTTCCACCACAGCATCTCATGCAAAAAATAAAGAAAATAGGAGCAGGAGTAGGCCATTCAGCCCTTTGAGTCTTCAAATCTATACCTCGGATTTACCTGATATCAGAGCCATTGGAATTTTTCACAGATGGGTCGCTCTATTTTTCCCGTTGGAAAACTGCTCTTTTAGATAAAACATTAATCAGGCTCAGCAGACTCTGGTGGGTCACCGTAACAAAAAAAAAACAAATCAAATTGTCAGCGGAACCTGGTCAACTGGAACAAAAACTGGCAGTACTCAAATCAAAATCCCGGTATCTGGGGTGATGATGCACTCCAGCCCCTGTGGTGCCCATCTGTCTCCAAAAGCATTAACAAATGGAAAGCAGGTAATCAGACACGTGACACATTGAGGTCCTTATGCGGCCATTAGTTGACCACTCAAGGGCCTTAATACTATCATGGAGCTGACAAGCAGCATACAATTGATCAGCTGATCATTAAAATCTGATAGCCTTCTGAGTCACACTTCTCAACTGGACTGTCACCTGTTCTCTTAGGGAGGTAATTAGGGCCTTTTTACCTGTATTGGAGACATTTACTTGATCTATCATTAAACCCAACCAACAAACGATCATACCTCAAAATCATGGCATAAAATGAGGTCTGCAAACTGTCACATTCTCACTTGAATATCTAAGGACAAATAGAAAGTTTTTGGATTCTGACGATATGTCCAATGAAACCAGTTTAGACACAGTCTTACTTACATCAAGTGTGTAGCTGTGCATGGAGCTGTTACATTTATTTAGCAGTTGATTTGTTCCAACTTTTTACATTTCTCTCATTCATTCATGCATTTATTATGCATTAGAATTGTTGAGGAATTCTCACATTACGTCTTCATCCACATAGCATTTAAATATTGTCACACATACATCTTTCTAATCTCATCTTAATCCATGTTTTTATTCAGCCTTCTCCTTAATTTAACAATCACTGCAATATTAATTGAATTATCTAGACATATATTCCACAGTAAAACATGTCTTAGTGGGGTAGGATTTTTTGGATGGAGAGTATTCCAACCCTCTCACGTTAAAGTTCACTCAGGAATGAATACCCTAGCTCCCTCTGATGAACTCTAATAAATTAGTCAAACATGATTTTACTTTCACCACACTGTGTTGATTCTGCATGACTATGTCATGATTTTAGTCTGCTCAGACAACTCAAAATTCGGCAATTCCTGCTACAAACTAATGTACCGGTAGGATAAGAAATCAAAAGCATTAAAGAGGCAGTAAGACCATAAAACAATGAGAAATAGGAACAAGAGTGGAACTGGTTTCCATTAAAGGCTCAGGTGGCAGAGTTATTAAGTGTATTTAAGACAGAGATAGGTTTTTGATCAGTAAGGGGATCAAAAGTTACAAGGAGAAGGCGGGAGAATAGGGTTGAGAAACATATCGGCCATGATTGACTGACAGAGCAGATGCAATGGACCAAATGGCTAATTCTGCTCCTATTTCTTATGCTTGCATAGTCTTACAAGGACTCTGCCCTCACAGCTCTCTGTCGCAAGGAGTTCCAAACACTCTCAACCCTCTGAGAGAAGAAATTCCTCTTCATCTCAGTCTTAAATTGGCGCTCGTTAATTCTGAGACTACGCCCTCTGGTTCAAAACTCTCTTATGAAGGAAAACACTATCTCAGCATTTAGTCTGTCAAGCCCCTTAGAATCCTATATGTTTCAATGAGATCACTTCTCATTCTTTGAATTTACTAATAATAGAGTCGAAACCTGTTTAAACTTTGTTTATAAGACAATCCTTTAGAATATTCATCTTAATTACAATGTAAAGAACAAGAAGTTACACATCAGATGTAAGTGTAGTGATTGTAATGAAGTCAGTTAGGTGACTTCATTGAATATGAGTTCCTTGATTGGACCAGATTAACAGCCCCAATCAGGGAGCCCTGGCTGACAGATGAGAATAGGAGTGTCAGACATCCTGTTCACTCTGAGAGCTGGCTCTGAGGGAGCTGGATCACTGTCGAGGACTCTCCACGTGTAAATAAGGGGTGACTTGTTGATGGGATACATGCCTTCATGGAATTATTTCAATAAGCAATACTTGCTCTGATTTTTGTCAGACCTCCAATGCAGTGACCTCTGAAACTGGAAGTCAATGCCCTGAAAACACTACTTGGAACTTTGGACAAATATCAGAGTGGCTGAGCAGCACGTCTTAGAGGGAATGTTGGTTGTAATGGGCTTGATCTTTATTGTATTATTGTATTCAGTTCTGGGCATCACGTCTCAGAAAGGATATAGGAAAAAGGAATAATGCATTTCTAGTAGTAATCAGCACTTGCTCATCCTCACCAGAATGACACCAGAGCGACTGGGTTAAATTATGCAGACAGATTGCACAAACATGAATTTTATTCCCATGAGTTTATAATAATGAGGGGTGATCTAACTGATTTATTTAAAATGACAAAAGCAATTGATGGAGTACGTAAGGAGAAGCTGTTTCCAAAGATGAGGGATTCCGGAACAAAAAGACACAAAATCAAAATAGATATCAGCCATTTGGAAGTGAAATTGTGAAACACATTTTCACCCAAATTCTCGTCACCCTTGAAGGATGTAGATGCTTAGCTGCATGAAATTTCATGTCAAACCAATGGTATCAAAGCATGTGGAACAATGGCAGCTTAAACAAATTAAATGGTGGAACCGACTCTGATAATATCCCCTACTCCTAAATAATTCTGTTAAAATGATCTTTCAGAATGAATTGAAAACACTAGTTATTTTTTGAAATAATTTAGGTGACAGTGTGGTGGTGGGGTTGGAAATTTCCTTCTTGTGTTGTATATGGTGAAAAATTTAAAACTTGTGAAGAATGAGGCACACGTGGTGCTCTGAGGAGAGGTCAGTAACAAATGAGCTTTTCACACACTTTGTACATTAAAGCAGCTTGCAGTCAAATTGCAGGTTGATCAAAAACAAGCCCCTTCCTGTGCTCACCAAACAGTGCACCTTAAGCTCAACTGTGAAATATAATGCACACACTTATCACTATGACAAAAATGTTTTATAATTTCTCTCTAATTATCGAAGCAGTGCCTTTTTAAAGGCCATTTGTCTGTAAAGACGAAATACATCTGTCAATCATTCCTGTAGGTTATGTGCTAAACCAGTTCAAGCCAAGGCTATATTTATCTATAATTTGACCATATTTAATTGATACTATCACCTCATGATGCAACCTTTTCTCCAGACACGTCACTGCATTTCAGTAATGTTGGCACACTGGTATCGTTTGATACCACTTGGTAACTGGAGGTGAGTTTCCTTTGATAACTGAGGGGGACATCCTGTCTCAGAGAACTGCTGGCCAATCTAGTCAAATCCCTGCAGCACCAGTGGTAGTGCTGACCACAACAGTGAGCGGACAGTGATCATTGTATCAGCAGGTTTATGTTGACTATAGAATAGGACAAAGAACAATCTAGAGTAAGATTGTCAGCATTGACTGTCGATCCTGGAAGTTGCTGTTACACCTCAGAGGTCCGCACAGCCAGAAAGGAAATTGAATGGAACTCTGGTGAAGTGAGGCTGACTGTTCTTGACATCAAGGCTACATTTGACTGAGTGTGGCATCAATGGGCCCTCGAAAAGATAGATTGGAATCAGGGAGAAAACCTACATTGATTGGATTCATACGTGGCACGAAGGAAGATCATTGTGACTGTTGGAGCTCAATCATCTCAGCTCCAGGACATCTCTGGTAAGAGTTCCACAGGGTAGTGTCCGAGGTACAACCATTATCAATTGCTTCATCAATGACTTTCCCTCCATCATGAGGTCAGAAGAAGGAATGTTTGCTGATCACTGCACCGTGTTCAGCACATTTTGCGACTCCTCAGATATGGAAGCAGTCCACATCTAAATGCAGTAAGACTCAGACAATATCCACAAATGATAAGTGAAGTTCATGCCACACAAGTACCAGGTAATGACCATCTCCAGCAAGAGGAATCTAACCATTTCTCTTAACATTCAATGGCATTACAATTACTGAGTACGTTATTATCAACATCCTGGGCATTACTTTTGACCAGAAACACCACTGGACTCACCGTATAAATATTGCGGTTATAAGATGTGTGCAGCTCCAACAACTCTCAAGAAGCTTCACTTTTCATTTGACCATTAGACATAGGAGCCGAATTAGGCCATTTACCCCATTGAATCTTTTCTGTCATTCAGTTGTAGCTGATATGTTTCTCAACCTCATTCCCTTGCCTTCTCCTCACAACCCTTGATCCCCTTATAATCAGGAAACTATCTACCTCTGTTTTAAATAGGTTTAATGTCTTGGCCACCACAGCCTTATGTGACAATGAGTTCTAAAGATTCAGCACCCTCAGACCGAAGATATTTCTCCTCAACTCAGTTCTAAGTGGGTGTCCCTTCACTCTGTGCCCTCAGGTTCTCATCTCTCCTACTCATGGAAACACCTTCTCCATATCCACTCTATCCATGCCTTTCAGTATTCCGTAAGTTTCAATTAGATCTGCCCCCCCACACCATCCTTCTAAACTCCATTGAGTACAGACCCAGAGACCTCAACTACTCCTTATATGACAAACTCTTCATCCTCAAGATCATTCTTGTGAACCTCCTCTGGAACCCCTCCAACGCCAGCGCATCCTTCCTACAAAATGGGGCCCAAAATTGCTCAATATATTATAAACGTGGTCTAACCAGAGCCTTATACATCCTCAGCAGTACAGTCCTGCTCCCATATCCTTGTATCCAGGACAATGCTGCTCATTTGATAGGCATTACATCCACAAACATTTACTTCTTCCACAAATGGTGCTCAGTAGCAGCAGTGCGTACTATCAGGTACACTGTAGACATTCTTGAAGGCTCCTTAGATGCCTTCCAAAGCCATGACCATCGCCACCTAGGAGGACAAGGGCAGCAGATACAAGGGAATGTCACTACCTACAAGTTTGCCTCCAAATCACCCAACACCTTGGAAATGTATCACCATTCCTTCACTGTTGCTGAATCAAAATCCTGGAAGTCCCTCCCAGATATTGTTGTGGGTCTACCTACAACACATGGGCTGCACCATCTCAAGAAGAAAGCTCAGCACCACCTTCTCAGGGGCAACTAGGGATGGGCAATAAATGCTGACCAAAGATGCCCACATCTCATGAATATATTTAAAAAGTAACTTCTTTGGATTTTTTTTTGTGTTAGATGAATGTTTGAGAGTGGAGTTCTCCAGGATTTTGTGTTGTGACCTGATGTTTTTCTGATGTATATTAGCGAACTAGAGCTTGATCTTAGATCGCTTTGGCTACACGCCAGTCACTTCAACTTATTTGGAGAGTTTTTTTACAACAAGACCAAATAGGCTTTCTCGCCATACCTAACAAAATTCACCTCATTAGTTATTAACTCTACCCCTATGATGTCCCTCTCTGGGCCCGTTCTCACTATTGCCCGCATTCTTTTCCCTCACTCGCTGTTGTCCGTACCAAATCCTGACACCACTTGCTCTGCATTTCCTCTGCACTGCCTAATTGCTCACTCAAAAACCCCTCACACTGACCCCTACCACCTACCCCGACACAAGTAACATGTGCCAAATCACTTTCATCTACCCCAATACCTGCCTCTGTCTCATTCCAGGAGGAAGATAGCTGAAAACAGACAGAAAGACTCAAGATGCTTGGTGAGCTACCCAACATTTAGTTCTTCATCCCTTACATGGAGAGCATCCTGGCTCTGACCACCCCGAGCATCTGACTGACCATGTCCAGGTGCCAGGATTGCTTTAAGAGGCAGCTCTTGACTTACTGTGTCGGGACCTCTTGACCCAAGTCGCTCTCCCCTGACTTGAATGAGGACTACTGGCAACCATGACTAACTTCCGTTGTGGCTGTGTTCAGCAATATAGCAATACAGCAGCGTTGGGAGCCTGGTTTCTCCGGCTGAGGAGACAAATACAAAAGAAATAAGTCAAGGCAAGGCAGGGGTGCTGTTAGCATCTAGGTAGGCACAGTGTATGTAAGTGCTATGCCAGCAGGTGAACAGGACAGGGATATGGCCTCATTCTGTCCGTGATCTTGATTCCTTTTCTCTGACTGCACAGTTTCCTTGCTGTATCATTGCATTGTAAGTTGTCACTACAGCCTGAGGTGCAGCATTGAAGTGTAGAAGTGTTTGAGGAGTGAGATTGGAGATGTGACAGGTGGGTTCTTAGAGGCTGGCACATGTCAGGTGCCAATGTCCATAGACATGGGGTGAATGTGGCTGGTGCCCATGAAGTCTGCTGTGAGATGTTAGTGCCTGGTGTCCAGCATGTAGGTCTTTTGGAGAAAGTGGTGAGCTAAGGTCACTAGGGTACCCACTCTGAATTCCGTGTCAAAAATTCTCAACACCAAGCTTGATTGTTAATGTAGGAAGCTGAATATTAATGAGGCAAGTTATGGCATTTAAAAAGTGTTTTACAATCTATAAACTCCCTCAGTTGGCACCTTCCTGGTGTCTAGCTGAAACTCACTTTGACACCCGACCAATGTATGAAAGATGGAAAATGTTGATCCTGACAATGAGATAGACTTCTCTGGATTTCTTGTGCGACTCTGCCACATACCTGCGGATTACCCACATTGTTCAGGTGCTTATAGGATTCTGCCCCAAGACCTTGATGCACAGGACACAATTTCAAAACTTGCAGATGATATGAAACATGGTGAATGGTACAGAGTTTCAAACGTACATGTACACATTAGTGAAATTGAGGGACAGACAGCAGGTGAAGTTCAATGTGGCTAAATGTGAATATTTTTTGCTAGAAAGAACATGGATGGAAAGCGTAAAACACCATTCTACAGAAGAGGACCAGAGAGACTTAAATGCATTGTTGTGAAATCAAGTCTACATTCAGGTAAGTGAACATTCAGCAGCCTTATAAAATATAACTTTGTCATTGGGATGGCAAGGGACTTTTTGAACCCTACCAACTCAAGATCCACTTCCATGTGATCTCCCTTTACAAAGGCATTGTTCTTTACACATTTGCTTATAGCTATTCTTAGAGTAAAGGTATGATAAACTTTTATGCCATCCTCATAACTCATTGATTTGGAAGAAGTGGTTGCGAGAGCTGTTAATAAAAGATTCTGTAACTTGGGCTTTATCAACAGGGCCACAGATTACAAGGACAAGGAGGGTATATTCAACCTGTAGAAAACCCAAGTTCAGCATCAGTATTGCGTTTAGTGCTGCCACACTTTAAGAAGAATGTGAAGACATTAGAGAGAGTGCAAAAAATTCTCGAGAGTTATGAAAATAAACTGGATAAAATGGTTTTCCTTGGAAAAAGGGAGGGCTGATAGGAAATCTGAACAAAGTATTCAAATTTGTGAAGGTTTTAGACCAAGTAGGTAACTGTTCTCACTCATGAAAGAATTGGGAAGGAGAGGGCACGGATTTAAAGTAATTGGCAAAAGAACCAAAAGGGATATGAGAAAAAAAACATCTTTTCATTCAGTAAGTAGTAAAGGTTTGAATTGCATTATCAGCGAGTATGCCATGGGAGCTCTAATTAGGTCACTCAAAGTGGAATTAGATTGCTATCTAAAAAGGAATCATGTGCAGTGTTGTGGCATGAAGACAGGAGAATTGCACAAAGTGAAATGGTTTTGCAGAGATTCGGTGCACGCACAATGAATGCTCAAGGTGTACTGGACTCCTTTATATAAAATGTCAGCTGAATTTTGATTCATTTACTCAATGAGATATCATTATTGACTTAGACCGTAAGACCATAAGACCATAAGACATAGGAGTGGAAGTAAGGCCATTCGGCCCATCGAGTCCACTCTGCCATTTAATAATGGCTGATTGGCAGTTCAACTCCACTTTCCCGCACTCTCCCTGTAGCCCTTGATTCCTTGCGAGATCAAGAATTTATTAATCTCTGCCTCGAAGACATTTAATGTCCCGGCCTCCACTGTGCTCCGTGGCAATGAATTCCACAGGCCCACCACTCTCTGGCTGAAGAAATGTCTCCTCATTTCCGTTCTAAATTGATCCCGTCTAATTCTAAGGCTGTCCCACGGGTCCTAGTCTCCCCACCTAACGGAAACAACTTCCCAGCGTCCACCCTTTCTAAACCATGCGTTATCTTGTAAGTTTCTCTTAGATCTCCCCTCAACCTTCTAAACTCTAATGAATACAATCCCAGGATCCTCAGCCGTTCATCGTATGTTAGGCCTACCATTCCAGGGATCATCCGTGTGAATCTCCGCTGGACACGCTCCAGTGCCAGTATGTCCTTCCTGAGGTGTGGGGCCCAAAATTGGACACAGTATTCTAAATGGGGCCAAATTAGAGCTTTATAAAGTCTCAGAAGCACATCGCTGCTTTTATATTCCAACCCTCTTGAGATAAACGACAACATTCCATTCGCTTTCTTAATCACGGACTCAACCTGCAAGTTAACCTTTAGAGAATCCTGGACTAGCACTCCCAGATCCCTTTGTACTTCGGCTTTATGAATTTTCTCACCGTTCAGAAAATAGTCCATGCCTGTATTCTTTTTTCCAAAGTGGAAGACCTCGCATTTGCTCACGTTGAATTTCATCAGCCATTTCCTAGACCATTCTCCTAAACTGTCTAAATCAGTCTGCAGCCTCCCCACCTCCTCCGTACTACCTGTCTGTCCACCTAACTTCGTATCATCGGCAAACTTTGCCAGAATGCCCCCAGTCCCTTCATCCAGATCATTAATATATAAAGTGAACAGCTGCGGCCCCAACACTGAACCCTGCGTGACACCACTTGTCACCTGTTGCCATTCCAAAAAAGAGCCTTTTATCCCAACTCTCTGCCTTCTATCAGACAGCCAATCCTCAATCCATGCCAGTAACACACCTCGAACACCATGTGCCCTCACCTTACTCAGCAGCCTCCCGTGAGGCACCTTATCAAAGGCTTTTTGGAAGTCTAGATAGATAACATCCACTGGGTTTCCCTGGTCTAACCTACTTGTTACCTCTTCAAAGAATTCTAACAGGTTTGTCAGGCATGACCTCCCCTTACTAAATCCATGCTGACTTGTTCTAATCCGACCCTGCACTTCCAAGAATTTAGAAATCTCATCCTTAACAATGGATTCTAGAATTTTGCCAACAACCGAGGTTCGGCTAATCGGCCTATAATTTTCCATAACTTATGATTCTTGCAACCTGATTTTTCTCTGTACATTGCACTCAAGCGATTAAAGCACCCAGATCCAACAACAGCCCCAGAATCTCATTGTCTCCAGTTCTATCTTTATTCCTGAGGTGAATGACTCGTTTTGGATCTCATTATATATGCTGAGGAGCCAACTCTTCCAACAATTGCAAACTTATTAGTCAGCTGTCTGGAATTTTATGCATAGGAGAGGACGACAGCATTAGAGAGATTGGGGCTTTTCGTAAATTCTGCTTGACAATAAAAATTGAAGGAGGAAAAACATGATCAGCAATTATTTTCAGGCTTTTTGAGAACTCTTGCAAGTAGGATTGGATTTTTTTTAGATCTTGCAGCTGCAATGTGTGTAAGCATTTATTGCTGCAACATTTACTTATTTTTTACAACTTTATAGATGATTGTCCGTACAAAAATATAATACATACTCTGAATTTGTGTATCGCACTGGATAACCAAATTTCATTGTAAAATATTAATGTGCAAGGTTTATCATTGGTACAGTTGAATTTAGGTTCCAGCTCTGGGATATCCTTAATGAATTAATGAAGTAGGGAGGTGGTAGCAAAGTAGTAATGTCACTGGACAAGTAATCCAGAGGTCTAACCTATTTGTCTGTGAGTATGGGTTCAAATTCCATCACAACAGCTAATTTAAATTCAATTAATAAATCTGCAGTATGAAAAAATAAGCGAGACTCAGTAATGGTGGAACACAATGGAAAATCAGCAAGCTGGAAAATTTAGCTTAATGTTTGGCGGCTGCTCCATAAATTGGTTGTTATTAAAACATATCTGGTTCACTAATGACCTTTAGCAGAAAAAATTTGTCATTTTCACCCGGTCTGGTCTACATGCCACTCCAGATCCACAGCAATGTGGTTGACTCTGAATTGTCCTGTAAAATGGCTAGCAAGCCTCACAGAGAAAGGGAAATTAAGGCTGGAGACGGGATCTTGGTCTTTACAGCAATGCTCACATCCCATGATGACTTTGAAAAAAATCATGTGAACTTGGGATAAGATTATTTGATTGCATAATTTAAAAAATATGCAATAAAGAGACAGATATAGCAACAGCATTATATTGGCAAACCTTCTTGATGATTGGAACTATAAATTCAGTAGATGAAGATTGTTAAAATTTAAGCTTCTATTTCAGTATAACAGGCATTTGTTAGATTATGGTTATTTAGAAGAAGATAATCTCCAATATCAATGTGAAGAAGCTTAGAATTGACAGAAAATAAACAGTAGCCTGAATGCTTCTGTCCCCTGGTGTTAGGCTGAGATGGTGTGAGACATGGAGAGGCGAACCCTATGTCTTCCCACTATTATGGCGTACTGTCAGTGACGGGAAATGGATCAACCCATATTAGTCACTTACAGGTTACTTTCCACCTTGTGCCAACACAGCCAGGTAGATCCTGGTGATCTCTCAGTGGGATCAGATTCTGGATTTATCTTTGTGGACTCTCCAGGGTTATAGAGTGGCTGCCAAGTCAGCAGAGCTTTCCTTGCGACAACACTGCTGCCGGTGCTCCTCAACAGCCCAAGCCCCCTCTGTCCCTGGTTGCTGAGGCTAGACTTTAGGCTAAGCTGCAAAATTCATTCAATGTTTTGTGGCTGCTGTATAAAGATGCACAAGGTGGTTTTACTAATGACACCAGCAGCAGCTTGAAAGAAAGCCAAATTTTTTGAAAGAAACATGTTTCTGATTCATCTCATTAATGGACTGATCTTGGTCTCTTTAGGTTTGGCTTTGAAGTACTTGTGATCAGGGTATGAGAAGAAAGAATTACACATTAACAAATCTCTCTTATTGCTTAAGGCCATAGTGTGCTCTTCATCTGCATTTCTCAGGTGTTCACACCTACTTGAGATCATACTGATGTTGCGGAGAGAGAGGTAAGTCAGTCCTCCTACTGGTGAATGAAAACCTTTATTAACTATTTAGCCTATATACGTAAGTGGGTAGGAGACAACATTCCTAGAACCCTGCAGACTCAGTTCTACTTCCAAGTTTTTGTCTCTATATCAGCACGCGCCACTGGTAATGTATATTATTCAATAGCCTTGTATGACTTATTTATTATCCTACAAAGCCTCCTTCTAAAAGTATAATAACATGGAATGACATGGAAGTGGCAACATTGGAATGGACCTTTTAACCCAGATCTTTGCAAGTGGGTGTCACCATCCCAAATGGAGTCATAAACTGAAATTTTTGTCTGTGAATTCTAAGGCAGCAAGGACCATTGTGGGACTCCAACTGAGTTAGAACATGTGCTGCAACTCCAAGAGACTCCAGCTCTCAAAACACACACAGAGAATGTTGGAGAAACTCAATAGCTCTGGCAGCATCTGCGGAGAGAGAAACAGAGTTAACATTTTGTGACAAAAATATCTCATCTTTGAAACATTAACTCCATTTCTCCCTCCACAGATGTTATCAGACCAGCTAAATTTCTGTGTTTGTTTCAGATTTCTGCCATCTGCAGTACTTAGCATTTATCCAGCCCTCATAATCTCCCTCCTGACCACACAGTACTCACTGAGAAGTTCAGTAAATTTTCAAGTCTTGAAATTGAGTCATGGTGAGAAAATGTTTGGGAAGCATCAGTTTACTCTTATTTTCATTTGTATGTCAATTTAATCTGTATCCTTTAAACAAGCAGTCGTTCTAATCCCGTGTGTCTATTCTGTTCCCATATCCAAGTTTTCCTTTCTCATCAACCATTGATTTATTCTTAAATATAGCTATGGCTGATGTACATTTACTTAATTTATGGCAGGAAATTGATGGGTTAGTTGCTATAGGTTTTATATCGTCCCGCAATTTACTTTTAATTTCTTCAAACAGGTGTCTGTTTGATCCAGTCAGTTTGCACTGGACAGGTGAAGTTACAACTACCAACGTAGTATTCTTATCTCACCATCCCTCAAAGCAGATTCTGTAGCCTAGCACCCCCTGTCATAAAAAAGGATTTGTAGTGGTTACAATGAGGTCAGCCAGGTGGACCTCACAGAATATGTGTTCCTTGATTGGAGCTGTAAACCTGGTCCAATCAGAGAGCCCTGGCTGACAGATATAAACAGAAGTGTCAGAGGTTCTGTTCACTCTGATAGCTAGCTCTGAGGAAGCTGGACCAGTGTCAAGTACTGTGCACGTGTAAATAAATGGTGACTTGGTGACAGGATACTAGCCTCTGTGGAGTTGTGTCAGGATTCTCTTGCTTCCTTTGCAAGATCAGACAATGACCACCTCCAATGTAAGAGGTTCCAATGACTTTCTCTTGACATTCACTGGCATTTTCATCTCTGAATCCCATCATCATGCTGTGGATCACCGTTGTCCAGAAATCCATCTGGACCTGCAATGGGTAGAGCTGCAACAACATCTAATAAGTTGGAGGAACACAGCAGGTCAGGTAACATCAGAGGAACAGGAAGGTCGATGTTTCTGGTCAGGACTCTTTATCAGAACTGTCCAGAAGCAGTTCTGATGAAGGGTCCCGACCTGAAACATCATTTTTCCTGCTCCTCTGATGCTGTCTGACCTGCTGTGTTCCTCCAGCTCTACACTGTGTTGGCTCTGACTCCAGCATCTGCACTTCTGGCTATCTCTGAACATCTAAGAAGTGCTATGCGATCAAGATCAAAGCAGCTTGCATAACTGGCATCCCAACCATTGGCGTGAAACGTGCCTCCTCCACCATTGGTGCACCATTGCTGCAGCGTAAGCTACCTACAGGATGCACTGCAGAAATTCACTAGACTTTGCAATAACAGCTCTCACTCCCCTAACTTGCGCCATCTACCAGGGTAAGTTCAGCAAGTGCATGGGAACAACAGACAGCACTATTTTAAACCAAAACAGTTGCTGGCCACCAGATTTTAAATGCTGATATCTTTATTAGAGTAGTTATTTTAATTTGCCTACTTAGATATTGTCTAGAATATTGAAAGCCTCTTTCAGTTAACTATGCACTAGCATTAACCAAGAGAAGAAGCTGATCATGCGTTTTGTTATTTGTTCACGGATTATTATGTGCTTGGTGACTAATGTCTGCAAAATATAGACAAGATGTCTCACACTCTGCAGAATTACACCATTTGTAGAGCTGCTTAATGTCAATAGATCAGTATATAATCTTGGACTGCTGTACACGCTTCTGTATTAAGGTTGCACAATGTTCGTGAATAATCTGAAAGGGTGCTGGTTTAAGCCGACAGCTGAACGTCAGTCCAGGCCAAATGTCAATTGCATTTCTTGGTGAGCTTACTAGCAGCATTATTTTACAAAGAAACAGAAACACTTGGCCGACATGTAGAGAATGCAGAATATGGCCGTCGTCTCCTTGGAGCAGTGTGGGCCTAAGGAAGACCAAGTGGAGGCATTCTAAATAAGAACATAAGCACATAAGAACTAGGAGCAGGAGTAGGCTGTCCAGCCCTTTGAGCCTGCTCCACCATTCAATAAGATCATGGCTGATCTTTTTGTGGACTCAAATCCACTTACCCGCACTCTCACCGTATCCCTTAATTCCTTTATTGTTCAAAAAAAATCTACCTTAGCTTTAAAAACGTTTACTGAAGTAGCATCAACTACTTCACTGGGCAAGGAATCTCATAGATTAACAACCCTCTGGGTGAAGAAGTTCCTTCTCAATTCAGTCCTAAATCTGCTCCCTCTAATCTTGAGGCTATGCCCTCTTGTCCCAGCTTCACCTGCCAGTGGAAACATCCTCTCTACTTCTATCTGATCTATTCCCTTCATAATTTTATATGTGGATTAAATAATGAGGAATTTGATAAAACAAGCCAGAAGAATCTGTTTTCTCTAGCAGGTGAGTTGTAACAAGGGTAAGATTTGAAGTAACTGGCAAAAGAATTGAATGATAAACGAGGATATGTTTCTTTGTACAGAAATCTAGAATATGGTACCTGAAAGAATGATGCAATCAGATTCCCAGAAAAGGCAACTGGAAAGGAATAATTGGGGTAAAGAGTTGGAGCAGGAGGCTACATTGGACAGTCCTTTCCAAGAAGCCTGAAGGGCTGAATGGCCACCGTTTGAAATTCATACTGAGTCTGTTTGATGAATCTTTTGGATGCTGCGTTTTGCACACCTTTTTTTTTCTCAGGTAGCATCAACTAACAGGCAGATTCTGGAAGTCCCATCTAACTAGGAACTGTAAGTGGGTTGAACAGGCAGGAGATGATTAATTAACTCTTTCCCATTGCATGATACTGAAATAATCTGTGGCTTTGATTCCAAAAAACTAGAACATATTCCAAGAAATTTTCCTCCACACTATTGGAGCACATTAGTTTTTTTTCCAATCTACATGTAATTTGAAGTCACCGGTGAGAACATTGTGCTACATGGAATTTTTACTGTGTAGAAGCTGATCATTTGACCCATCGAATCCACACCGACCCTCTGAAGAGTGTCCCACCCAGATCCACCCCATCCCTGTAACTCTGCATTTCCCATGGCTAATCTAAGTAACCTACACATCCCTGAACACAATGGGCAATTCAGTATGGCCAATCCACCTCATCTGCACATCTTTGGACTGTGGGAGGAAACCAAACACCCAGAGGAAACCCACACAGACACGGGGAGAATGTGTAAACTCCACACAGAGACTTGCCTGAGGGTGGAATTGAACACAAGTCCCTGGCGCTGTGAGGCAGCAGTGCTAACGACTGAGCCACCACATTGCCCATGCGTGTCTAATATCCTGGTGTATGCTACACCATAGATTACCATTACTGTTTGGTGATCTTATAAAGCCTACTCTGCTTTCTAATCAGAGAGTGATAACTGGTGGTGAGTTCAAACTGAGGGTCACCATGTCACAGGCAAAGGGTGAAGATGGGGCCTTCACGGTAACCTCAGCTGGTGTGGGAACTGAACCCAAGGATGTTGGGGTCACTCTGCATCATAATTCTGCCATCAAGCCAATTGAGTTTCCATTGAGTATGTGGAAATGAAAGAAATTAGTGTTAGTCAAAAAGTAGTATTGAAGAAATGAATGGGCTCAAAAGGTAACAAATTCCTGGGACCTGATGACCTCCACGCTAGAGTTTTGAACGGAGATAATTGTTGTAAATACAACCCAACTGAATGAAAAAAGGAGGAAAAGAGAAGACAGAGACCTATGGATCTGTTAGTCTAATGTCAGTTGTAGGGAAAATACTGGAATCTATCATCAATGAGGCCCAGTAGAACTGTATAGTTAGAAATTAATTGTCTGAATGGGCCATGCATATATGGATGGAATTGTGAAGGTAAAATCATGTTTGACAAACCTGTAGGAGTTTTTGAGGATATCACTAGTGGAGTCAATAATGGGTAAAAAGTGGATGTGGTGTATTTGCATTGTCAGAAGAACTTTGATAAAGTCCTACATGGGCAGATGGTATCCAGATTTAAAGCACATGAGGTTGTTGGGAATATAGGAGCATGAATTGAGAACTGGTTAGCCATTTGAAAGCAGGCTAGGAATAAATGGATTTTTCCAGGATGGCAAGCTGTCTTGGGTGGGATATCACAAGGATCAGTACTTGAGCTCTAGCTGATCACAATTTATATCAATGATTTGGATGTGGGGCCTATTACAACATTTGCACATTATATTAACTTGGTGAGAATGTGAGTTGTGACAAATATGCAAAGACAGTTCATGGGGGTTTAGACAGGTTGAGTGGGCAAGAGCATGGCAGGTGGAATATAATGTCGAGGTTGATACAGTGTGGAGCTGGAGGAACACAGCAGGTCAGGCAGCATCAGAGGAGCAGGAAAGTTGACAAACAAATATGTACAATATTTCTTGAATAGTTGGAGATTGGGAAGAGCTGATGTCTAAAGGGACCTAGATGTCTTAGCTCATCATTCACTGAAAGCTACCTTGCAGGTGCAGCAAGCAATTCAGAAGACAAATGGTATATTAGCCTTTATTGCAAGAGTATTTGAGTACAGGGACAAAGAAGCCTTGCTTCAGTTGTATAGAACACAGGTGAAACTGCATCATAGTACTATATGCAGTTCTGGTCTCCTTGCCTAGGGAAGGATATACTTGCCACAGTGACAGAGTAGATGCAGAAAGGATTTTATTCCTTTGTTTGGGGGCTAGAAATGTAGCTTCAGAATAAAAGGCAAGCCATTTAGGAATGAGATGAGTCTCGTCACTTGGGATGGGGTGGGTGGGTAGGTGAATCTTTGGAATTTTCTACCCCAGTGGACTGAGCAAGTTCAGTCATCGAGCATGCTCAGAGAGATTGATAGACTTCTAATCAGTAACGACATGGAGTGTTAGATTTATGTCTTAATGTGTTGTACAGCAAGATGTCCCCCTCCACATCTGTATTTATACGTATGACAAGCAGCCTGTCCATGTGTCTGTGCCAAAGAGCGCTTCGATACAGAATTACTGACAACCTATGGCACTGGCTGAAATGCCAGTGTCCTGACAGGCATGGCGTAGCATGACATGGATGCTGAGAATATGCAGGAGGTGCAAAATGAGCAAGAGTGCTAAGAGCATTAAGAGATGCAGCCTTGTCCAATCTGTGTGCTGTGTGTCTGACCCTGTACACAAAATGTCTCTGCAGCAGTCTTTCAATGCTAGTTGCCAGCATGCTTGGCAACGTAAGTCTGTGCTTTGTAAGTAGTCTGCAAGTGTGTCAGAAAGGTGCATGATAGTGGTGAGGGGCTGGCAAGTGTTGAGTGTTGATATACATACATATGTGGATGAGAAGTTCTGCTGCTAATGGATTGTGACCTGAGATATTATTTGGTGCTGATCAACGTAGAGGCTCCTTGCAGCCAAAAGCAAGCTGAAGTCTCTAGGCACCTGTTTTGAATTCCATGTCAATATTTCTCATTGATTTGCTTGTTTGGTGCATTTTGTAAGTTAGGAGGCTCAACATTAAATAGGGATGTTGTCCAGCAAGTAAGTGGTTTGATAAACTATGCCAGCATTATTTGCTAGAAATCGCAATTTTGTTGTGCAAAGTTGCTTCATCCCCTGAATTGACAACTCAATGCTGCCTAGTGAGAAACATGTCTTGACATTTGGCAAAGGGCAGAAAATTATTGCTCCTGACATTTAGATAGATCTCACTGGACTTATTGTTAATCTGCCTCAGCCCACTTTGTTCAGAACCGTGGTTCTTTGCCAGCTGGGGTACTGTGAACATTTCTGGCAACACGCTTTCGGAAGCTCATGCAGGTTTTCAGGTTAGTTCAGAGGAGATTTACGAGAATAGTTATGGAGCTGAGGGACTACAGTTATCTGAAGGAGCTGGTTGTTCTTCTTAGAGCAGAAACGACCAAATCACTGCGCTCAGTTCGCAACAAACAACTGCACCTCCCAGTCGCGAATCATTTCAACTCCCCCTCCCATTCCTCAGACGACATGTCCATCCTGGGCCTCCTGCAATGCTACAATGATGCCACCCGAAGGCTGCAGGAACAGCAAATTATATTCAGCCTGGGAACCCTGCAGCCCAATGGTATCAATGTGGATTTCACAAGCTTCAAAATCTCCCCTCCCCCAACCGCGTCGCAAAACCAGCCCAGCTTGTCACCGCCTCCCTAATCTGTTCTTCCTCTCACCTATCCCTTCCTCCCACCTCAAGCCGCTCCCCCATCTCCTATCTACTAACGTCATCCCGCCCCCTTGACCTGTCCGTCCTCCCTGGACTGACCTATCTCCTCCCTACCTCCCCACCTACACTCACCTTTACTGGCTCCATCCCCGCCTCTGACTTGTCTGCCTCCTCTCCACCTATCTTCTCCTCTATCCATCTTCTATCCACCTCCCCCTCTCTCCCTATTTAGTTCAGAACCCTCTCCCCCTCCCCCATTTCTGATGAAGGGTCTAGGCCCGAAACATCAAGCTTTCCTGCTCCTATGATGCTGCTTGGCCTGCTGTGTTCATCCAGCTCCACACCTTGTTATCTCGGATTCTCCAGCATCTGCAGTATCTATTATCTCTCCCCAAATCACCAGTCTTAGTTGCTGTGATGCTGAACCAATCATGAACAGTTAGATACAGTGAACAAAGAGAAACAATTTCTGACGGTGGAAGGGTTACTACTCAGAATGCACAGGTTTAAAGCAACTGGCAGAGGAAGCAAAGGCGACATGAGGAATTTTTACGCAACAAATGTTTTGAGTTTGGAATATACTGCATGACAGGGTGGGAGCCTTCAAAAGTAGAGTGAATTGGAAACTGGAGAAATAGATGACGAAGAAGGAAATGACGGGAAATGAGGAGAGCGGAGTATGTAAGGAATGGGACTAACTGGATTCCTCTTTGAAAGAGCCTGCACAGGCTTGGTGGCTCCCTTCAATGTTGTTCCATTGTTCTAAGAACTCTCATGGGCAAAGACATGCCTTTAGTAGTAAGACTGAGCCACATATTTCCCAAAATTGCCAACTAGCAGGGACTAGTGAAGGTGTTTTGCTACATTTATCAGCCTTTTAACTATTGACATTGACCAATTCAGATCAAGCATCGAGACCTATTATCAACAAAGCAACAAATACTGGAAGGTCCATACTTCATATGGTTTGAGGTTTCTCACTTTTATCTGTTTCTGTAAATTGGGAAATGTGCTGATATAAACTGAAAGCTCATTTATTCCTTATTTGTTGCCATTTTCTTGTAAATCAAAGTTGAACCAATATATGCGGTTAGGGAATTTACATTTTGTGACTTCCTTAAATGTGGATTATCTTATGACTCATTTCATTCCCTTAACAAAGTCCAGGGAACAGCTTTCCACTGTCTATAAACGGGCAAGTAAAATTGCAGAGTGGATTGCCCACGGTCAATAGAACTGACACTATTTTCATTTATACCGGAATAAAATAACATTTCCTTCGGTAATTTTGAGATGACAGGTTAGCTATTTTTAAAATTTTCCTGTAATCACATATGAGTGACACTGACAATGTCAGTATTTGTTACCTATCCCTAAGTGCCCTTTAGAGCAACTAAGATATAACCACATTACCGGTGTCTGGAGTCGCATTGGGCCAGACCAAGTATGAATGTCTGTTTTCTTTCCCTAAGGTAAACTAGATAGGCTTTCATAACAATTGATGATAATTTCATGATTGCTATCTCTGGGGCTGGCTTTCAATTCTAGAATTTATTAATTAAAGTAAATTCTGCTAGCTGTCAACACTATTTGCTGCTTTCTATAAATCAGTGGAAGATATACAGACCACAATTCACCTCTTTGTTCCTCAAAATGTCACTTGGAGTTCTATGTATGTATTGGGGCAAATGGTATGTAATCCTTTAAGGGTTTGGAGAATTAAAATAAAGACGTTTTGTTGCAATTGCATTGGTCTTTGGCATCACTATACTTGACAAACTGTTGTAATCTCTTTCCTTAAGCAAAATATACTTGCCTTAGACTTGTGCAAGGAAGATTCCCGGATAAGACAGTCCATTAATGAGAAGAGATGCAATAGAGTGGCTCAATATTGTCTAAGTTTTAGGAGAAGATTTTTTTTATTCATTCATGGGATGTGGGTTTCATTGTCCATCCTTACCTGCCCTTGAGAAGATGCTGGAGAACTACCTTCTTAAACCATTGCAGTCCATGCGGTACACTGGTAATGCAGTTAGGGAGGGAGTTTCAGGATTTTGACCCAATTACAGCAATGTAATGGGGAAATCATATCACAGAATTAAAAAGTGATGATAGCACTAAAAACGATCAGCAATCCTATTGTTTTTCTGTCAACTCTCTGGAAGATCAGTTCAGCCAGTTGCACTGTCTTGCCACTTTCCCATAAAACTACCATTTTTTCCTTTCACACAATTATCCAGATCTTTTTTGAAAGCCATAATATAATCTGCATCCATCACACTCTAAAATAGTACATTCTAGATTTTTTAAAAAAAATTCATTCATGGGATGTGGGTGTCACTGCCCAAGCCAGCGTTTATTGCCCATATCTAATTTCCCAGACATGGTTAGGAGTCAACCGCATTGCTGTGGATCTGGAGTCACATGTAGGCCAGACCAGGTAAGGATGGCAGATTTCCTTTCTTAAAAAACATAAGTGGACCAGATGGGTTTTTCTGACAATCAGTTATGGTTTATGGTCATCAATAGATTCTTAATTCTAGATTCTTAATTGAATTTAAATTTCACCATCTGCCATGACAGGATTTGAATCCCATTCTCCAAATTTCTGGATGAATCGTCTAGTGATAATACCATGAGACCATTGCCTCCCCATTCAAAGCACTTGCTACATTAAAAAGCTTTGCCTCATGTCTTCACCGGTTCTTTTGCCAATCACCTTAACTTATGCCCTTGCTTCTCATCCCTTTCACTAATTGAAGCAATTTCCCTTTTTCTATTTTATTCAGATATCTCGTGATCTTGAACACTTATATCAAATATCCTCTTAATGTTCTCTTCTGCACAGAAAACAACTCAAGTTCTTGGAACTATTCTCTTAAACTGTTTCTGCACTCTGTACAATGCTCTCCCTGCAGTGTCCCAGAAGGAGCATGATATACCAGTTTTATGAGGGCTCACCATAACTTCACTGCTTTTGTACTACATTTAAGAAGCCTGAAATGATGGATGCTTTCTCAACCTGCGCTGTCCCCATCAATGTTTGCATGTATTTGCTCTAGGTATCTATGCTCCTGTGCTTTCTTTAGAATTGTACATTTTGTTTTCTTTTGCTGCTACTTGTTCATTTTATCAAAATGTATCACTACACACTTCACCGTATTAAATTTCATCCAGTAAATGTCCATCTGTCTGACTATGTCCTTTTGAAGGCTCTCACCATATTCTTTACATTTCCAAGTTTTGTGCCTTCTGCAAATTTTTGAATTGTATGCTGCACACCCAGGTCTGGGTCATTCATGCTGATCAGGTAGAACTGTGCTCCTCACTGCAATTCTCCTGGGGGACAGCACTGAGAAAAGTAACTGTTCACCATTACTACTCTATTCCTTGTCACTTAGTTTACTTCCCATCCATGTTGCCACTGTCCCTTTCATTCTGTGGGGTTTAAGTTTGCAGACAAACTTTTGACGTGGCACTTTATCAAGCATCTTTTGGAAACTCTTGCATTCATAGCACATCAACTACATTATCCTCTTGAGCTGTCCTTGTTGCCTCATTCTATTTGCAAGTTAAACTGACATAACTTGGAGGGGAACTACCAGCTGGTGGAGCTTCCATCCAAATAATGAAAGGTAAAGATATTGAAAGATATAACATTATTACAGGGCTTGACAGAGCTTGGAGGCTGTTCCCACTGGATGAAGAGACTGGAACCCAGGGTGATCTTTTCAGGGAAAGTTGTTGAATATTTAGGAGGAGACATTTTCTCAAACAGAAAGTTGTGAATTTTTGAAACTTTTTGTCCCAGACAGCTGAGGAAGACTGAGGTCGACAGATACTTGGCTGAGAGCAATTAAACAATAGAGGGACGGGATGGAACTCTACAGTTGAGGTAAAAGATTAGCTTTGGTCTTGTTGTGTGATGGAGTAGGGTCAATGGGCCATATGATCTGCTCTTGTTCCTATTTCATAAAAGCAAGATGTCACCTATGGGTGTTGTTCAGGCCCTGAAACAATAAACACATGGTACAGAGCAGCACAAAGGAAAAAATAATAGCAGCTTATCAGAAAGTCATGGAAATAATTACAGGAGATTTTAATTAACATACAGGTTAGAAAAGTCTGATGGACAAATATGGCCTAAATGAAAGTTCATAGAATACTTTTGGGGTAGTTTCTTAGAATGTCATGTTCTAGAGTCAGACAGAATATAGACTATATTAGACTTGGTATTATTCAACAAAATAGGATATATTAACATTCTCATGCTGAAGCCAACTTTAACAGTGATGATAACATGATTGAATTTTTGCATTTAGTTTGAGAGAAGTAGGAATGGGACTGAGACTATTTTTTTAAAGCTTCAGTAAGTGGAATTATGGGGCCATGAAAGCAGAGTTGGCTAAAGTGCATTGGCAAATTGGTCTTCAGGATCTGTCAATGGAAATGCAGAGGTGGACATTGAGGGGCTATTTCAGAATACAGAATAGATACATTCCACTGAGTAAGAAGAGTTCCAAAGGACAGACCCACCATCTGTGGTTAAGTAGAAAAGTTAAAGGTAGCTGGACTATTGTGTATAGGTGTGGGCACCACATTATAGGAAAGATGCAGATGCAATGGAGAGAGTGCAGAAATGATTTACCAGAATGGTTCCAGGTATGAGAAACCTCAGTAATGAGGATAGATTGAAGAAGTTTGGACGGTTCTCTCTGCAGAGAAAAAAAGTCTGAAAGGAGATTTGTTTGAGGTTTTCAAAATCATGAGCAATCTGGACAGAGTAAGAATTGCTTTCATTGTAAAGGAAATAAAAATAAGGGATTGAAAGTAATGTGCAAATGAAGCTAGGGTGATGTGAGAACATCTATTTCACACAGTGAGTTGTTAGGGTATGGAATGCACTACCTGGAAATGTGGTGATGGCAGGTTCAATTGAAGCATTGTAGAGAGTATTAGATGGGTATTTGGATAGTAATGGTGTGCAGGGATAGGGGGACAAGACAGGCAGGAGATTAGCATGAGATAATATAGCCAGTGCAGGCACAATGGGCGAAATGGCCTTCTGGTGATTTTGTGACAGTATAAAATTTTTAAAAATATATAATTGTGTAAAGTCAGATGGTAGGTCAGAAGGTTGGACAGCACATAAAAACAAAAAAAAATGACCTCTTCAAAAAGTAAGGAGAGAAACTTAAAGTACAAAAGAAAGCTAACCACAATATAAAAACAAGTAGTAAGAGTTTCTATAAATATTTTAAAAAGGAAATAATTAACAAAGTGAGCATTGATCCTATAGAAAGCAAATGTGGGGAATTGATAACGGATTAAAAGAGATGGCAGATGAATTGAATGGGTTTTCACTATACAAGATATAAGCAAAATCATTGAAATATTTGTAAATCAGGAAATAGGAAGGAGGGAGGAGAAAGGAAAATTACAATGATCAGAGAAGTGACATTGAGGAAATTGTCCATAAGTGCCTGGGTCCTGATAGATTTAAAAGCATAAGACCAGAAGAAATAGAAAGAGGAATAGGTGATAACAAGGTATAGAGCTGGATGAACACAGCAGGCCAAGCAGCATCAGAGGAGCAGGAAAGCTGATGTTTCGGGCTTAGACCCTTCTTCAGAAATGAGGGTCTAGGCCATAAACATCAGCTTTCCTGCTCCTCTGATGCTGCTTGGCCTGCTGTGTTCATCCAGTTCTACACCTTGTTATCTCAGATTCTCCAGCATCTGCAGTTCCTACTATCAGAGGAATAAGTGGTTCAGCCCCTCAAGCTTGCTCTGCATTCAATAGAATAATAGCTGATTTGACATTCCTCATGCCCACTTTCCTGCTTTTTTCCCATAGGCCGCGATTCCCTGACTAATGAAGAATCTATCTATCTCAGTCTTAAATATACACAAAGACTAGGATCATTCTAGGGTCTTAAAAGAACTGGCTAGCCAGATATTTGATGCATTGGCATGAACTTTTCTAAACTCCCTAGATTTAGGAAAAGACCCATTAGATTGGCAAAAAGCAATCATACCTTTCATATTTAGAAAAAAAGGATGACAGAAAGAAGGAAAGAACAGGCCAATTAACTTCCCATCTACCATAGAGAAAATTTTGGAAGCTGTTATGAAAGAAGTTGTAGCAGAGCACTTTGATAAGTTCAGGTAATCAGGCAGCGTTAACATGGTTTCATGAAAAGGAAATCATGTTTACCAAATCTGTCATTGTTCCCTGAGGAAGTAACATGCACTACAAATAAAGGGGACTCAGTGGATAGGCTATACTTAGGTTTCCTGAAGGCATTTGATAAAGTGTCATATTAAAGAGTATTGCAGAAAGTAAAAGCTTACGGTGTATGTGTAGCATATTGGTATGGATAGACAAGAAAACAGAAAACAGAGAGAAAGCATAAATGAATCTTTCTTCAAGTTGGCAGAATATAATGAATGGTGTGCCACAGTGATTGATGTTAGATCCTCAAGTGTTCATGACTTATGCAAATAACTTGGATGTAGAGACAAAAGGTACAGTTGTCAAAATTGCTCATGACACAATGATAGTTAGGAAAATAAGCTGTGACAATGATGTAAGGAGATTGAAAATAAAATAGATAGGTTAAATGAGTGGGCAAAGAGTTGGCAAATGGAATATGCTGTGAGAAATTACGAAATTGCCCATTTTGTCAGGGAGAACACAAAGGTGAGAGATTGCAGCGCTCAGAGATGCAGAGGGATCTGATGTCCTTGTGCATGAATTACAGAAGGTTAATATGCAGGTACAGTAAGTAATTTGAAAGGTTAATAGAATGGTATTATTTATTGCAAGGTGAGTTCATAGAATCATAGAATCATAGAATCCCTACAGTGGAAACAGGCCCTTCGGCCCAACAAGTCCACACTGAACCTCAGAGCATCCCACCCAGACCCATCCCCCTATAACCCACCTAATCTACACCTCCCTGAACACTACCGGCAATTTAGCATGGCCAATCAACCTAACCTGCACATTGTTGGACTGTGGGAGGAAACCGGAGCACCTGGAGGAAACCCACACAGACACGGGGAGTTGAATACAAACAAAACGAGTTTATGCTTCAGGTGTACAGGGCATTAGTGAGACTGGCTCTGGAGTACTGTGCACAGTATTGATCACATTATTTAAGGAAGGATGTGAATGCACTGGAAGTAGTTCCCAGAAAGTTTATGGGACTAATACCTGGACATGGCAGGTTGTGTTATGAGAGATGGATGGACAGGTTCAGCTTGTATCTGCTGGAGCTCAAAAGAGTAAGAAGTGACTTGAATGAAATGTATAAGAGGGATTTACAGGACAGACGTGGAAAGGATGATTCTACTTATGAAACAACCTAGAACTAGGAGTCATTGTTTAGAAATCAGAGGTCACCCATTTAGAACAAAGAACAAAATACAGCACAGGAACAGGCCCTTCCTTCCACCAAGACTGTGCTGACACATGATGCTTTTCTGAACAAAAAACCTTTTGCTTATATGCTGTCAATATCCCTCTATTCATTGCTGATTCATATATCTGTCAAGATACCTCTTAAACGTTGCTATTGTACCCACCTTGTACCTTGTACCTTGCTATTGTACCATGGGGTGGCACGGTGGCTCAGTGGTTAGCACTGCTGCCTCACAGTGCTAGGGACCCGGGTTCAATTCCAGCCTCGGGCGTCTGTCTGTGTGGAGTTTGCACGTTCTCCCCGCATCTGCGTGGGTTTCCTCCGGGTGCTCCGGTTTCCTCCCACAGTCCAAAGATGTGCAGGTTAGGTGAATTGGCTATGCTAAATTGCCTGTAGTGTTCAGGGAGGTGTGGGTTGTTGGGGGGGGATGGGATGCTCTGAGGTTCAGTGTGGACTTGTTGGGCCAAAGGGCCTGTTTCCACACTGTAGGGATTCAATTCTATTCTATTCACCTCCACCTCTTCCACTGGCAGCACATTTCTAGGCACTTACCACTCTCTGAATCTAAAACAAAACCTGCCTCTCACATTTCTTTTAAACTTACTCCTATTTATCTTAAACTTTTGCCCCCTCGTAATTGACATATCTAGCCTGGGAAAAAGACTCTGACTATCCATCCTGTCCATGTCTCTCATAATTTTGTAAACTTCACTTCGTACATAAGAGAGTTATTTTGCTAATAAGTTACTTTTTAAATGCACATATTTGTCAGTTGCTCCTTTCTGCATTAGTTTAGCATGAATTTTAAGTTGCAGTGTCCAGCAGCTGGAGGCTGTGCAACAGAACATTCCAGGAAAACAAATGAACTTTCTGGCTTGTAGCATTTGTAACAAATATCGATGTTCTGTGTTAACAACCTGGCAAATTGACAGCTTTGAATCTTTTTCAATATGTCCTTGGTTCTGCGAACACTGAAGCAACGTGTGATTTTGAAAGGTAGAATCCCTTCCACTCAAACTAAAGGGACCTTTTCCCTAAGGCAACTCAGTGTAAATAATGAACACTGACAGTAACGTGATAATGTTCTAAGACTACACTTAGCATGCAGAAACATAAAGATTCAACTTCAAAATTTACCTTCATCTTCTTCACATATACCCCTGGGAGAACATGACCATTAAACAGCAATCTTTTCCTCTTCAGCTGTTTTATTTGTTCTATCACTCACTTTCATGTTTGGATCTTAATCATCTTATGAGTCTCAATTGATAATTGCTGTCATCATGACTAAATTCAAAAGTACAAAAAAAACTTTAGGTTTACAAATTTAACCATTATCTCATTTATTTATCACTGAATTGAATTGGGATATCATTAATTTTTTTTAGTTTTGAGAGAAAGAGAGCAATTCTATCCTTTGCTTTCAAATAGTCTCATGAGTGGACATCAATATCAAATTCCAAACTATTTTACTAACTTTAAAGTTGTGGTTGTGTCTCGTTTGAACATACTTCTTGACCGAAATAACTTTTAAAGAAACTTTTAAAGCACATTAAATTGGCATCCTACCAAACTAGTGTGACCATTCATTTTAACCAGTGATGGGGAAAAAATGGAGTCCACCCTCAATAATAAAATAGATGAAGACAGCTGAATAAATTTCAGTAAACATGTTTCCAGGATAGTTCCAGCTTAATTAATCTTCTTGACACTGTTTGATTAAATCACAGTGTGGTGGCAATAGAAAGCTCTTTATTATATAGCATTATGTTAAATGTACATATAGAAACAGAGTATTCAGAATAACTTGTCAATACCAATGTTCTGACTCCAAGAATGTTCCTGCCAACTTGGAGCCAAGATTTGCCCCTGACTTCCCTTATTATATATTTATTGCTCTTTAGCATCCGCCACAACTGAAAACATTTTCCTTACATCTCTGCTATTGGTTCCTTTCATAATTTTAAAGAGTGTTAGGCTATTTCTTAGCCTTTCCTTTGTAAAGAGAACACATGCTGTTCAGACTTTCCTATATATATATAAGCAAAAATAGCTCCTCTGTTCCTGCAAATAACTTTTTTTTTACCTTCTCCAGTACTTCTATAACCTTTCCATAGTCTTGACACCAGAAGTCTGCACATTACTTTCAAGCATATTTTAGTCACGATTTAATACAAGATAACATAGCCCCTCTGGCTTTCAATTCTATCCATCTAGAAATGAACTCTAGTTTTTTTTAGTTTTGATTTTCATATTGCATTATGAACTTGCATTACAGTATTTAATGTTGTACATCTAGACTTGCAGAGAATTTTTGATAAACATCTGCAACAATAAGAATTCTGCAACAACTGAGGTTGTAAAGGTGTGGAGTGCGACTACCGCTCACTGGTGTCATAATGGTTATATTACAATGGCTACTTTACAATGTAGGGGAAAAATGTGAATGGATGCCAAGAATGTAGTACCTTAATAACATTTGCTGGTTAAGGAAATAATTACACCCTGTCTGTTAGATCTGTGCTTTTTAACAACGACGTACATAGTTTCTGCCAGTTTATAAGGTTCCATGCATACGTTCGTTAAAATACAACAGGAGAAAAGCTTTTCCATTCACAATGTAAGATTTAGTGTGAGACGTATGTTTACGCCCTCTTTTCTGAAAGAAACTTAAATGGTTCCATTTTAAAACACCCACAAATATTCCCCCCAGTTGTCCAGAGAGATTATTGGCTTGAATGTTGTTTTCAATTGATGCTGCTGCAGTTGCATACGGCAGTTAGTACCTGAAAGGGTTGATCGATATTGTGAGCTAAGCTATGCTGGTCAAATATAAAGGAGTGGTCCTGGAAGGAGCTAAAAAGGATTTTGAAGTGCATTTTGCCAGTTTTCCGATGTTGAGCTAATGTTAAGTCTACAGACGCTACATCGGGGCAATAGTAATGTTGCTGGACTGAGTAATATAGGATCCTATTTCTTGTTCTTGGGGTGGGTTCAAATCCCACCAAGCAGATGATGAAATTTGAATTTAATAAAATCTGAAGTTAGATGTTATGGTAACCAGGCAACTATTGTTAATTGTTGTAAAAACACATCTAGTTCACTAATGCCCTTTAGAGAAACAAATCAATCAGTTCAAGGGCAATTAGAGATGGATAATAAATGCTGGCCTAGACAGCAATACCCATGTATCATGGTTGTTTAAAAATGCAGCTAACAATAATCTGTATTTACTCATAAATTGAGCCTGATTAGTCTCTCAAGAGACCATCAGATGAGATGTAAATAGCGATTGCTAAATGCTTTAAACTTTTACTATTTATAAAGATTGATTCTATTTTCTGCTAAAGCTGTCTTTCCACATGGTACCAGAAGGACACCAATAAGAAAAGTTGTTTGCAATGAACCTATCCAAAGTATGTCAGATGGTTCTGGTGAGCACAGCCACAATATTTACCATCCTGATAGGGACAGACTTCACCACATATAACAGTTCCAAACACTATTGTCTAACTGTCCACTCCATTCTCCTCCCAGAAAGCAAAGATTGAGGTAATGTTTGAACCTGTGATTATTTTCTGACCTCCTGGTTGTATTATCACTGAGACCGCCTATTCTCACCTCCAGAACGTACCTGACTTTGTCCCTCTCTTAGTTCATTCACTGCTAAAATCCTCATTCATGCTGCCTTTTACCTCTAAGCTCAACTATTCCAATGATCTCCTGGCTGGTCTAATACATTCTACCCTTATAAACATGAGGTTTTCCAAAATTGTGCTGCTCATCATTTTTCTCATATTTAGTCCTGTTCTGCTGTCAGACCTGTGTTTGTTAATCTAAATTAGCTCATGAACCAGCAATGGCTTGATTTTACAATTTTCATCAGTGTTTTCAGATTCATCTATGGCCTTGCCCCTTTCTAATCCCTGCCAACCTCATAACCTTCTGTGATATCTGCACTCCTCCAATTCCGGCACTTCTGCACCCTCAGTTTGGATTGATTCAACAATATTGGCTGTCTCTTCAATTGCCTTGACACTAGAGACTGGAGTATCCTCCCTAAAACTCCTTGCCTTTCTCTCTATCTTTAAAACCCACCTCTTTGACCAATTCTACACTTTCCCCAAGTGTTTCCCCTGTTGTATTCGCCGCCCCCCCAGGGGTGGGTGAACACATGGTGGTGGGTGGAAATTGCATTCTTTGACAGACCTGCATGCCTTTTACCCACTTGCCACTGTTTGAATTTTGCCAGTACATGTGGTCCATGGGCAGTCTACTCATCTGAGAGTCAGTTGAGGATCTTGGGTAGGATTTTACTCATCATGGCTGGTACCAGGGCCAAGTGTCCAACTTACAAGTTAATACTTGGTAACCTGATGCCAGTCTAGGTTTGGAATGCCACCTGATCAAGAAATGTGTTCTCATAGCAACATAGGCCACCCCCAAACCTGCCCTTCCCTCAAAGAAAGGATCTCCCATCTGCATTCCACCATCCCACTCCTACAACCCTGACATACCTGCTCCTGAACCTCCTCGCCCCTCCAACCACTGGGACTTGCTAACCTAGCTCAGGCAATATCCTGGTCTTAAAAATAGGTCCAGATCTCTGGCAGCTCTCCTTCTGGGATTGTATGTAGCCGTAGTAATGCCACCAATCCTGATGGTGCTGCTGGGACCAAGAGACCCATTTGATTAGTTCGTCAGCTCTCAGAGAGAAGTCATCCTTCCAAATGGTGGTAGAAGTTGCGCCTTGAGGAAATTAGTGGCTCATTAGTGGAGGTGGACTCACACCCTGAGCCATTGTCGCTACATAAAACCGGGGCACTAGTTTTTGGTCAACACTTTCTCAAGGGTAATTAGAGAAAGACAATAAATGCTGGCCTAGCCAGCAATGCCCAGAATCTTTGGATGCATAGAAAAATTCTCCCTATGTGGATAGGTATCATATGTTGTTTTATGATGCAACTACGAAGAATGGAGGGGTGTTTCATTTTGTTAAAATCACGCTGTGAAGTTGCTGTTGCTGCTGGTGGCCTATGCTTAGGTAGCTGATCCCAGCTGTGTTCATGGTAAATAAAACAACATCAGCCTAGGCTTCCAATTGTGACTCCAATTCAATCACTTGTAAAGAGGGGCGATTGTGCGGACGCCAGGTAACTATTATACAAAGACCTGTTTGTATGGTTCCCTCAGGCAAAGGTCTCCAGTGAATAATGAGCACTTATGTGATTTCCTTCAGTAAATGCAGTGCCTTTGAGACAATAGGAGGGCAGAAACAATTTTAAAAGCAATAACTGCAGCCAGTGGAAATCAAACATAATACAGTACTGTCTTCTGGAATTAAACCAGTTACATTGCATGTTGATGCAGAATTTGAAATGATAATAAAACAATGCTTATATCCACTTTGTCATAACTTTACTAACATACTAGTTTAAATCTTCATAGACCTGGCTGTTTAATACCAGCTGTACCTGGTTTGCATAACTGCAGTTCCACTATCGAAGTATGTGGTCTGGGTGGTTAATTTCTGTTATTGTGACTTTCGGTTTACCAACCAGAACAGGGAAAGTTTGCATGAAGTGATAATCACATGAACTTCACCTCAATAAAATGCTGGTTTCATCAGAAAGCCGCTCAAGTTTAACTGCTTTGCAATACAATCTCTTTGAAGTAAGTGAATTTATTAGCCATGATTTTTTAACACCAATATTAATTTTAGATCAGTGGTTCTCAACCATGTTTAGCTTTAGGATATATTAGCAACTCTATTCCGAGATCAATATGTTATATGACTATACTTCATATTCTCTGGTTGCTTCTGTGATTGAATATTAAGTCTCCACAGCTTCAGAAGGTGTGCTTTCTTCCATCCCTCTTCATATTCACTCATTTTGTCACCTCCTGTAAATGCACGGAGACATTATTTGCCATCTTGACCACCCCAATGTAGAGTTGTGCCCTTCACGTCTTATGTGGTCCTTACTGCATCGTACATGAACTTATTAAGGACATAGCTCAGATGTTAGCATTCTACATAGCCAACTGAGATATTTACAGTTTCAAGACAGGTTGGGTGTCACAGTTGGCATTCATTACAGGGTGCATTGGCACAAGTACCATACTTTATCTGAAACATTAAACTGAGCTGGGCTGCTGCCACACCCCCTCTTTTGTCTGCTTAACAGGCATAAAAGTTCCCAAGGTACTTTCCAAAGGAGATTAAAATCCCGCAAATGTTCTGTCCATAATTTCTCACTAAATTATTGTCTAATGATTGCACATTCATTCATTGTTTATGAGATATGGTAGCCACAGTGTTCTGTGCAACACAGTGTTCTATGCAACAATGGCATCTGGCACTTTGAAAGGTAATCCTTTGGTTCCCTAGACATGATAGGATGCTGTATGAAAGAAGTGCCACCTGGTTCTGGCTGTGGACACTTTGTAACACGTAAAGTAGTTACTGCAAGATGATGAATTTTTTTCCTCATACAGTGCAAGAGGAGGCTTCAGGGGCAAACCATCAAGTAGGAATGAAGCCTTGCCTGATAACAATGAGCATCAGTATGCCCTCAATCTACAGTAAGTGACTTACGATAAATTGAGAAATAAATGTGATAATATGTTTGTGTAATAATATCTCCTACTGGAAAAAATAATTAATGGGGATATTGGATATGGTGGCCTTATGGATAGGGCACGGGATTAACAAAACAGTGCTCTTGTGTTTTAGTTCCACAACATCAAATTGAGAAACTGGAATCAATAAATCTGGTAAAGGAGATAATAGGAACTGCAGATGCTGGAGAATCCGAGATAACAAGGTGTGGAGCTGGATGAACACAGCAGGCCAAGCAGCATCATAGGAGCAGGAAAGCTTGATGTTTCGGGCCTAGACCCTCTGATGAAGGGTCTAGGCC